>VWPW01008966.1:0-17855 GCA_013389825.1 Crypturellus undulatus | reverse complement strand
ATATTACATATCACAAATCCCAACACTAAGAAAAAATAACAAGTAAGATGATAACACAACCATCTTCCAGAATGACAGACTGATTAGGTCATTGTCACCAAGCAAGTATAGACAAAAACGCCCAAAGGAAAAAAAAAATAAATAAATAAATAAAAGGAAAATTTAAAAATAGGACAATGGAAAAGTAGGGTGAACAGGTGAACAGATAGACTGTAGCACTGTTGTAATTTCAGGACATATGAATTTTAGCTGAGTCTGAATCCACTAAACAGCTGTAAGAGGGAAACTGTGTCCCATACTGGAAGTTGTTGTGGGTTTTTTTTGTTTGTTTGTTTTTATGCTTTGGAAATTACTAAAAGAACAGACATGGGCAGAAACCTAGACAATGTCAGATATATCTTTATGGCCCAAAGAATATAAAGATTCAGTGACACTAATATAGACCCAAATTAGAATTGCAACGTGAGAACCTGCCTACTTCCTCAGTCTTCTCATTCCATAATCCTTCACATCCAGAATTTTTGTAGAAATAATATTAAATGATATATAACTGCCTAGTCCTTTAATTGATGGATCTGCAGACCATAAATTTTACTAGTTCCTTGTTGAACTGACTGATAATATCTGCCTCCCATTCCACCTGTGACAACAATTTACAGAAGTTCAGTACTTTATAAAAAAGTACTTTAAACTCTACTTTAATACTGCTTTAAATGTGCTTGAAAGTGATCTCCTAGGACTTTTATTGACTGCCACCTACTTCTTGTACTGAGGCATTTGGTGAAAAACAGCCACTTTTTGCACACTCTCTGAGGAATGCTGTAATCACAAACCATATATCTGATGAATGAAGAAAACCTTTTTGGCTTGGTTAGTTTTTGAAGAGATGAGCAGAGGGGAGAGCAAATAGGTCTTGCAATTTATCAAAAAACACTTCAAAGCACAATACATGTCACGTCACCTATGGTGTGACTTTATTATCAGCAGCGACAGGATATATGAAATCTGACTTGTCCAATGTGAGTAAAAAAAAATACAATAAATCAAGATTTGCTTGGATTTTGCATCTCACCATAGGGAAGTGTTTGTTCTTCTGTTGTTTCTAGTTCCTTGTACTGTTCCTTGGTATAGTTAGGTCAGGACCTTTTTTTTTTCTCTTGTTTTCTACTCTCTGCCTCTCTACTCTCTACTGGTCATGCTTTAGATGCTCCAAGGTTCCACGGATAACTGATTTCTCCACGCAATTCAAGAGCTTTATCATACCTACCATACGCAGGAAAATGTTCCTCACATTTCAACCTACTTGCATTTTTCACAGAATTACAGGACGGCTGAGTTTGGAAGGGACCTCTAGAGATCACCTAGTCCAACCCCCCTGCTCCAGGAGGGACACCCAGCACACGTGGCACAGGGTCGCATGCAGGAGGGTTTTGAAGATCTCCAGAGAAGGAGACTCCACAGCCTCTCTGGGCAATCTGTTCCAGGGCTCTATCACCCTCACAGGAAAGAAATTCTTCCTCACATGGAGGTGGAACTTCCTGTGTTCCAGCGTGCATCCCTTAACCCTTGTCCTGTCACTAGCCACTGGCCCCGTCCTCTTTACATTCTCCCCTCAGGTATTTGTACATGTTGATAAGATCCCCTCTCAGTCTTCTCTTCTCTAGGCTAACCAGGCTCAGCTCACTTCTTAGTCTTTCCTCATAAGATAGGTGCTCAGTCCCTTAATCATTTTTGTCGATGGACCCGCTCTAGCTTTACATCCCTCTTGTACTGGGGAATTGGGCATTTTTGACTGACTCCATGCTTTCATGAGATTCAGTCAGGCCCTCCCAGCCTTAACCTCTCCAAAACTGGAAATTCTCCACTTCTGATATTTCATAAGACAGCTGTTCCATTCCTATGATCTTGTTTCTTGACTACTTCAGTACTTTTCTTATTCTACTGTGCCCTTTTTGAAATACAGATTTCAGAAGTGCAAAGAGTACTCAAGGTACAGGTATACTGCAGTTTAACATATGAACAAAGTATATTAATATATAATGCCCTGTTTTTTTGTTGTTGTTCTCTCTTGACTGCTGAGGTCAATTGTGTCAATGATTTAAGAGCACTAACAAGTGCCTTGTACTTCCTTAGAATAAACATGGTATTTTGCCAAACTGAAGTGCTCCCAATACTAATTTTGAAATTTGCTATTCGTACACTTTTCTTGATTGCTGATGATGCTTAATAGAACTGATCCCAGCAGCAGTGGCTGGAGAATCTCATTCTTCTCCCTACTTTGCTTCCTGTCCTTTAACTAACTTTTAGTTTATAAAAGAACACTTGTTCCAATCCTTTGATGTACAACTTTGTCAAAGGCTTTTTCAAAATATCGGGAAGATAAGTGAAAGAAAGAGGGTTATGTGAGCAATGGGAAAATAATATAACTTTACAGGGTCATGAAAATGAGAACAACACATATATCTTAATATTTTCCACCAGAGCTGTTGCAAACTTGCAAATAACATGCTGCTAGATTATCCTAAACATCAAAAGCTGCAGATTGTGAAATTTAAGATAATTTGAAATAATGCTTTTGAAATAAAGAGGAATCCTAATAGACTGTGAAATATTTCAGGGTATTTACCTCAAAATAATCTGATTTTTAATGCTTAGAAACTTTATTTTGTAGGATTAATTAATTATACAAATGTGGGATGACCAAAATTTTATTGTAATTTAATTATTGCCATTTATTTCAATTTCAGGGAAACAAAACAAACAAAAAAAACAATTAAACAGCAGTTGCTGAAATCAAGTGTTAATTGACTGAATTATAAAGGGATTATATGGTGTTGCACAGAATTTTTATTTAATCAGAAGCAAAATGACTTACAATGAATAGCTAACTGTAATTATTTTAAATATTAGATATGGTATTAAGACAAAATGGAAGGTAAGATGCAAGGAGGAATTTAATGCCACCCAGACGGCAATGTAGGTGTCTATCACTAGAGTTATAGCTCCCCATTTAAATAATTATTGAAATTCTGCCTTTCTGAAATCAAAGTACTGGTGGTGTATGGAAGGATTTTTTTTTTCCTTTTGGCTGTCCTGATGCGCTAAAATCACCCTTAAATCTTCTCAGAATTCCTTTGCAAATCCTAATCTCATAATGTGTTCAGAACATCAGAACGTCTTTACAAATTTGGACTCCCTAAAACATGTTACTTGTTACGGATAACCCTAACCCTCTCAGGCTTAGTAGTTAAAGCCATTACCTGATAACGCGCAGACCGCGCACGATCTATTCGGGCCCTCACCCACAATGCCTCGATCGGCGATCCTTGTGGGTGCGGCAGGCCCACCCCACAAATGGCAGGCCCACCCCCGCGACGCCTCATCCGGCGGATCCTTGCGAGGGGCCCCCAGGCAGCGTGTTCTTTTCCCCCGACCCACACCAAATCCTCCCACCACCCTAAGGGGTGAGGCGCCCCCTTACCGCCTTCCAGGTAAGTAGCTGCCAGGGAGTGGCAGCCACTGATGTAACTTCCTGGAGCTGCTCCAAGGTCTCCGGGTGTCAGCGCAGCAGGCGCTCACTAGGAGTGCGATAGCAATCACTGGCCTTGACAGCACCACACAGTGGCTCGAGATCAGTGGCCAAGACACAGGAACGTTCCACACGATGACTCCAACACACAATCTCCAAAGAGCGGGGGCTACTTTATTTGGGAAGTACATCAACTTATATAACATAGGAAAGGGGAGGAGAGTGGGTGAGAACAGGGGGGCAGGATTGGTTGGGGGTCTCAAGGTGATTGGCCTGACCCTGTCGGTGGGCGGACAGTCATCCAGGGAAGATTGCTCCTAGCCTCCACCTTCGGGGCCTCTGGCCCCCACCTTTGGGCTTCCAGGCCCTTCCAGAAGGACCCAGAAGCTGCTCGGTCAGGCCTGCCTGCCGGCCTGACCGAGCATGCGCAAGCCTAGGAGGTCATACAGGGGGCACCAGGACCCCCCTGTACCAGCTCCCACTGCGCATGCCCCATTATGGGGTTACCCAAAGGGCACCATAATTTCTAATGGAGGCCCTTATCCCCGATTCCTTAACCTCCTACAATTACCAAGAATATGAAACTCCTTTCTCTCTCTTATCCTGAGGTGGGCATAGGCTAGTTGAAAATTACCCTATATCCTGATGAGACAGACACTTATCTCAGTGAGGTACATGGAAAAAGCGAAGTTGGTCTCTCCTTTCTGTTTTTCCATTCAGAACAGTCAAACCACTGCCTTGATTCTTCTCACAGAGTGTTGCAACCAGAAATAGATTACTACTTCTTTACTTTCTTCTTGTTCACAATTTGACTATCTCAAATTACCTGCCTTCAAGAGAAGTGTAAAGTATTCTGAACTTTTGTCCCTTCAAAGTAAGAAATGTGGAAAAAAAAAAAAAAAAAAAATGTCAGTCTTCTTTCTATGGTCTTAAAATAAAAAAAAAATACTCATGCAATTTTCTGTACTCAGAAGAATACCTTAGGTGGCCAAGGGTAAGAAAACTTCTGTGTCTGAATCTCATTCCTGCCAGTATATCTATACTAGCAAATAATGTCAAGAAATAAGTTCAGGTATTGGAATCTATCATTTGTAGTCATTCTCTGGTTGTCTTTAAGATCTATCCAAGACAAGTCAGTTCTGGAGAGGACTAGAGCTAATCCTCAGATTCAAGGATTGGGTCTTGGTCATCTTTATTAATGGAGATATTGTCCTCTGTCTAAACAAGCACAGTCTGTTTGCATTTGCACATTGCCAGTTCTCTACTAGCTAAATAAACAGATGTTTGCCTATTGAACTGACTGTCATGAATTCCCATAATGGTGAAGGGTCCTGCACCTGGGGAGGAATAACCCCAGGCACTAGTACAGATTGGGGGGTTGACCTGCTGGAAAACAGTTCTGCAGGAGGGATTTGGGAGTCCTGGTTTCCTGGCTGACAACAAGATAACCATGAGTCATCAATGTGCCCTTGTGGCCAAGAAGGCCAATGGGATCCTGGCCTGCATCAGGAGTGTTGCCAGCAGGTCGACGGAGGTAATCCTCCCCCTCTCCTCTGCTCTGGTGAGGCTGCACCCGGAGTGTTGCGTGCAATTCTGGGCTGCCCAGTACAAGAGGGATGTGGAGTTTCTAGAGAAACAAAGATGATTAAGGAACTGAAGCACCTATCTTATGAGGACAGACTAAGAAGTGAGCTGGGCCTGGCTAGCCTAGAGAAGACTGAGACATGTACAAATACCTGAGGGGAGAATGTAAAGAGGATGGGGCCAGTGGCCAGTGATAGGACAAGGACTAAGGGATGTAAACTGAAACACAGGAAGTTCCACCTCCATGTGAGGAAGAACTTTCCTGTGAGGCTGTCCAGAGAAGTTGTGGAGTCTCCTTCTCTGGAGATCTTCAGAATCCTCCTGGATGCAACCCTGTGCCACGTGTACTGGGTGTCCCCCCTGGAGCAGGAGGGGTGGACTAGATGATCTCTAGTCCAACCTAGATCTTCCAACCTTAACCATTCTGTGATTCTGTGATAATTGCACGTTCCCAAAATTTTAATTTGGAATGGCATTTTCAGATAAAGAACCTAATTTTTATCCTCTCTGGCACAATCACAAAAATAAATGTAACCTCTTTCTTAATTTAGCCTTTAATCCAGATTTTCTAATATACTGTATAGACTTACTGTTATTCACATGCCTTTAAATGTCTGCTCCTTTTTCTTTGCACCCTTTGGAAGTCAAAAAGACTGAATTAGTTGCCATTTTGCGGAGACAATATGAATGATAAGAGAAAGGACAGGAATGGTATAGGGATAGGTATTTGAATATAGATATTTCAAATAACCACTTGCCATTTGACGTGACAGATCAAAGATGGGCTATTTTTATTTTTTAATTTATATTGGTATTAATAATGCAGATTTCTCTTTATTTGCCATAATACAATGCAGTATACAAAGGCTACATGGAAACTTCATGCAATATCATCATTTTATAACTTTTCTTTGTCTAGTGCAGGAATATTTAAATTCTGCTCTTTCGAGGTTGCATCAGGTTGCTTTCTTACAAGCCACCTGTCACAGAGTGAGCTGCCATAAAAAAAGATGAGCCAGTTAATTTTTAGATTAAAATATTTTGGAAAAAAAGAGTGTTAGCAGTAGAGTTATATAACTGGGAATTTATTTAACTTATTGACACAAACTCATTCTTTTAATTAACCTTTCTATTTAAAAATTCATATAAGAGACCATATACTGAATACCACCAAGATTAGTTCATCACCTTGCAGTTTTATGAGTATTTTTTTTCCCAGAATAAAGAGTATAGGCCAAGTGACAAAATTGGAACTGCTGTTACTTCTAGATCTATAGATAAAATTAAGAAGTCACTGGCCAATTGTGCCAACCATAGTGCTCACACAGTGCTTTTGTTAGTGCTAACTCTAACAAAAAAGGAGTTTCTATTTTTCTTTTTAGTGTATAAAATTGGGTTAAATCCAATTTCTATTAAAAGCTGTCAGACATGAATCACAAACTCTCAGAGCTTGGTATTGGGCCAAAATAGATGGCTCATCACTTTCTCACTTTCATTACTCATATGAGAGAAAAATACCACAGCCACCCAAACGGAAAAGTAAAGCAAGTTAGTAGCATCAGAAAACATGCAGCAAATTGTGACAATATGCTGATACAGAAGTAATTTCAAGGTTAAATGCTCCTTGTTATATATTCTCCATTTTTATTATTTTTAGGCAGTTTTGTTTAGTGCTGGACTATACCTTTAAAACAATAAACTATTAATTTTATTGGAAATCTAATAAATCTTCAGAGATATCCACTTACTTTGAAAAGAAGAGAGCTAGGTCTGTCCAGCTCAGATGCATGCATCTAATTACAAACATTTATTTTTTGTATAGTGAATCACATTCTTCTTAACAATTTTTTTTCCTTTTTTGATAGAAATTCTTGACAAATTTATATACACATATATTTAAATATAAATAATATTATTTGGTTCCATTTTGTGGGGAAAAAAAAGATCATTGCATTCTACTGTGAAAATAAAGTTTGTTTTTCAAGTCCAGTTATTTCAATGAACACACAATTAGAATGATTAAAGATATGGGTTTTATAGCTATGTCACTTTAAGATTTTAAATTTTAGAATGATTCAATTCTAATAATAAGTATGCCTGTAAATAGGAGATCATCAGCAAATGATGACAATAATTTGGTTTTATGAGAATGGAAAGGCACTAATGGTATTTTTCTTCATTGACAATATTTAAAATACATGCATAAAATTACTGAACAGCAACAACTGAAATTTAAGCCACATCTGTTGCAGAGGAAGAAAGACTATACATGGCAACAGTAACATCTTAAACTAGAAAAATGTATTTGCAGCAATATCAAAGACATTACTGTGCGCCATCTGCTTCATCCTTCTCCTATACGTAACAGACTGTACAGCTGAAGCAGAGGAGAAGAAAAATAGATATTTTCATGACCCAGTTCATTACCTGAGGTGTTAATACAGATCTTTCCAAGATTCTTAAGTTTAGGTTGTTCTGCCCTTTCCCTAGGGAAAGGGCAACACTTAGTAGGGTTGTTCTGCCCTACTCCACTGCTGGTGAGGTTTCTCATTCTACAGAAAGTTTTGGCAGTTCTGTAACAGTCAGTTGCATAGCAGTTGTCCTTCATTCATAACCTACTTGTTTTAAAACTTATGTTTTTCCTTCCTGTCCATATGAACAAAGCCTTAAAAACTGAATCAGCATTCATGGTGAAAGCTTCTGTGTATTCAAAAAATATTGCTGACTCTGTCTTGTCATTTAATATGGAGCAGGTGATGAAGATGGAAGGATTTTTTTTTTTTAATCCATCTGTAGTCTTTTGTCAGCACTCGTGACTCATTAGTAAACAGCAAAGTCTTCCTTCAAGGAAAAGAAATTCTAAGATTTTCTAGTATTAACTTTGAGTTTTTAGGAACACATTTATCTAAGATTATACCACGGGCTATCCTAATGAATCAGCACACTTGTATCACCTTTACTGATTCTTATCTCCTTCTAATGAAAAATAATATATTCCATTATAGCAGTTCTGATTGTATTCAAGACTGCCAGTACCAGGAACTCTTTGACTTAATGTCACACGGCAACTGCGGTGCTGGCTGTCATACCTTCAAATCCTTTACCCTCACACACTACAGCACATTTCATCAGAAGGAGTGATGACAGTTGATCAATTAGCATGGGTGTCATTATGCCAGGAGACAGTCTGGATTAATTCAAATACTTCTTTTGCTAATTAAGATGAATAAGACCATAATAACTAAAATTAAAAATAAAATAATAACAATTAATAGCAATAATGACTAAAGCAATGCTACTGAACAAAAAAACTACCTAAATATCAATAACAACAACAACAAAAAAAAACAATTACAACAGATGCAAACACATACCCCTCACTCATGCATGACCCATTACAGTTGTACAGTACAATAATGTACAGTTGTACATTTCTCTCTACAGCCTCTGCCATGACTGCACCAGTGGAATCTTGATCCCATGTACTTATGCTTATAGGTGACTGGTTGGAGAGCACCTGTTTTGGTTCAAATCATTGACAAGCCTGAGGTCCTGTTAACTGTGGTCTGGCTGCTGGCACACCAGGTAGATCATTGCATCCCAGGCCAGGAAAAAGTATGAGGCTCCAATACTTTCTCCTATCCTCCGTATCTGACACCGTGGTTCTGCACTCTCTTTCTCTTACATACTCTCTTTCTCTGTCTTACATACACACACACATACACACACACACACATACACACACACACACACACACAGAACTATAACCATTACTGTAATAATATTTGCCTCTGGTAATGTCACGATGCCAGAAGGCTCTGTAGACCATGGCAAGAGGTTAATACATCTATAGCTAAAGCTTGAACACGCTCTATCATTTAGATTTGGTCCTTCCTCACTTATCCAAATCTCTGCTTTGACAGAACTCTGAGAACATTATGGATTCTATTTGAATATATAAATAAGACTGAGATGTGAAGCAGCCTGACAAATTGCTAAAAGGCAGTTGTCACACAGAGGTCAATGGCATTGCAGCTACAGTGAGTATCCTTGTGGCAGTATTCAAATCTCCATTCTATTGCTTCAGAGAGAATAAGATCATTTCTCTTTTGATCCTGTACATGGTCTTTTAACATATTGTCATTCTGACGTGATTTTATGAAAATATCACTGTAATATAAAAACTCATTGAAATGCTAGCTACCATAAATAACAAATAGTAATCAGGATTCTAGCAAATCTTGCTTAGGATCAAATATTTCTTAGAATATTTCCTAATATTAGAGCAGAGTAAAAAGCAGCAGTGCATTGACCTAAGGTGCAACCTCTCGGATCATCTGTGTGCTCCATGAGAAGCATGTATCACTGTCAACCAAAATCACAACAATAGTAGTGAGGAGTTAGGAAATAACATAAACTGACTAAGCGTATAAACAAAATCAACACAACATGTATCAAAGCCAGTGTAAGTTCTTTAAAGAAATGAAAATGAGTAGGACAGTGGGACACCAGCTCACAACATGTTAGGTTATGCACAATTTTCATTTCACATATTTCTTCTGACCAATAGCAGTAAGTATATCAAGTACTTCCATTTGCCTTTTGATCACAGCCCACAATAACATTTTAGTTGCTTGCATATACTACTTGTGGACTGTATGGTGACTGTTCTTCCAGGTATGTTAACCTGTGAATTATATTTCACAGTATAAACTTTAAATAGCAACTAAAGTCAGAGATTGAGAATGTATTATGAATTTGATCCTAAGGGTTATCCTGGTGTCTTTGAACATTTTTCATGTATAATATACATATGATCTATGATTCTGTTCTTTTTAACAAAAGCATATTCCAATCTATTTTTTAGTGTGCTACAAACAGCAAAAGGTCTTAAGGTATTTCTCTTGTTCTTTCCTCCATTTGATCACTTTTGCAAATTTCATCACATTTACATTCACTTAGTTTCAAGCATGTGCCTAACTTTATGTGCAAATTGTGTCCCTGTCTTGAAGGCTGAAATAATAACATTTTTAAACTTTGGTATTTCAAGTTTTTGTTGATTTATTTATTTAATCTCTTCTAGTCATTCTACTTATATCTTATTATATCCTGTAGGGAGTTGTTCCTTTTTCTAACATTTGAAGGTTTATCTTGGTTTATCTTGGAGACAGGTAGAAGGAAGCAGCATTTCTTGGTCAATACTCATGCATTTCTACTCTGACAGGGCTAGTATTTTAGCATTCTACTGCTTAGGTCGCTTAATGCCCCTGGCAGCAGACTATGATCAGCCCAGTCCTGAACAATAAAAATAAAAAGTAAAGTGTTCAATTAAGCTAAATAAATGCAGTTTATAAGGACAAGGACTTCCTTAAGTTTCTGAGCAATTAAATATTTTAGAAGTCTTCTATGTGCAAAATACTTTCCTTTGGGGTTTGGAATGGATAACTTATAGGAATATCAAAGTGCTTTATTTATTTTTATCACTAATTTTGATTTAGAAAATAAAAAAACCCTGAAATTTCACTAAGATTGATAGCCCACATCATATTACCTCAACAATTATTTTTTAACTAACAAATTGTGTATATATGCAGTGATTTTTCCTTGATTTTATTTTATTTATACATACATATTTTGCAAGACATTTTGTTATGTAGGCCCTTTACAACCACCTACTTTTAAATATAATCTGATTTCCTTGCGTGTTTGATTTGTTTTCAGTAGTATTTTTATAATTATCGTGCATTTTTATGATTAACCATTTCAACAAATATGCTTTCTTCTGCCTGTTTTAAATTTTGGGCAGAAGAAAACATTATCTATAAATACAAAGTACATTTTCTATGAAGTGCAGAAAAATTAAGATGTTCTAGTATTGTAAGACCTTTCCATGTTAAGCAATGCTAATAGAATAATCCACAAAAAAATAGCAAAGGAAGAAAATTTGAATATGGGATGAGAATAGAAGCAGGCACATTACATCTTTAATGAAATCACATTAAAAATGTTTATGAAAATAGCTTTGTGGTTTCAACATAAAATACTTTATGTGAAAATGTATGAAATATGGGATTTTGGTCTGTGTTTCTAAGTGGTATTATAAACAAAAGGCTTTGTGAAGTTGCTGTACCTTGTATTCCAACCTGTGATAAGCACTTCTAACATCATTTTGTTGCAGTTCTGGAAATTACACAGTATCATCAGACTCTAAAAGAATCCTATAAACCTCAAAGTCCTAAAGGAGCCATAAATGTATGAAAATGTTGTTTCTGCAGAAAGTTGTACTGAGAATAACAATGAATTAAATATAAATTACTCTGTTAAATTGATATTTCTTTTTCTTTGTGTATTTCGGTTACCTGTGAAGTTCCATCACATTCTGTGCTTTTAAGAGCTACTTCACAATCCATAAATTCATTTTTCATAGCTAAATACCTTAAAATCACTAAAACATTTCCAGAAGCAAGACAGGAGAAAATAAAAAACAACAACAACAATAGTATCCAGAACATTGATTATTAGTAGTAAAAATCTCACATACCCTTGAATGCACTTCTACCTTTTCCTTATTTCATGTGAATAAACAAAATCTCTCATCATAGACACATAAGGAATTATGTATGTTGATCAGAGTCAGTATTGGGAGCCAGTGTTAATCTTTGTAAAATTCATAGTACTTCACAGAAAAGGTTGAGTAGGAACCCATAGTAGAGAATTGGCAATGTGCAAATGCAAACAGACTGTGCTTGTTTAGACAGAGGACAGTATCTCCATTAATAAAGATGGCCAAGACTCAATCCTTGAATCTGAGGATTAGCTCTAGTCCTCTCCAGAACTGACTTGTCTTGGATAGATCTTAAAGACAACCAGAGAATGACTACAAACGATAGATTCCAATACCTGAACTTATTTCTTGACATTATTTGTTAGTAAGACTTTTCAGTTGTTGCTTGTGTACAAAATAGTGTTTGTCACTAAGCCTGTAAATTGGGGAATGATAACTAATAATTGACAATACATTTAACCACCATTAGTAACTATGACAAAAATGGACAAATGCTAATCTTGTATGTTCTTACGTTGTGTTATGTTTCAGAAACATGCTTCACAGGACCGAACACTGAGGATAATGTCACATCAAGCATAATGAAGAAAATTTTAAATGTAATTTGTTCTTTGCAATGAATCAAAGGCAAAGGACAGTCTTGGAGTTGGAATCAGGTCCAGGTTCATGTCTGCAAAGTCCAAATATTAAAAATGTTCCTCACATGAAAAATTCAGAACAAAAAGTTTCTCTGCAGATTTTTTCTGGAATATCCAGATAACTGCTATATTCCTTTTCCTCCATAAACCAATATGTCTTTTATAATTTGCACTGTGTTTATATACTTGAAAATCTAAAAGCATAGTCATAGAACATAGACTGAAAACTTAGCTATTGTAATGAAACTTATTAAATTAAACAAAAAACGAAAGAAAAAAAAAGAAAGAAAAAGAATGAAAAAAAGACAAAGAAAGAAAAAAGTGCATCATTATAATGGAAATTATTTTTTTCAAATTTTTTTTTTTATTTGATATTAAACCAGATATTGCCTTGGGCATCCTATGCGACAAACACTAAGATCTGACTCAGTGAAGGTAATTCCTGCACTTACTCCTCACTTTTCCCTATTTAATTTTCAGCTGTGATGCCTCGGTTTGATGTCCTCTTCTTCTTTGTACCTTGTAATAAATTCTTCAAGGTAGCTCATTTTCAGGTGCCCAGTTCATCTCATCTTAAAATAGATAGCTAAAATAGATCAAATTAAATAGAAGGCTAAACTGCCAACTCAGATGAGGATTTCCATATTGTAGAACAGTAGAGTTCAGTGAGATGAATCTCCCTCTGGAGTACTATTTTTGGATTGTTCTATAGCCTATAGAAATTTATAATTACCACTGTGTGTGTCTGTGCACCCATGCTTGTGAGTATGCACAAGCATAGGAAGACTTTTACACTAATGCCATTGCTGTTCCTTTCTTTCTTTAAATAAGTAGATAAAACAAATGCAGCTTGTAAAATGTTCCAAGTGCTATTGTATGAGGAAAATAGACATATGCATAATGTAAATAAATAAATAAATACATAAATACATAAATTTGAGGGGTAAGATATACAGGTACTATTTAACTATTTATTAGTTGGAATGTCAGGAGATTTTGAATTGCTACTGTAGTTTATCCTGTTTCTAACAGGAGGATTTTATAATTATATCAGGGAAACCTTCATTTTATTTTATTTTATTTTTTAATATTGCAATAGCTTAATCATATTAAAATGGTGCCTAGGAGCCAGAGTGGATTTTTAGCAGCCTAGTGTTAAGGATAGTTCAACAAAATTCATCAGGAATAAGATTACTGAGTTAGAGTCACACTTCTCTCTCACTAAGTTACAGAAGTAGAAAATCATCAGAATGGTACCTAGTGAGAGAGGATGCTTTTGTGCTCAATTTTAGAAGGTAATTGGCTAAAGGAATGTAAAAGCCCTAATCTATGTTAGATAGAAAGCAAGCTAGAGCTAGAGATGGAAGAAAGAGATCAGCAGTGTTCCTTTCCTACTGAAAATACTGTGAAGGAAAGAGGACTAATCAGTGAGGCATCTATTTTATAGCTTTGTGAATAAGCTCAATTATATCCTACATATACCATTCTGGAAGTCGAAAAAGTGAATGTCTAGCCGCAGCTAGACATATATAGAAAAATATGTAGAAATAGCGGCTGTCAGGAAGGCAAATTCTGTTGCACTTGAACATCCTACTTGTAAAGATCTAGATTTTGCTTACTTTAATGTTCTGTCTGTCTATAACTCTTTATTCAATACCTTATAAAGGACTTTAACAAAAAATAATCCCTCCTTTGGATACATTAATTCTTCACAAAGAGGCCACTTGCATGAAGGAATACAAGATAAATTATCATGTACAGCTCTTTGTAAAAATAAAAGAATAACATTATGTATTGGACAGGAAGATTACATATTGTAAATTCATTCATTCATGTGGTATTTCTGAGTGATGTTGTATCTAGTGGTTTGTAGAAAAAAATCCATGTCTCTTCATTTTGTTTCCACTGCTCTTTTCCTTGCTGTTATCTCTGTCTGACAAGATGCAAGCTGTCTGTCCATTTTGCATAATAAAAGAGCAGTAATTACTGCAGAACAAACAGATCGGTGGGGAAAAAGAAAAAGCATCTCAAAATTCCTTCTTTTTCTAGACATTTTAAAATTTTTTCTCAGAAACACATTTATGATGTACATTGTGCATTCTGATGATCAAGTGCATTCTTATTGGATTAGTAAGTAATATACAATCAGATTTCACAACGAATTTGCACAATTAAAGTTCAGAATTAAACTTTGTTAAAATATCAGTATCTAAGACAATGCAAAGATACTATAAATATCTAATCTGTTATTCTTTGATTTATTTCTGGGAAAATCACATATCAAATACAATGTGAAAATACACTTTAAAGATAGAAAATCCTCAAAAAAGCAAGTAAGTGTAAGTAAAAAGTAAGTTATACTTGCAATATATAGATTATCATTAGAAAATTCTGTCAGACTGACTACATAAAACTGTGTACTGATTACTTTAGCTCTGTAATCTACTCCATATTATACAACTCTCTGAATAAAATTTTGCCCATATTTTGCATGTTCTTACCCATATACCCTCATCAATTAGATATTTTATCTCTAATAGCTATATTATACCTTATATTTCTTAATTTATTAAGCAATATGACCAGATTTTCTAGTTCAAGAAACAGAAATCTGGACCTCAGTTTACATACAGGTGTTTCTCAGTTCCTATATGCATATAACTCTTTGTGTTAGCTTTTACTTTATGCAGAACAGGTAATGTAAAACCTATCCTGCCATCACAGAATGGAATACAGAAGTGTTTGAGGTGTGACATTTATCTTTTTCCAGAAGATTTATTAAGTTCTCTCTGCTACTTATATTTTTTCTCTGGCTTCTAATTTTCTTTCTTTCCTCTTCTTGAAGCCCAGACATTGTTCATAGGCCAAGTACCTAACACCAAGCTGGATATTTAATATACAATAAAGGGATAGGTGGAATTTGGTCTTATCAGACTTAGTGTAATTTAATTCCTGTTTGTTCCTGGTTTCTCAATAAATTTTATAACACCAGTGTATTATGAAAAGGGTAAGCATTAATATCACATGCAATTTCATTAAAAAAAAATAGACACAACTGAATTTAGTATGCTACCTGATTCATTACAACTTCATTGTGGTGTGTGCAACAAAATTCAAAATTCAGGCTAGTAGGAGGAGTCAGGCATAAAATAAGTTTATTTCTAGCTTCCAAACAAATCTTCATGGGGATAGGTATCAAAGTAGTGAAATGCTTTGTGGCCTTTTCTGGAATCAGATCTTAAAATACCGTTATACCCAAACAAGATAAATTGAGTAAATGGAAGTGCCCTGGGGTTAAGAAGAGTCCGATGGAAGATCTGGGGAACTACATGCCTGTCCTCATGTAAGAAACTGTTACGGATTTGTCTTGTAAGAGACTGTTATGGATTGTGTTTGTCTCAGCATTGTTGACACACCATTTACCTGAACAATGCCCAGGTATCTTGTCTCTGGGAAGACCAGCTCAAGACCCAAACAAGGACAATATCTCTCATCATTTACACTTCTTAACCCTGGCATCTTATCTCTGGGAAGACTGTAATATCAGCTGTCTACTTGGTCCTAGCATGCTGTCTCTGGGAAGATCAGCTCGAGACCTGTCTCAGCAGTGCCCACCAGAGCAGCACGCATTCCAATCGGGTGAAGAGGAACATCAAAGCACACCGTGCGTGTGACTCAAACAACATGTATCAGGAAACTTTCAAGAAAGTGGGAGGACTCTTTAAGAAGGGAGACATAAAAGGAGCATGTATTCCCCGTCCCAGGTGTGCACATCACCTGCACCGAGGCACCTGTACCTGCACCGAGGAACCTGTACCTGCACCAAAGCGGATCCAAGGACACTTAGCCAGACTGCTGGTGATAACTGTAATCTTGTTGCATCACTCCTGCTTACTTCCTTACCTTTCTTTCTTTTTCCCTTCTTCTCTCTGTCCTATTGCACTTATGAGAATAAAGCAACAAGGTTGTATGGCATTTGACCCCATTGGTGTCTTAATCTTGCTCTTGGAATCATATCGAAACCTCCCCAGATAGTAGATCAGGAGTCCTCCATATTGGGGAAAGCTTTTGGAGGAGATCATCTTGAGGGTGATCACACAGCATGTGTGCGACAACCAGGGGATCAGGCCTCACAAATATGGGTTCATGAAAGGCAGATCCTGCCTCACCAACCTGCAGACCCAGGAAATTTGCAGATGACACCAAGCTGGGAAAAAGTAAATCTGCTTGAGTGTAGGAAAGCTCTACAGAGGGATCTGGACAGGCTGGATGGATGGGCTGAGACCAGCCGTATGAGGTTCAACATGCCAAGAACTGGGTCCTGCACTTCAGTCACAGCAACGCCATGCAGTGCTGCAGGCTTGGGGCAGAGGGACTGGAGAGCTATGGAGCAGAAAAGGATCTGAGGGTGTTGGTCAACAGCCATCTGAACATGAGTATGCTCAGGTGCCCAAGAAAGCCAACAACCTCCTGACTTGTATCAGGGAGAGTGTAGCCAGCAGGACCAGGGAAGCTATCATTTGCCTGTACTCGGTGCTGGTGTGGTCACACTTCAATTACCGTGTTCAGTTTTGGGCACTTCACCACAATAAAGACATGAAGGTGCTGGAGCATGCCCAAAGAAGGCTAATGGAGCTGGTGAAGGGTCTGGCAGCTCAAACTTTATGAGGAGTAGCTGAGTCAGCTGGAATTATTTAGTCTGAAGAGGAGACTCAGAGGAGACCCTACTGCTAGGGTCTCTATAAGTACCTTAAAGGATGTTGTAGTGAGGCAAAGTTGATCTCTTCTCCAAAATAACAACCGATAGGACAAGAGCAAATGACCTCAAGATGTGCCAGGGGAGGTTCACGTTAGAAAAATTTATTTCTACACAGAAAGAGTGGTGAAGCATTAGAACGAACTTCCTAGGGAAATGGTGGAGTCACCATCAATGGCAGTGTTCAAGAAAGATGTAGATGAGGCACTCACGGACATGGTTTAACAGGTATGGTGCTGAAGGACTTATGGCTGGACTTGATGATCTTTTCCAATCATAACAATTATGATTCGATTCTAAGAATGAGCTTATATCCTTAGAGTTTAATATGATACTTAAATGCCTCAGTTGAATCTAATTCTCAGTTGCTTTTCATGGCTTTATTACTGAAATTTAACTCAGATTTATTCTCTTACTAAAAAGTAGAATACATATACCTCAAAAAAAAAAAAGAAAAAAACACAGTTTTCCATACAGTCTAGATTGCAGACAAATAAGTATCGCCTTGCCAGGAAAAAGCCACAGGCTTCTTGTTGACCTATTATGCAGGATCTCAGGACTGTGTTTTTCTTGGATCAAACATTAACCGTTTATATTAACTACAGTATGTGTCTTGTGTACCTCTAAACTGTAACCCTAAACTGTAAATAAAGATAGTCATATTTCAGCCAAAAATCAGTGAAAAAGGCAAGCAGAAAGGATCTTGATGACTTTCTGAACTGCCCCATTCTCCTTCTTGAAGAAGGCTATATCTTCCTGTGGAAGAATGGCCTGAAAAACGGG
>VWPW01008963.1:0-25641 GCA_013389825.1 Crypturellus undulatus | reverse complement strand
TGTTTTAGAATGTCTGCCTTCCACGCACCACCCAAATGTATCTGAACTGTGCTTCAAAAACCCTTAGTTTTATTGGAAAAGGCAGTGTATGTGGTGGTCACACTAGGAGAGGCAAAGCCATCGCCAGTAAATACCTCCATTCAGAAAGCTGAAGTGATTGCTCTGACATGGGCTCTGCAGTTATCAGAAGGAAAGCAGGCCCACATCTGTACTGACTCAGAATATACACTGGGCCAATTGGAAGGACAGGGGATTGCTAGAGTCCTAAAGAGAAAGCAGTGATGTACTGCAAGGCACCCCAACCGGTATCAGAGGAAACAGAAACCCTGCGCCACAACAAAACCGTACGGGGAGGAAAGCTGCAAGGCTTCACCAAAAGATGACTCCCAGGGGCCCCGAAAGGCCACCAGGGACCACTGAAGGGACGAGGAGCGCACACGTGTGATGGAGGGGCATGTTGTAATTCATTCTAGGAAACAGTATGATGATTCTGGGAAATTTTAATGCATACATATGTAACGGGGGGCATATAAGCTTTGACAAATGCAACACACGGTGTGCACAACAGGTGGAGTGATCCCCCCTGCCTCTGGCACCTGCTTCTCAATTCTACATTGGTGTTAAGAGGTTTATTCTTGATTTCAGTGACACAATGACAGGGTTGTTACCTGGCAACTTACTACGGCAAACATCATCCTTCTTTCTGCCCTTCTCTGAACAGGATTTCAGACACTGCCAGCTGATGCAGATTGCTTTCTAACTTCGCAGGCAGAGCAGTACAGGAACTGGTGCACACATGATGTACTCCCTGCCACACGTTTCTCACCTTCAGAAAGCCTCTTCCATCTAAGCAGCATGTGGTGCTTTCTCTTTGAATCACAGTTGCATGTTCCATAACAGAAACTGCCATACTGAATTGCATTTTAACTTCGCCTGCAGTCGCAAAACAAGACATTTACAACATGCTACTTAAAAGAAAATGCTTTGTGAGAGTAAAGGCTTGAGAGGGAGAATGGGCAGAGCTAGGTCAGGAAGAGTGAGTCCGTGGCAGCCAGGTGACTTGCAGGACACTCCAGGTCCAAGTACCAGCAGCCGCTCAGAGGTGCCAGAGACCTTCGCTTGGCGCTGCCACGCAGGAAGGTTGAACAAAGATGAAGCCTGAGCAGCAGAAAAAGTGGTTGCAGTAAATGCCAGCAATGCTGCCAGCCGTTTTGTCCCTGGCTTTAACACTGCAGAGCACAACATGGCCTGCCCTTTGCAGAGCGAGGATGGACCGAGCAGCTCCCATCCTAGGCCCTTTCTGAGCAGCTCTGCGTTGCTGTCGGATGGATGTGTCTCAGGGCAGCGATCGCTGGCTGTGGGTAGCACTGACGCATTGGTGTAGCAGCGTGCTGGCCTGGTTCTGCTGCAGTTAGCTGCGTTGTTTGCTCTTGAATCACTATAAGGTAGGATTAGTGCCTCTGAAATTCTGTAGGTGACCAAAAATAACTTTATGAACGAGTTGCTGTAGCACGCAACAGCATGCAGTGCTCCACAAGCAAAGCCACAACAGAGCGGAGGCCGTCACCACTGAACACCCTCAGGCCTGTCTCCCCCACTTCCTTTTGCAGCTCTTCCCATGCCTGTGGCTGCTCTTTACCTCCCTCTCCTGCAGACCCCAGAGTTCAGAGCTCAACTCTGTCGCTGCCCAGCAAGCTCCCCTCACCTGTGTGTGCCCTCCGTACGCTGATGACGGTGCCCAGTTCTGCAGTGTCTTTCTAGCTTTCTGTTAAAGGTAGTAGTAGTTTAGAATTTGGTTTGGGGAATTCTTCCTCAAATTTATAGCTGTCATAAACACAACCATTCACCGTTACTGGCCGCACACTTAACTGCTGAAACTTTTTGAAACATTGTCCTTAAAAGAAAGGGAAAAATGAATTGTAGTCAGGATTTAAACAAAAAAAAAATTCTTCAGTAAACTATTTCTTTACTATTTCTGCTACCTCAAACCCCGCTTTCAGAGAATGAGAACAAAATGTACTCAATATTTGTAGTTAAAATATATGTGAGGCTAATTTCAACCCCTGTGGTAATGACATATATATATATTTTCTTTTAGAAACTTTGGCCATGGCTGAGGACCTTAATGACAAGCCAGGATCTGAAAGAAAGAAAGATTTGGACTTGGACAAAGAATTGGTATTAAATCTATGTTCAATTTTACTGTTATACTGTTATATATATTTATGCATGCTGCCTAGTGAGCATTATTTGCAAGTAATTTAAGAAATTACCCAGAGCTTTTCCAGATATTTTTTTCCTAGAATTTCTGGGTGATGTAGAGAAGGTTGATAACTATACCAATAAAACAACAATGTATGTAATTTTATTAAT
Source organism: Crypturellus undulatus (assembly GCA_013389825.1). NCBI lineage: Eukaryota > Metazoa > Chordata > Aves > Tinamiformes > Tinamidae > Crypturellus > Crypturellus undulatus. The sequence goes on along the minus strand of VWPW01008963.1, from coordinate 23,268 downwards.
TTTTTTTAAAAATAAAATTCTTAAAAAGTTGAGCTCTTTGAAGAATATAGTGTAAATAAAAACAATGCTAATGCTATTTTCTTTCAAGTGGTTTCTAGCTTTAATTTCCAGTAGTTTTTATTTATTTATTTTATTGATAAAGGGAAGGAATAAGGTCTCCAGAAGTGACTGTAGTTAGTTTTATGCAAGTTAACTTTACACTGGCTCCATCTTGTGGCTGGCCAACTATAATCTGAAGATTAACAAAGTGTATGTTGTCTGGGAACAGAATAGGGTCAAAAACGAAAATGAAAAAAAAAAAAGCTGTCGAGAAGAGGAAATTTTAGTTATATTTTAGTTATAATTTATTTCATTATATAAATAATATATAATTATATTTATTATATAAATAATTATATAATTCATTTTAGTTATAATTCATTTTATTAGTTATAATTCATTTATAATTTATTTTATTGTAGTTATTAATAGAATAAAAAGGGAGGATTCCTGTGGAATAGGAAGCACCTGAGTGTTAAACTCACAGTGTTCAGTGTGCTAAGCCTGAGTGTTTAGTATTTGCCATATCTAAGTAGACAGATGGAATAGTGGGGAGGGGTTTAGCTCTAATGTTACTGAGTTTTAAGAATCACATGTACAGTACCAATTATCTTTTATTTCATACAGGTGTTTAAAAACGATGCTGCTGATCAGGAGTTTAACCTTGAAGCTGCAATTAAAAATGTTGAAAAAATGTCCAATGAGCTGAAGAAATTAAATGGTAATTCTGAGGTCATTACATAGCTAGCAGGAAGATGCTGAGGCAGTGTTTGAAAGAATATGCACTTGTGAATGGCTCGTGTTTTCTGTCACAGAGCTTTTTAATGTAGTGGAACAATAAATTTGCTTGTGTTTTGAAAAGTTAATGAAACAATATTTGCAAAAATATGGAGTCATATTAGCTAAACATTGAAAAAGTTCTGTTAGATAATCAAAGTAGTTCCTGTATGGGAACATAATAGTCTCCTAACAAAATGCTACTAATACTCCAATGCTAAACCTTATTTTGTTGCCTTGGAGTAAACTGGAGTAAAGCCAAGTCAAAATGATCTTATGAAAGAGCTGAGTGATGAACACTTAGAAGTGCTGCATTAAACTGCCTTTCACTTACTTCCCATTCACTAAATCCCATGACCATACGTTGTCCTTTGTCTTGCAGTGGAAAGCCAGCTATTGCTCTGTGACCTGATTTTTAATTTCAACAATCCTACGAAGGCCAAAGATTTAAGAGAAACTGATGAAAAAATACTGGGAGTTTGAAGAATTAAGACATAATATTCATTTTCATGCATTACCTTCTACTAATAATCCATCAGTTAGAACTGAAGAATGATAGTATGTTTTTTCTCACTTAGAATAACATTATTTCAAACTGGAAATGTAGAAGAGAAAATGTTAAGTTACATTAAAATAAAACTTTATTTCAAGTCCTTGCTATCTCTTACCTCAGTTCTGCTAGGGAAAAGGGGGAAAGAAAGCAGCAGTAGGAAAAGAGAAACTGCGACTTGTCATCTGACGTGCCTTCCTCATTCTAAAAATGCCCTGTGGAAGGGAGCTGAATAGCAGGTAACTTCTAGAAAGCCAAAAGTACCTTCATTTTAGTGTCCATAGTGACCTTTTAATGCAGCTAGCTAGAGAAGAAAGGGACAGATACTGGTTTGAGCATTCTATCTTGAAACCTTTGGGTAGGTAGCCAACAATTTCATGTATTTTATTACAGTTAAAATGCAGACATATGGTAGTTGTGAAAATGTTTGAATGTTGAGGTATATTTCTATTCAGATGAAGTATATTTTTCTGAATAATTTAAACCAGATTTACACTGCTGAAAAAACAGAGTAAACAGAGTTATAGAACTTTCTGTGAAATCTGATTACCTTCTCTGAGAAAGTAATTACACAGAAGGTAATATACTGCCTTGGTTTGTGGTTCAGGTGTTTCAAATGATATGTGCACAAAATAACTTCAAGGAAATGTGAGGAAGTCCAAGCTATGCCTCAAACTAAGGTCTTAGAAAACAAAAGTCAGAGGAAAACCTAGGTAAACAGTTGTAAAAGTCCCGCTTCCAGAGGAATGGAAAAAATAAATCTTCATGTAGCTTTTCTTCAGTAATCTTTAGGTGTAGCTTATGTTTTAGAACTGAAATTATTATTCTTTTTCTTGAAAAAATACAGTACAAACAGAAGGCAATTTTTTAAGAGGAACTCAGCTTATCCTGCTTGCAGCTGCCTGCTATCTGAAAGCCTTGGGAGTGGTCTGCCAGTTCAGAATCACATGCTGCTCCTCTGGTGATGTCTGCTGTGAAACCAGAGTGACTTAATTCAGAGAGGAAGAGACAGCTAAAGGAAGGCCTGTGGTAAGGAAGAAAAGCTTCTTTCTGAATAAGGAAGGCTCTATTGCTTCCATTTTGAGGGGTAGGATATGTCGTCAGTGACTCACGAATGGTGTAGCAGATAGAAGATGGAATCTATACTCTTGTCTTTCAAAAGAAAAGGTGGTAAGAAACTGTTTAATAGATGAATGACACACACACCAATCTTGACAGCCAGCTTAATATCCAGGGTTTTTTTGTATCTCTGAAAGCTGGGTGTTTTTACAGCCAGGCCAGAGTCACAGTCTTTTTATAGAATTGTCTATGGCTGGATTTATTGAGACGTGAACTAGAAAAATAAAGCTTTTGTTGTCTTTGTGTGCAGCTCAACCTTGACAAGATTTGGGCCCACTTTATATCACTTTACATAATTGCTACTGCAATTCAGACCTGAAAATGCTGTACATCTTTTTTTCCAAAGAAAGAAGGTGGCCTGAATAGATCATCATGGGTCCCCTGACTAAGCATGGAAATAATTTCCAAAATGGAAGACAGTTTTTCTCATGGAAAAAGTTCTTGTGTAGTGTATGATCAGTGGGCAGTAATAATACACTGTAGGAAGATTAGATTTATTGCATTTAAAGCATGTTTTAAAAATGAGAACGTTGTCCTTTTTTTAAAAGGGATTTTTAATTGCTTCTTTATGACCTGAGTTCAGTGAAAAAGGAAATATCCTGAGGATTACAGACTACAGTAGAGTTTGATCCTGTACAACGACCTTTGTTAGGCTTTCATTTAACTATATCCTGCAGCATATTTTAACATGCACTGGTTTCTTGAACCCCTGTCTTTTCCATCAATCAGCAGAAGAGGTGTTCTTTGGAAGTAATCGATGATATCTGCTACAGCAGAAAAATCCTGTAGGATAGAAAAATGAGAAGGCAATAGCAACATGTCAGAATCATTATTAATCAGCAGCCTAAACAAACATTTTTTTCTAAATTCTAAATATTTTGGAGTCTCGTAAGATCCAGTATATATCATTAGGTTAGCCCTTTTTATTCCTGTCATAGTATGCAACTCCTTAACTGTTTGCAGGCATTGTTGAACCTTCTGTGGATGTGGTGTGTCATCAATCTATGCAGACTTGGCCTGCTCGATATGTAATGTTGCTCTGCTTGAAGTGATCATTGTGCTTGAAAGCCCAAAAAGTTGCCACAGAATTTCAGAAAATTTGAGTTCATATCAACAGTATTTAAAGACCAGTCTGTCTAATGCCAATAAATCCAACGTAGTATTAGTGGAAGGGAGTAAGCCCGCAGTCCGGGATAGAAGCTGTAGAACTGACAGATACGGATTTGCCCTGAGCTATGTATTTTCCTTATCCAATATCTTAGAGGTAAATGCACTTTCCCTAAGCAGTTATATTGATTTCTATTAGCTGTATGCTAAGGCTAACCAGTCATTTCTTGAGTGTAAACACTTGACTCTGATTTTACTCCCAGCAATATTAAATTTGCATCAGGAATAGTTCTAAAATGATATGTAGACTTCTGCTAGAGTAAAAGAGCTGCCAGGTCAAGCAGCCTGACATTTGGATATTCCTTAAGAAAAAAGGAAATAATAGGAGAAAACATGTAGTACCTCTTTTCCTTTTAGGCCAGTTCCTAACAAATATGTGTGATTTTCCTCCTGGAAACGAATCTGAATATTGTATACTTTATCTCTGTATAAAACCATCAGTACATATGGATGAGTAGCAGTTTTTCTTGAGCTATCTCTCACCAAGAAAGTTCCATCCTGAAAGATGAAAAAATGAAAGACACATCATTCTGGTTAGCACAAGAATCTTAAGAAGACCGTTTATGGTATATTTTCTTTCATAAATCTGCTTTTTCCTTTCTTTCCCTAATAAAAACAACTGTATTATTAATGAGAAATGAAAGGTGTAGGCCATCTTTGAAATGGTGCATTTTTTCAGTCTATTACTTAAAATATTCCCTATCCAAAACAACTGCACATTTTAGAGAGGGAAGGAAGGAAGGGTGTTTTATGAGGAAGAGATTCCATTAAAGAAGGAGGGTGAAACCTTGGTATCAGAGGCCACAACTAGCTTTACTTGGGCTGGAAGGGAATTTCATGCCTATTCATGCAAGACTGCCCTGTGATCTATTTACAGGCATCCCATGATGATGATAGTGACTGTGTTACTCTGGTAGAGGCAGTGATGTTTTCTCTCCAGAAGCACTACAAACTGCTTTTCTTCCTTTCATGTCTGATTTTACAAGTCTTCCATTAAGTTACCATTTCTTAAAGGCAGCTGAAGTGGTCTCAGTAAACAGTTTAGTACAAGTTGTTGCAAAGCTGAACATATCGACAGCATGGGCTGTGAGTGGTCACAGATAAACCACGAGTGGGACGAAGGCAGATACTGGTATTGTCACAGTAATGGGTTATTTCTCCATTTTGCAGATAGATACAGCATAGAAAAGGGGTTAATCTCATGTAATTCAAAAGTCCTTAATCTCATGTAATTCAAGCTGTCCAAAACTTGGACTTCTATCTGAACAGATTCCCCACTGGTGACAAATGCCTCTCCTAAAGTAGGTGAGCTGGAACTATTCCCTGGAAGTTTGTGTGCTGTTCTGTTTTACAACAGAAACCAGCTGCCTTCACGCCTGGCTTAGGCCAGACGGCTAACTTTTAGGTGGATGAAGGCTGGGAAAAGGAATCCTCCACTATGTGTGTCTGCACTGGGCCTAAACCCTCAGCGTGTTCTGTGCCTTCATGCTGCCTGCATCGCTGCGCAGACATCCGACTAGGCTGGTAGAGGGACTGGACACCTGCAGCAGGTGAGAGCAGTACAGTACCTTGTTTATTCTGCGAAGAGCAGCCTCTGCTTCTGGCCGGCTAATATCAGCAACGTACCAATGATCACTTAGAGAGTCCTGTGGTTTTTGCAGGAGAAGATGAAGGACAAAGTCAGCTGTCAATAAATTAGCTTCTGATGTTGACAACAGGCAAATAGGTAGAGGGAAAATTGAATGTGAAGCCTACGTGCAGACTCGGTGAGCAGAAATGTGAAAATGGACTAAACTGAGGGTCCGAATTCTTTAGTCACCAAGATTTTTGTGGAAGGAAAAGTGAATTCTTAATGCTCAAAGGCAAGTGTGCAAAACAGGTAATCCAGCAAACAAACTTATTCTACTGTTTTTTTTCCTTTTCTTGGTGAAGAAAAAATAAAGCAGTAAAATTTAATGAAGAAAAGGAAACCAAAAACAAATACCAACATCCTGACAGTAGTTAGTCATTAGAAAAACATCTTTGAAAATAGTTCCTCTAAAAATCAGAATATTTGCTATGTGTAGCATTTATGGTTAATATCTGTGGAATCTTTGTACCTCATCTTCCTCTGTGTTTGGCGGGTGAACAGTCTGTCTGCTAGGAACTGGCAAAGGAGGCCTTACATCTGCTTTACCTCTTGAAGGAGATCTGTGGTTGTTGCCTTTAAAATTATAACGTAAAAGTAGAAAAATATTAAAAACAGCTGTGGAGCAATACCAGCATACACTCTAGAATCCTGATTCTGAGAAGCCTGGGCAATTTCTGGCAGTCTAATACTGAGACAGTTTGAACTGATTTGAAATTAAGTTTAGGCTATTGTGTGAGAACAGGATGCTTTATGTAAGTTCATTCTTGGTGCACAAAGGCTTTACCAAACTCTTGTGGTTCAGGGTACCTTAAAATCTTGAGAGTTTGAAAGACAATTACATCATTTTAGTTTCTACACCACATCTCCGCTTACTCTAAAAATAATGACAAGTAACAGGGTCTCTGTGTTCCTTGCCTTCTTAGTAAGCAGAAACTAACTGTCACTGTAACACACTGGCAGCTGTGACCAAATGCAAAACTTCCCTTTGCAAAGCAAAAAGCTTTCTACGCTTGCTTGATTTTTGACCGATCATTATAAGCTACATATGCAACTAAGGCATTGAATTTCACACGAGAAATATTTTCCTTTTTCAAGAGTATTTGTACACTTCAGTGACTTGCAGATAGCGTTGCTCAGGACTCAGTAATCATAACTAAGTTGAAAAATTCACGTAAAGGATGTTTTGGCAATAGTTAAACTAAATGATAAAACCAAACTTCATGTGAGAAAACCATCTTAAGTTCAGCTAATCAGATTAAGCAAAGTGTCTTTCAGTAGCTCTTAATAGTTTGCTGTCCACAGTCCAACCAGAAACCTCTGTAGAAGAAAAGATTATATTAGCTGAACTGAAACAGCTGCTCAGCCTCCAGTAATGATTTACACGTAAAAGGGATACCCACCTAGCTGGAAGCGTGGTGGCAGGGAGCCGCTGGAGGACAGGCAGCCAGCACTGCTAGAAACAAAAAACAAAAAACAAAACAATACAGTGCTGCTGCACAAGGCGGATGTACTCTGATCTGATACGCATTTTGTGCCTGTTCTGCGGACTGTTAGGTCTTTTTCAGGCATAATTATGGAAATCTATGTGGTAAGTAGGTCTGGTTTCGAGTTTACTATAAGCTTAATGTGTGGGAATAAGGTAGAGGAAATCAGTAATGGGCCACCAGTTCTTCTGTACTGAGATTAATAAAGGAAATTAATAAAGCTTGTTGCTTTCCCACCGGGATTGGCTGTATTATTCTCCTAAAGCAGAAACATAGATAGCAGCTTCACAGATTGGGTTTCTTGTTATATACTTGCTTCTCATATGCCCTCTTTAATACCAGTGATGAAAATGCAGCTTCTAATCATAAATGTTCAGCTCTGACCTGGCAGTGGCATCAAAACACTTTTGTGCCTGTCCATGGTTTGCGTTTCTCCTTTGTGCTTCGTTCTTTCTCCTTTTTGTTAGAAAATTTACAATTTCTTCTTATGGCCTGGTAAGTCCCATCTTCAATTCTTTTTTTTTTTTTTTCCTGCACAAAAAGCTCTGGGATCAATATGCTGATTAGACTGGCAGAACAGGGGCACTGCTCATAAGTTGTAGTTTGTGGCAGAGAATAAGCCAAATATGAGCTTCAAATGCTAGAGCCAAACGTGGCAATGGTGTTGGAAGTGCTCATCATGGGGACAGTTATGTATTTGCATGTGACCTTGTTATTGCTACTTGGGTGTCATCACTTCCAAAGGATGTTGGTAAATGGGAGAGGTTCATCAAGGAACCATTTAAAAATGCAGAGATTGTAAAGGTGGCTTTTTCATAGACTCAGGGAGCGCACTAACTTATCAGAGACAAAGTCTTTGCACACTACAACAGGAATCAAAATTTAACTAAGAGCTCTTCATTTAAGCAAATGAAGACATAGCAATCTAATATTTGCAAGTTGAAGCTAGAAAAGTGCCTATTTGAAACCAAGTTCACAATTTTAAATAGGAATTGCTAACTATTAGGAGAATTTAGTAACCATTAGGATAATTTAGTCAGAGAGTGGTGAAATTGGTTCAGATAGTCAACTGGAGACAACTAAGTTATGAGGAGGCTTTGTGGGTTTGTTTGTTTGTTTGTTTGTTTGTTTTTTAAGTTCTGAGGCAATCATTAGTCACAGTTCTAGCAGTTAATCCTCTGCAGTGTGCAGGCCCCTTTTAGGTCAGGAACTTTTAAGGTATATGCTGCATAAATTTATAGGAAAAGATGGTCCCTTCCCAAAAGACCTTCCCATACTAATGGACTCTGCAGACAAAAGATGGGAGAAAGGGATGTCTTAAAAATTGATACGATATAAAAATATCGCATAGACCTTAAAATACTTCCTTGACATAAAACTGAAATGCATTTATGGCATTGCCTGTCTTACTTCCATTATTATGTTATTTCACTGAATACAGAGCTTCAGTTGTATTAGGAATTTTCCGTGATAATGGGAACCACACAAATGGGCATGGAGTGGGATCTAACTTTAAAAGTAATAGACTTCCTAGAGTAGAAATCCTGTGTTCCCTGTAACCCTGAGCACTCCATCACATCACATAAGACTATTATTGGCTACATAACAAATTAATTCAGAGCCAGATTCAAAATGAAGGACACTAATGGCTGGAACAAACCTTTCTCCACCAGGCATAGTGTTGTATCCTGGCTTCAGTGGGGGCTTCATAGATCTTGAAGGGAACGTATTGGAGCTGAAAGGGGGTAAAGACAGCTGTGGCACTGGCCTTTGGGGTGCGACTGTGGAGAGGAAGAGAAAAAAGACGTAAAACTTAACTTATAAAACATTCTTAAATTAGATGATTGAATAAAGAAATCTATCTTACTATTGCACTGGTACAGTGTAACTGAGTAAGCTGTTATTNTGAAAGGGGGTAAAGACAGCTGTGGCACTGGCCTTTGGGGTGCGACTGTGGAGAGGAAGAGAAAAAGACGTAAAACTTAACTTAACTTATAAAACATTGTTAAATGAGATGATTGAATAAATAAATGCTATCTTACTATTGCACTGGTACAATGTAACCGAGTAGGCTGTTATTTCAGAAGTCCTGGATAAGTTAGTTATGGAATGTAACCTCAAATGATCTGAGAAGTTTAGTGTAAGTTTAGGTATTCGATGCTGTGTAAGAACACAAGTCTGTACAGCACGATGCTTTTCAAAACAAGAAATCCTGCTCTCTTGTACCTGAGTGAGGGGAAGATGTGATCAGATACTGATTTCTCCTGCTTTGTGGCTGTGTTGGATATATCTGCAGGAGGAATTCTGTAAGCTTTCTACAGCTTGGCTCACCTGATTTTTTAAAATGTCTCTGAACAAAGAATTTTTTAAAAAGTATTTAGACAAATAAAGACTTTAGGTTTTAAAAGTCACTGTAGAAATACTTACTCTCCTCTTCTTCCTGGGGAGGCAAGAAGAAACAAACATTAGCAACTTAATTATAGCACAGTTCTTATTTCTAAATAAGTGGTGAGACAGCTGTCTGCTACTGGGGTTTTGACCCCAAGTATTTAGAAGCAGATTTTATCTTCCCTCATTCCTTATGCTTAAGTGTATCTGCTCACAGTTATCTAAAAACTAATTCCCTGGGCAGCTTAAACTTAAAAACCAAAAGGCATAAACAAAATCACCTCTCGTGTGACATAAAAATACTGGCCTTATTTTCTCTATTGTTTGAAATTAAGTAATTGGGGAATAAACTGAGCTTGATCTAGAAGAACTGATTTAAAAAGAAACAATGTGTGATAAGAGATCTACCTCTATTCATTATAACTGATAAAACTATTTTACCTCTTCCAGAATTATTAGTTTATGCAAATACTTTGTGTTATTGCAGTGACTTTTCATTTACATATTTGCTTTCAAAAATATACTTACCTCAGACTTTTTCTGTGGTGGCCAACTCTGCCTAAAGTGAAACAGAGAAAACAATATGTGAGTCATAGATGGAATATTACTGTGTTGGAATCCCACAGATGGAATATGGTGTTCATTAGGCAATATTTTCAACAAAGATATGAGGTTACGGTCAGTTTTGCAGTCCCATATGAATGCAGCAACTTTTTTTTTCTATTTACAAACATATCAAAGATTCTGATTTATTTTTTGACTGTATTCTAAAACTGCACAAGCTGAAGATAAGCCTTTAGCTCATCTTGATCATATGAACAAATAAAATATCTGATGATTTTATCAAAAGATTAGAGCTTAGACTCTGATGTAACATTAGACTTCAAGTGTTAAACTCATCTGTGGCACTTGGCAGCACATGATGAGCCTTCTAGGCTTTTTTTTTTTTCTGAAAAAAGTATCTTACCTGACTGTAGGATGGCATTTACTCTCTTCCATTTTGCTTAAAAATCAGTCACATTTGTTCAGCCCACAAATTATCTAGAGAATTATCTACTCTCTACTAGAGAATGCTGTTTGTTCTTAACATTGAGTTTTGCAGGGTAGCAAAATCAATAGTAGGAAAGTAAATGTTCCTAAAGTCCTACCAAAAACGGCAGTAGGTTTCATGAAAGATTATCCCCTAATGCAGGAACTTGATCTCATCAAAAAACTGTGGTTTGTTTATCTCTTTGTGTAACCTGGAAGTGATTTGTGCCCTACATGATACATGTATGAGACATAGCTGGGGAGCGAGCTGTTCGTAAAAATTCTTGCAGCACTCTGATTTCTGCAGGCAATGCTGCAGTGCAGCACAATATTCCATGTTGCTTATTTAGATTTTCACTAAATTTCTATTAAATGAACTCAAATTTAAGTACTTACTTGACAGGGTGTTGAGGGTGTTGCTTCCTTAAGGGAGATGGATTGATTCTTTCATGTCTATCACTTGGTGGCACAGGAGGCTTTGGCATCATTGCTAGCTGCTCTCCCAGGGATCTAAAGCAGGAGTGACAAAATAGACGTAAAAGGCTGCTTAATAGGAAACAACTGGCTAGTACTGACAGGATCTATTCAGGGGGCAAAACTCTCACCTTAGCTGTGCAGTCAGAGGCTGAAAAGGAAAAGTCAAAAGAATGCTTAAGTGTGTCAAAATAGGTTTAAAAAAAATACCAAAGAAGCATCAAACAAGGAAGTCCATACCTTTTCAGGAAAGCTTGTCTTCCTTCCTAAAAAGAGTGAAAACTTATATTTAGAAAAAACGAAGCCTAAGATAATAATTAGTTAGACTTCCCATAAAACCGACAATTTATTAACTTGCAATTTAGTAACATTGAAAGTTAATGTTTCAGTCTGAAGCATTCAACTTTCTCAGATACAAACCAGAAAAAGAGATTTTGGTTTTAAGAGTGGTGAAAAAAGAGCCTTTCTCCTAGTTACACATCAGAAAAATTAATCAAAGAGTTTTCCAAGTGGCATGTTTTACAATCGTATTTTCCACCCTTCAACTTCGAATTATTGGATCCCTTTATGCAATTATATACCAGATAAAAGAGAGTTTAGATGTTTGAAAGAAATCACAGAGTAGTCTATTGAGATTCATTGTAAAATGTTGTGTTCTAGTCTTAAACGCACATCATTCTGGTTTCTGTTAATTTTTAGTTCTCAGCATTCTTTTAAAAGGGTGGATACCAAATTGTGTATCTTATTGTAAACAGACTTCTGTGAACTCTGCAAAAGTAATTACTGCCTTTTTTAACCTACTAAATATTCCTTTGTTCATTCACTTAGAGATTACATTAAGCATTATATTCATATAAGTATCTCATCATCTCTTTCTCTTCAGTTAGTCAAGAGCCGTTTTCAGGGTCGCTGCTTTCCAGGTAGAATTCCCCTCTTCTATGAGCATTGTTCACGTTGCCTTTCCCAAATAGATCACTTTGTGATTGGGTTATGGCACATTCAGCTGAGCTTTGTTCTTGTGCACGAACAACATTCAAACGGATAATTTTGAGCAACAAACACCTGCTGGGGTTACCATAAGCAAATGCTGACCTGATACCGGACTTTCTCTTTCGAATGATGGAGCAGGACGATCCAGGGAGGGTTTTGTGCTTCTGTCTATGGAAGGAGCTGGGGCTAAACACACAAAATGCAAAAATCATATACGGCATGGGTCAATAAGGCTTTGTACCGGTTGTTATTCTAAGATATAACAAGAGTTCAGGGCTGCACAAGTGTAGGACATACGAATAAATGGCACAAGAAGGTGGAACTGAAGAGATGCTGGCAAAAGTGAAGCATTACAGAGCCCAGAGAAAAAGCTTTAAGTAAATGAAACTGGCTCTACTTACGTTTTGGAGGCTTGATATTTCTGTCTCTGTTCAAGTCAGTGTTGCTTAATGGAGAAGGAAAGGCTGGCAGCTAAAACAAATATTTCACAGAGGATTAAATTGCTGTGTTTTTTTTGTTTTAATTTTTAGTATTTATTAAATATGTCACACCCTAGCTGTCAATCTTCGTGTCTGGTAAAGCACAGAGAATATGTCTACAGAAAGGAAGAGCTACACACAGGTGCTTTTTTTGTCAGGTGCAGAATTAGCTCTGTCCTTTCGTCCCACAGGGAATAGGATAGCAGGATGTTCGCTCTGGCAAGGGCATGGGCATGGGAAAGGAAACAAAGAGGAACTTCTAGAGCACTCTGGTGTCTTTGCCCCTTCAGTGCAGCAGGTGTTAGTTTTGCAATCGGATGCTGAAATTAGTGGATGTAAATTTGAACTTGAGAAATATGCATTAATCCTATATCAATTAAATCTGCTGACTGGTGGAGAAAGAGCTTTTCTTTCTTATTGGAAGGCCTGGGTCACACAGGTCTGCAAAAATGGTGAGGATGTTCTCGTCTCAGATTTTTTCAGACAAATGCCTTTGAATGTTCCTTCTTGTTGTGAGTAACAGAGCAGCAATGCAGGACAGCTGACTTAGGAACTCATGACACCCAGGCCTCTTCTAAGAACCAGTTATGCAGGGTCAAGCTCAAAGTCCTGCTATTGCATCTAAAACTTATCTTCACTTTTGTGTGTGGTTAGGCATCATGTCTATCTTTGCTGGCACACAGTAACTCTGTGTTGTCACTAAGTGGCACAAAAACTTTCAGTTTTTAAGTTTTAACAGGATAAAAAAAAGAAAAAAATGCATATGTCATTTAGGGCTTTGAAAATTTGAGTTGTTTCTTTTTCCCCTGTTACATCACTAAAGAAACACCAAGCAATCTATTAAAATCTATATTTAAATAAGGGAGGCATACTTAAGTTGGTACAAATTTTCAGTGTAAGAGAAAAGAAATATGGAAATAATTTAATATATTTTTCCCTATGAAAATTTAATATACTACTTTGAAAGAAGACTACCCTGTAAGAGAAATTATCTATTTTAACAATTTCTCCTTCCTCTACATAAGCAATCTGACTAAAAATGATGTTACACTTGGACCTCCTAGGAGCAATTAGCAGAGAAAACAGATGAAATAGGAGCAGTGAAACGTACAGGAGCAGCTCTTCCCCCAGGCGGGGCTGGTACAGGTCGCTGTGGTGGCACCGGAGGCTGATTTGATGATCTGGCTGTTGAAGGTCTGTCTAAAGAAAACAAAAAACACAAACTAAACTAGGATTCAAACAACTCGGTTATTTTATACTTATTTTTGGACAAAAGGCCTTGTAGTAAGCTGCATAATTAAGTTAATACATCATTAGGGCACTAATGGTTCATAGTAGAGAACTGCTTTATACTGGGTGTCCTCTTGGCAGTCAAGGTGTGTGTGGCCCCTGGTGGGGAGGTTCGTTTGACTCCACAGGCTCCTGAAGCATCGCACGCACCGCACAGCAAGGCAAGGAAGCTGCTTTTCACTAGAGCCGTTTGTCACGGCACCTGTGACAGTTCACTCTGTTGAAGGGACAGCTTCTAAAGCTAATACAGTGTGCACATGTGGTGCAGATTCCAAATGAAAGGCTATTTAATGCATACATCAGAAAGAAGCAAACAAACCAACAGAGCTTGTCTGAAGCGGTAAATTTAACTTCAAAAGTCACAAGGCCACCAACATGCAGTAAATCTGTGTCACTACATCTTGGTCATGGACTGTTGACTTCATGTTTTGTTATTAGTCACTTAAAATGTTTACTCTTTTTCCAAAGCCAGTTTTTATTCATCATTTGTAATTTATTAATAACAATTACTTTGTAGTAATTACCTATATAATCCGTGTTGTTTGTAAGTGATTTGGCAGGAAATATGACATTGTGGTGTGCTTCGTCGTTGGATGGAGGCGGCTCATAGCCATCGCTGTCATGTTCTGCCTCCTCGGGCTCTTCCGTGGGTGATTCATAGTCAGCCTCCTCTTCCTTTTCCTGATCATCATCGGGGCTTTCATAGTCATCATCTTCATCCTGGCCAGCGCACAGAAAGCATGGGTACTGTAACAGGACACTGAACACTTCAGGGCAATTTCCTGTGGCTATTTTTATTGTGGTATTTTTTACTCTGGAGGATATCAAATTTTTAAAACCATTTTGGTTAGAAGAGAATTATCTGTTGAAACAAGGTGGGTAAATGAGACAGCATATTATGATGCATAGAGAAAATGATTAGCATTTTATAACAGTAACTGCACTGGAAGTTCAAGTTAAAGTGCTAACTTATGGAAATGTTTAATTTCTGTTAGATTTACATCATTCCCATCTCCATCATTTTGAGTTATGCACCAAGGAAGATGCGGTGCCTTAAGTTAAGGCACCAGCAAAGAATTAAGAGCTTCCTGGAAAAATCCTGGAGCAGTTATTCATAGCTCTTAATACACACTTAATAGCACTTAATACTACACACTCTTCAGCATAGAGCTCAACTACTTGGAAGCACTTCAGAAACAGGGGTCTTGGTGCCCTCTGCTAACCAGAGTGAAAGCAACTTCATACAACGTGGAAGATTTAGTAAAACGGTTCCAGACCAGCTCAGCTATTTTACAGGCTGCTGCTTGTGATGCTCGTGTTCCTGAAGTAGCAGTAAAGCTGCGAACTTAGCAGTAAGTGCTTTCTAAAAATCCCTCTCGCTACATTCTTGCAAAAAAACACCATCGGCACTGGTAGAGAAGAGAGATTTTCACAAACCGGACTACGTAACAGTGCTGTTATTCATGCAGCTAGCTGAGGTGTGCATGCCCGACCTAACGACACTTCCTGATGCATTTTCTGTGCCCAAAGGCACTACGTATTTTATCTGCTTAGTCAGATTCAAGGAATTGGCTTCTTTAAAATGTAAAATTGTGAACAAAATGGCAAGATCTGCCACTGAAAGACAGTGCAGCCTTTCCTTTACCAACCACTCCTAAGAGCTTGGAACAGGATTATGAAGCTTAGCTCTGGTTCCAGGGACTGCTGTCATAAGCTGAGGCTGCACTCGAGGCAGTGCTACAGGCTGCCGCTGTAAAGCTCTGGCTTGTGCTCCTGGTTGCCCTGTTCTCAGGGAAGGAGCTGGCAATGGCTCCACTTGGTTGTTTTCCTCCTCCTCCTTTTCCCGAGCCTAACACCCCGGTAATTCCTCACTCTCTCCCTTCTGACCAAGGCTGCAAATGCAGGACATGGCAGAACCTAAAAAAGGGGCAGTCTGTTTATCTACACACTTATCATCCTGGTACTTACAAATGAAGACCAATCATCATCTTCTTCTTGACTGTATCCTGCACAAGGAAACAACCACAGGTTCCTTAGCATGAACAACTCTGATGTATCAGAAAGTAGCCAGACAAAAAGGACACAACACATTCCAAATCACTGACAAGCCATGACACTAGGTCTCATGCACAAGACCTGCCTGTCAAAGGCAGGACTTAACTTCATGAAAGATACTAGGAAAAAACATTCTTTCAAAAATAAGAATACAGCATTTTTTAAAAAAAAAAAAATGTTATATATGTGTTTTCCCTTTATGTTTGTCCTCGTTTCCACCTTTAAATACCACTGCAAGTAGAATGTTTTGAGAATGAGGTCAGACTTTTTACCTCTTTGTTTAATACTATTATAGTTTCAAATTTGAAGGATTTTCTTTTGAATTTCAACAAGCCTGGGAGAGGGTGGTATCTTGCAGAAGCTTAAGGGCCATTGGCTCATTAAGAAATAATCTAAATAAAAATTAAGTATAAGGAAACATCTGGAAACACACTTTTAATGTTGGAGGCATTAGATGTAGGGGGCACAGAAAAATACAAGCACTGAATATGAGGTTAAACAAAGGCATTAAGGGAATCTTCATTTAAGTGTCTGCTCTTGCCTCGCATTAACATCTGTTTATTGTTTGCTGTCTGTTTTTTTTTTGGAGCGGGCTTGCATGCTGCTGTTCTTTACTACTATCTACCTTTTCTCACACATCCTGCAGTTGTTCTTACGATGGTGAGTGATCCCATATGAAATGCGCACCCCGTGTTACTCAGTTCAGTAGACAAGGGGTGATTTTGGTTAATCTCCAGCTACACTAAATACCAGAGCACTTCTCTCTCTCTCAAATAATTACTAATAAAGCTGCTGCACTTAAAGTTTTAAGACAAAAACTTTTATTGAACTCGACACCTGACCAGGGTGGGTGTGTGATTTGAAAGCAAAGAAATCCTGGCACACAGAGATCGATCTCTATATCCAGTTTAATCAGAGCGGGTTAGTGCGTTGTTTCCCCATCTTCTAAAGGAAGATGATGGGCTCCAGAGGCTGGAAATGTCAGGGTAGGGAAGCTGGATCCTATATACACTGTAAATGCTAATCTAGCTCATTTATCTGCAATTAATCTTGGAAGTTTGGAAAAGGCTTCCTATCCCAGAGGAGTCACTGCTGATACACTGTTCTAGAGAGCAATCGAAGATAAGTGAGAAAATCGAAGTTTCTAAGAATTGCTGATGTAAGTCACAGCAATGGCACTGAATGTAAATGTGGCAAGGACTAAGTTAATATACGAATATTTTTAAGTAGTATTAGTAGTTATAAACAACCTGCCAGTACACACTTACTTGGGTTTTCAGGAAACTTTTGTGTTTGGGCCCTGCAACAAAGATACAAACAAATTAGTTCATTCCAGCTTTAGTAATTTAAATCTCTATGTGTATTAAAATCTACTGCATGTATAGCATTAACAGTAAAACTAAATTTATGTAGAGGAACCTAACTGCTAAAAACACATTACCTGATACTTCAGGTACAGGACACTAATGCAGGCTAAAGTGTCTTGAAAAGGTTTCAAGTCAGTGAGGCAGAGCGCTTGGAAACAAGGGGACTTGGTAAATAAGCTTGCCAGGGGTCCAGTCCTGAAGAGAACCCATTGCTTCACTATTTCCCCTGGAGAAACTAACTCCATAAATACTTGTGGGACTGACAAATAGTTTTATGGCTTTCTGTTTTCGTTTTGATCTGTCTTGTTAAATGCAAGGGAGTAAAACTATGTTATAGGGGAATGTAAAATCATAGCTTAGATCATCACACTATATGAATATAAACTATCCTTTTGTATTTCAAAAATCCACCCAAAAGAACCAATGTTAGTGCATTTTCAATATTTTTCTATTGCCAAGACACTACATTCAAAGATATGTATATGTAAAGTAATACAAAGAATAGCCTCACAATATATAGGTCTGTAAAATGCACTAATCATGATTCACTGAGGCAATCAATTCAATGGGGTGTCTGGCTTTATAGCATTCCTAAAGATCAGTTTACAAAGATGAAAGTTGTTTTAAATGTGGTACTTGTTTCTAGACATGGCAGAAGTATACAGGTTGCTCATGGACTCGGGCTTTGCTAGATAATGGTAACAACACGGAATTCTGTTTTATACGCTTTCCAAGTGGTCCCTATGACCCAGGTATTGTTGATCAAAGGGAAAAGGGTCAGAAACAAACATATATCTGAAAGCACTGAAAAGGAGGCCTTTTTTTTCCACCTACCTTTTTGGAAAGAATGATAACCTTCCTTCATTTCGGTTAATTTCCTGGCTTAATTTACTTACAATGCTGTATAAAAGAAACACAAAAATCATTAAAAAATGAGAAAAAGAAAGAAAAGGAAAGAAAAACATAACCTTCTTGTAACTTGTCAGTCATTTCACTTGCTCATCTGCTTTCCGCCTCTTTTGTCTCAGATAAAAAAGAAATAGTAATAGTAATTTATTAATAAATAATATCTAGTGATTCAGAATTACTATTGATGATGCAGCAAGGATACTTGATTTCTATTGTAAAGTTGCAACATAGCCTATTTTATTGAAAACTGAACCTTTTAAACAAAGGTAAAAACTTTGTGAGAACAAGTTTAAAAATCTGCACTGAAAGCAGATAACCCTAAAAGTTCTGGGTGCAGGAGATACTGTGCACTAGAAGGCTGCTTTAAATCATGGTGTTTGGGAGCACCATTAAATAATAGGAGGACAAGAGTTTTTGCTTCATGTTATAGCACATTCGCAGGGGAGGGCATGCACATTCAGGGACACAGGGAGACCACAGCTTNTGCAGGAGATACTGTGCACTAGAAGGCTGCTTTAAATCATGGTGTTTGGGAGCACCATTAAATAATGGGAGGAGAAGAGGTTTTGCTTTATATTATAGCACATTCGCAGGGGAGGGCTGAAACATTCTGGAAATACAGGGAGATGACAGCTTTGTCTAGCAAGATTTTTCCAGGCCACTGTTCGTCATGGCTCCCGCGTGGCTGGCGTGCAGCAGTGGGGTGGTNTGTGAGAACAAGTTTAAAAATCTGCACTGAAAGCAGATAACCCTAAAAGTTCTGGGTGCAGGAGATACTGTGCACTAGAAGGCTGCTTTAAATCATGGTGTTTGGGAGCACCATTAAATAATGGGAGGAGAAGAGGTTTTGCTTTATATTATAGCACATTCGCAGGGGAGGGCTGAAACATTCTGGAAATACAGGGAGATGACAGCTTTGTCTAGCAAGATTTTTCCAGGCCGCTGTTTGTCATGGGGTGGTGGCAATGAGGAGAGCCAGGCTCGAGAGGCAGGTCAGTGCGGAGCTCCCGGACACCCGGCTCAGGCTGCTGCGAGCAGTGGCCTCGCTCGAGCCTGCGCGAGGGACTCGCTGGTCACTGACCCCAGGGAACACGGAGCACGCGGGGCACACTCATTACTGGCGTCAGCAGGATTAAGTCTGTACGTCGACATCTACAATTATTTTGTTTCAAGGAAAGCTTTTGTTTCAAAGGAACCTTATGATGAGTCATGATCTGATTCTTAAGTCTTTGTTTGTGAGGAAAGTCCCCACTGAGAAAGTCCCGTGACACCTAAAGCAAGTTAACTGCACACATCTCGGTAAAAATACCCCATTTTATTCCTGGCTTGTATTATCTAGGGCTACCGGACATGGGAACAGTAAAAATAATAATGTCATCAAAGACAGTCAGGAACAGAAGATGTCTGTTTACATCAGGTTCTAAATTCTGTAAAATCTTGACTTTCTTGTTTGTGCAGCACTTATTCCATTGATCTTCAATCCAACTGACCAAATTTACAGCAGTATTGTAAAATCTTTTCTTACAGATAGGCAATTGCCAGGTAGTTGGAAGTTCCTCTTTTCCTTCTTCTTGTTTATACCTTTTTCTGCTACTCAGCAATAACCATCCCCTAATTTTTTTCCAAATTATCTCATTTGTGAGTCTTTTCCATAGCTAACTGGGCCTGTTCCCTGGGAAGGGATGTGAGCGGAGCAGTTTTTCACAGATTACAATATTAAAACAAAAAAAATTTTATCCTGTACCACTCTGAATGTCTTGTTCTTATTTTGAATATGCTTCCCCTTGCCCTTGTTACTTTCCTAATACTTAATGCAATGTAATTCAGATTAAAGATAAATTTAAGGCAGGCGGGTGCTCTGATTATGGAAAGTTGGATCATGTTACCAACAAATGTAAGATAAGAAGCAGTTTCAGATCAGTATGATGATGCTGTCTAAAAATTATTAATGTGGATAACTTGAAGTTAAGAGCATGTATTCAAGGATCCAGGTAAGAAAATAGAAAGTCGGAGGAAATACTTAATATTTTTAGTTTTTAAGACAGCACTTTAGGTCTTCTGATTTAGAGCAGATGTCATATTTTACTCCTTTGGAATAAGCAAAGGTTAATAATTTAAGATGAATTACAGTTGTTTAAATCTGGCATCCCTACCCAAGCATATTCTATAAAATAAGAAAAATGTTGGGTTATAGACATAGAGCTCTTCTCACCCATACAATCCATCTGAACTCATCTGCACAAGAATTTCCTTCTGCTGTAACTGATAAGGAAGTTGCTGTGTCCATTTTTTTTTCTCTAGTTCTCTGAATAACACGAGTTCCATGGTGAATATTCAGAGGTGAAGCAGGCACTGTGTAGAGCAGCACTTTGGTTAAGTAGATTAAGGAACTTGTGTGGCAAGTTCTCTATTGTACCAGAGGGTGAGGAAGGATCTTTCATAATTTTCAGCTAAAGAAGCAAAATAAAAGTGAGACTAAAAGTTCTTTTAGTTCAGGACTCCATTGACTTGTGTGTTTGGAAGCTTTCTGGACTAAACTGGGACTGGCTGCCATGGGGATTTGCACCAACTGTGAAATTAAGAAGTCTGAGGAAAATTTGAAAGGACAAAGTTTGCTGGTCTTATCCCACTGCTAGAAAAATAATCATTTGTTCTTTAAAATAGGATATTTAATCTTTCACTTCAAGGTAATTTAAAATGATTCAAAGCAGGGAATATATTAGAAATAAAGAAAGTTTATCTTGGTGTTAGAGTTTAGTGTGGTGGCTCTTTACAGGCAGTGTCAGTACAGAAGGTTTGTGCACCGAGAGGCGAGGCCTGACCTCAGTGAGGAAGGAAGTACCAAAACCACAGTGCTCTGCGAGCTGTGGGAGTGGATGATAGGGCAGGATAAGGCTGTGCAACAGCCCTGCAGAAAATGTTGTTCAGACTTCTCTTTCTCTTTCTGCCTCCTCCACCAGACTCTGCTCAAAACTGTCAGGAAATTGAAAAGAGAAAAAAAAAAAAGGTGGGTTGCGGGGGCAACAACCCAAACCAGCAGCCAAAACTGGCTTTTGTCTGCTTAAAGGCAAATATGCTCCTACGACTATGGGGACAAGGGAGTTAAGAGATGCTAGGACCAGGAAACTGCACGTCTTGGACATGGTCCTGAACAGGAGCCGTGTGGGATCAATCCTCCCCTGTTCTGGCCTTTGAGAAAAGTCTGCTGGGTAGATGCAGCCCTGTGCTCGATCCCAAACTGACTGAGTTTCAGCTAGATTCTAACATCCTTCTCTAGCACCCCACCCTGGAAAGCACATGTGCATACACACCCACCAAAGGCCAAGGCACACATTTTCAAAAGAAAGGGTTAATACAGATTGCTTACATTTTGGGTTCACTGCTTGACTTGGAAACAGCATGAATCTTGGGCACTGCTGTGCTTGCAGGCTCTCAACATCCGTTTAACATGTTACAAAAATGCCAAGTGCTAATAAGCACCGGGTATACCTGAAGAAAACAGGTGCCTCTGAGCAAAGCTAGTAATAATAACTGGACTAATTGCTAGCTCAGCTTCTGTTCTGTCTCTTATTGTAGAATGACAGCTACACTTAGGATAACTCAACCTCCCAAGCTGATGCAACAATTATTTAATTTTACAGTGGGGAAAAAATGTGAAAAAAATGTGTTAGGTGTGTTTACCAATACCCAAATGTGGCTGCTCCCTAAAGATCTGCAGTGTGCAGTAACTCTGAGGATGAGACACGAACATCTCCTTGGCTAGAAACACTTCCTGGAGCACCACAGATGCAGCTTAAATACACTCTATGAGATTCACAGCAAAATCAATTTCCTCTTTCACCATGAAATATTAGAAGTTCTCTGATAAGTGAGAGATAATTTTAACTTAATGGGAATGCTGCTCTTCAAGAATAACTTGCTATGAAATTAAGAAAACTATACAGATAGATTAGTTCAAAACTTTTTAAAGCCTTAATCCACAGGTGCCAAGGGAGCTACTGAACAGGGAATCAGAAGTTCAGGTCTGATTTATTTTTAATGCCTACCTAAAGCAAAAGGCATGTGGTGAAAAATGCTTTAACTCTTGTACACGCTGCTGATGGGTTTTTCCTTGGAGTGGAAGTCAACAGTTAAGCAGTGAACAGTTAAACTGTACTCTGATATAAAGCTCCCAAACTAGCTTAGTCTGGGTATAGCTGCTGTCAATCAGACAAGATACTGACTAGAAACGAGGTAAGACCAGCTCTTTTGGACATCCCCAGGCAGTTTGTTTTTATTGTATCATTGTGCTTGAGCAGCCACAGCAGTGCTCCTTCCTTTCCCCTGGTAAAGTACAATAAGCTGGTCTGTAACTCATCAGTTCACAACATTTGGCTGATGCTTACTATGAGTTTTCACTGCAGAACAATTAAGATAATTTTTAGCATTATTTCCATTTGGATTTACTTACGGCACTCTCAGTTTGGGAAATCTCTGGATGTCATTTTCAGACATGTTCTGAAAAGGAAATACGTGGTACATATTAAAAACTGTCCATGGAATAACCTGTGACTTACAGAAGTTTGCATATTCAAAAACAAGCATGATTTTTCAACTCATAGGAATGTAAAGTATGTCGAAAAGTAATGCAAGAAAATAGTCTGCCTGTCCCACAGCCTATTGGTAAACAGAGTTTAAATAATGGGTATGAGTGCGTTTTGTTTAAAAGTTCTCTATAAATTTTCTCTCAGTTTTGCTAGAAGTTGCCTTTCACTTTATGCTGCTTTGGGTTACATTCAGCTAGCTAGGACATGAATAAGCACTATGTGTATTCATTCAGACTGCTAACAAAGTAGTTAATCATGTCTCTAACTTGAAAGAAGTATCCTGTAGATAGCATGACTTAAGGATATATGGTAAGAAGGATCTGTGTAAGGATAAATTGTATCTTAGACCTGCTCTCACCACAGGAGAGCTGGGTAAGCAGATGTGTTTACAGGCATGTGAATTGTTCCTCCAGGAATACTCTGGAATTAATGGGACTCAGTGCAAAGTTAAAATCAGGCCATTTGCTTTCCTGAGTTATGTTCTACTCCAGTTCTTCCCTGGTGTTATGTTCACACAGCAGCCTCCGAACCAGGTTAAAATCCATCCCTGCTCTGAGTCTGCTTCTCAAAAGATATTTAAGCTAACATGGGCAAACAGGAAAAAAAAAGAAAACTTTTCATTTAAAAGTCTTTTATATTTTTCCCTCTTCTTTCTCATGCTTTCTGGATATGACTTTTCACTGTACATTGCGAATCACTTATATTTATCTAGCATATAGGCTGATGTATCTTTTATTATTACTTATTATTAAAGATGTCTTGAGACATTATAGCTCAGCTCAGCAGACAATGTCCCTTAGAGACGGCTCCCCCGATGAGATCCTGTCCTAACTGTTCCGGCCGTGAGCTCGCCAGGACCCCGCGGTCGGCCTGCAGCGACTGATGGCCACAGAGATCTCCCCGTCAACCTCGGGATCAGTCTTCCCTCAGTACGT
>VWPW01008947.1:214872-565995 GCA_013389825.1 Crypturellus undulatus | reverse complement strand
AGATATTGTCACCTTGATAGAAAAAAAAACAGAAACAATCCAGAACTTAGTGTTCAGTAATTGATTTGGCTAATGCTTTCTTTACCATACCCCTTGCTGAGGAACACTGGGATCAGTTTGCCTTTACTTGACAGGAGTTTTAGTTCACCAAGTTGCCCCAGGGGTGGTTGCACAGTCCAGTGATTCATCATCGAACAGTGGAACAAAATAATGTATTCCTTGCTCTTAGTTGCATCCAGGCCCAGATGTGGGTCCAGAGTGTCATTTCAGGTATATTGAGAAACAGAGACAACGGAGTCCTCCCCACCGAGATCTGAAAGATCGTGTGAGATGCAGCCATGGAGAAAGAGCGACAGCTTCAAACGTGGTGGAGACCTGTGAAATTCAACCACGTCCAGGTCCTCAGCACAGTCATCACCTATGTACTGACTGGTGGATGCCACCATTGAGAAGGTTTACCCCTTTGTAGCCCTAGGAATTAACCCTGTATTTTAGAACGGGGCCTTGGTTCATATGCGAAGATGATACTCTTAAGGCAAGCGATGTTTGCATTGATACCAAGGAGAATGTGCGTCATTTTGAAATCAATATGACAATGTGATAAAGCAGGTCATGGAATGGAATAAGAGGGTGGGAGACCACCACAGATTGGAAATTTTCTTTGGCTGGTCACCCACAGCAACCGGTGTCTTCAATGCACTGCTTCATCCTGTTGTAGTTATACCACTAATGTAAAGCTATGTATGTGTGTGTTGTCATGATAGTGACTTGCTGTCGATATTGATACCGATGCGGCAGGTGACACACTACCTTGATGACCAACTGTAGAGCCTGGGCCTGGCTAAGCGCCTCCTACCATAGTCAGGGGCAAGACTGGGTTGGCCTCTGTGTTTGCCACCAAGAAGAACCTTGAGCTCTGCTGTTGGCTGCAACCCAATAGGCATTGAGCGGTGGGGACACATGCCATGCCAGACCTTGATGTGAGTGATGACCACCTCTCTCTGAGGGCCATCTAGGAGGCGAGTGTAGGCCAGGCAGCCTGCTGTTGGCATGAATAACTTGTGATTGAACATCCCACTCCCAAATCATCATAAGAAGGTGCTGATTTGAATGTGTTAATGATGATAGAGAGCAAAAAGATCTCACAGCTTTGGCTTGCAGTGCTGAGAAAAATGTTTGAAAGACTTTGTAAGTGGATGATGGTCTGAGGATGTGAAATTGTTGGTCCAGTTGCAGGCAGGCACAGCAGAACACTGTGATAGGCAGTGGGAGCAGAGGGAATGCCTGTATCAGATCTAAAGGTATCATATTTAAGGAACTGGAGTAAATACTTCAGGAAGTGGTGGTAATGGGAAGAGGTAGAGGATGGGGAAAAGCAGCTTTTGTTTTATTTGTTATGTGCATTTACTGTCTTAACATTTTTGCCGTGTATCATCCCTTGTTTTATTCCAACATGTTGTATCTAATATGCAATTCGTATCTATTGGCTCACCTGATGGTGTGAAACAGATTTGTGTCATTCTCCAATCAAAGCCAGCAGCTATATCGATTATTTAGTGAGGTGGAAGCTTCCAGGCCTAAACTGTACATGCATCCTGGGCTGCGGACATGTAAATTCTTGCTGCATATCCAGATCTCGATTCCAGCGGACCAGGCTTAGCCACCCACTCCACGACCGTCTGGATATTCGGCCTTGCTGAAGGGAAAAATTGCAAGAGAAAAGGCAAAATGCTTATAACTTTGTTAACATTTTTTTTTATTTGGGGGCATTTGTTTTGATAACTTGTTGTAGGGGATTGCCTTTTTTAGCTAACCCCGCTCTGAGCTATAAACAAGCAATGTGACTTGGGATACCTGTTCTAACACCTTATCTCTTTCTCTTTTTTATTGCGATAACTTTGTTTTACATGTATAGTTTAAGCTTGTTGTTATTTTAATGATCTTTAAGGTTTCATATTGAGTCATTTTTTTTTTAAATCATTGAATCACCTAGCAGATAATAATGTCCAGAGTTTTATATGATGATGTATCTTTTGATTGTTTGAAAAAAAAAAGCTATTAAGATACAGTTGTATGTGCTTCTTTTTTCTGTCTCTGTACTTTTATCTTTCACGCCACCGCAAAACAGCAATATGGAGCCATGGGGTGGTGTAAGAGACTGTTGGGGATTGTGTTTGTCTCCACATTGTTGACACACCATTTACCTGAACAGTACCTCCACATCTTGCGTAAGGGAAGACCAGCTCAAGACCCAGAACAAGGACATTATCTCTCACCATTTACACTTCTTATCCCCGGCACTCTAGGATCATGTATTTGGGTAAATCTGGCTACTACAGAGGAAAAGGAGTCTCCCAAGCATCGTTTGCGGTAGGATTTTAACCTGAATCGCAATATCGAACATCAGCTTTCTCACAGACATATAAAACTGGCTTATGTTGGTCCAGTTTGCATCTGCAAGCTAAAGAAATCTACCAAGTTTTGGATCAGTGTAAGAGAAGGTTCAGTAATTTCATTAACATAGTTTAGGTCAAATTGCAACTAAACCTGTTTTTCTAATTAACCTCATGTGTCCCAAGTTTACCATAGCATTTTGTCTTGACTGCTTGACTAGGACAACATACTTTTGCTGTTTTTTTCCAAACTTCGGAAACTTATCTAGTCCCTGTCATTTGATAGGAGTATGGAAGCTGAGGCATGGGTCATGCCACATGATATAGCAAGGAGGAATTGCAGACAACATGTGTTTGGTGATACTCTGTAGCACAAGACTTCCCTGGCCAAAACCCTCAGTATCTTTCTAGACTCCCTCACTGTCAGATCTAGATCTCACCTTTTTATAGCACTCAAACTTTTATAGACTCAAATCTTCTCTCCTGCCTGGGAATGGCATGTGGGAACCTCATGGCAGAGGAACATCATAAAAGAATGTGATGTGATCCCACTCTGTGGGATGGCTCTTCCACCTGATTGTCATGGTACAGTCTCAGTGGGTGGAAAGATGTATATATATGAGGAATCTACCTTTGTCAGCTAATTTATGAGTCTGTAATGGCACATGCATCCAAAGATACTTCTTCTGTCTCAAATCTTCTGTCCCCCTTCAACCTAATCAGTACTTCTGTCTCCCAATGTCTAAGATGCTTTATGTGTTTCCCATTTCAGAATTTCCTGGTGNGCTTTCTTTACCATACCCCTTGCTGAGGAACACTGGGATCAGTTTGCCTTTACTTGATAGGAGTTTTAGTTCACCAAGTTGCCCCAGGGGTGGTTGCACAGTCCAGTGATCCATCATCGAACAGTGGAACAAAATAATGTATTCCTTGCTCTTAGTTGCATCCAGGCCTAGATGTGGGTCCAGAGTGTCATTTCAGGTATATTGAGAAACAGAGACAACGGAGTCCTCCCCACCGAGATCTGAAAGATCGTGTGAGATGCAGCCATGGAGAAAGAGCGACAGCTTCAAACGTGGTGGAGACCTGTGAAATTCAACCACGTCCAGGTCCTCAGCACAGTCATCACCTATGTACTGACTGGTGGATGCCACCATTGAGAAGGTTTACCCCTTTGTAGCCCTAGGAATTAACCCTGTATTTTAGAACGGGGCCTTGGTTCATATGCGAAGATGATACTCTTAAGGCAAGCGATGCTTGCATTGATACCAAGGAGGATGTGCGTCATTTTGAAATCAATATGACAATGTGATAAAGCAGGTCATGGAACGGATTAAGAGGGTGGGAGACCACCACTGATGGGAAATTTTCTTTGGTTGGTCACCCACAGCGACTGGCATCTTCAATGCACTGCTTCATCCTGTTGTAGTTATATCACTAATGTAAAGCTGTGTGTGTGTGTTGTCACGATAGCAAGTTGGGACTGGATGAGGCAAGTGAGATAGATACCACCTGATGACCAACTAAAGAGCCTGGGCCTGGCTAAGCGCCTCCTACCATAGTCAAGGGCAAGACTGGGTTGGCCTCTGTGTTTGCCACCAAGAAGAACCTTGAGCTCTGCTGTTGGCTGCAACCCAATAGGCATTGAGCGGTGGGGACACATGCCATGCCAGACCTTGATGTGAGTGATGACCACCTCTCTCTGAGGGCCATCTAGGAGGCGAGTGTAGGCCAGGCAGCCTGCTGTTGGCATGAATAACTTGTGATTGAACATCCCACTCCCAAATCATCATAAGAAGGTGCTGATTTGAATGTGTTAATGATGATAGAGAGCAAAAAGATCTCACAGCTTTGGCTTGCAGTGCTGAGAAAAATGTTTGAAAGACTTTGTAAGTGGATGATGGTCTGAGGATGTGAAATTGTTGGTCCAGTTGCAGGCAGGCACAGCAGAACACTGTGATAGGCAGTGGGAGCAGAGGGAGTGCCTGTATCAGATCTAAAGGTATCATATTTAAGGAACTGGAGTAAATACTTCAGGAAGTGGTGGTAATGGGAAGAGGTAGAGGATGGGGAAAAGCAGCTTTTGTTTTATTTGTTATGTGCATTTACTGTCTTAACATTTTTGCCGTGTATCATCCCTTGTTTTATTCCAACATGTTGTATCTAATATGCAATTCGTATCTATTGGCTCACCTGATGATGTGAAACAGATTTGTGTCATTCTCCAATCAAAGCCAGCAACTATATCAATTATTTAGTGAGGTGGAAGCTTCCAGGCCTAAACTGTACATGCATCCTGGGCTGGGGACATGGAAATTCTTTCTGCATATCCAGATCTCGATCCCAGCAGACCAGGCGCAGCCATCCACTCCACGACCGTCTGGATATTCAGTCTTGCTGAAGGGAAAAATTACAAGAGAAAAGACAAAATGCTTATAACTTTGTTAACATGTTTTTTTTTTTTTTATTTGGGGCATTTGTTTTGATAACTGTTGTTGTAGGGGATT
The DNA here is from genome assembly GCA_013389825.1 of Crypturellus undulatus. Classification (NCBI taxonomy): domain Eukaryota; kingdom Metazoa; phylum Chordata; class Aves; order Tinamiformes; family Tinamidae; genus Crypturellus; species Crypturellus undulatus. The sequence continues at coordinate 561,095 of VWPW01008947.1, read as the reverse complement.
GCCTTTTTTAGCTAACCCCTCTCTGAGCTATAAACAAGCAATGTGACTTGGGATACCTGTTCTAACACCTTATCTCTTTCTCTTTTTTATTGCGATAACTTTGTTTTACATGTATAGTTTAAGCTTGTTGTTATTTTAATGATCTTTAAGGTTTCATATTGAGTCATTTTTTTTTTAAATCATTGAATCACCTAGCAGATAATAATGTCCAGAGTTTTATATGATGATGTATCTTTTGATTGTTTGAAAAAAAAAAGCTATTAAGATACAGTTGTATGTGCTTCTTTTTTCTGTCTCTGTACTTTTATCTTTCACGCCACCACAAAACAGCAATATGGAGCCATGGGGTGGTGTAAGAGACTGTTGGGGATTGTGTTTGTCTCCACATTGTTGACACACCATTTACCTGAACAGTACCTCCACATCTTGCGTAAGGGAAGACCAGCTCAAGACCCAGAACAAGGACATTATCTCTCACCATTTACACTTCTTATCCCCGGCACTCTAGGATCATGTATTTGGGTAAATCTGGCTACTACAGAGGAAAAGGAGTCTCCCAAGCATCGTTTGCGGTAGGATTTTAACCTGAATCGCAATATCGAACATCAGCTTTCTCACAGACATATAAAATTGGCTTATGTTGGTCCAGTTTGCATCTGCAAGCTAAAGAAATCTACCAAGTTTTGGATCAGTGTAAGAGAAGGTTCAGTAATTTCATTAACATAGTTTAGGTCAAATTGCAACTAAACCTGTTTTTCTAATTAACCTCATGTGTCCCAAGTTTACCATAGCATTTTGTCTTGACTGCTTGACTAGGACAACATACTTTTGCTGTTTTTTTCCAAACTTCGGAAACTTATCTAGTCCCTGTCATTTGATAGGAGTATGGAAGCTGAGGCATGGGTCATGCCACATGATATAGCAAGGAGGAATTGCAGACAACATGTGTTTGGTGATACTCTGTAGCACAAGACTTCCCTGGCCAAAACCCTCAGTATCTTTCTAGACTCCCTCACTGTCAGATCTAGATCTCACCTTTTTATAGCACTCAAACTTTTATAGACTCAAATCTTCTCTCCTGCCTGGGAATGGCATGCGGGAACCTCATGGCAGAGGAACATCATAGGAGAATGTGATGTGATCCCACTCTGTGGGGTGGCTCTTCCACCTGATTGTCATGGTACAGTCTCACTGGGTGGAAAGATGTGTATATATATATGAGGAATCTACCTTTGTCAGCTAATTTATGAGTCTGTAATGACACATGCATCCAAACATAACTTCTTCTGTCTCAGATCTTCTGTTTCCCTTCAACCTAATCAGTACTTCGGTCTCCCAATACCTAAGATGCTTTATGTGTTCCCCATTTCAGAATTTCCTGGTGAANGGGGCTAAAAGGTATAAAAGCGCCGTGTATCATATGTTTGGGGTCTGTGGCAGAACCCCTGCAAGGGATGAGCCTGGACCCCAGCTAGCTGGTAATACTTATTATCTTTCTACTATGTTGTCCTGATATTAAACACTGCTTACAATCAATGGTGCGTACCTCTTTCTCGATCAATTCGAAAAATGGACCCAACAAGAGATGGTGGTGAAGTGGACTTGCCAGTTGAGCAACTGTATTTGGCAACATTATGCTTTGCATTGCTCTCTAAATAAGGTTCAGTGGTCTGTTAAAATTAATTTCATATTAATTGTTTTAAAAACGACAGCATCCTGCACTGCTGTGGGTGAGTGATTGCCTTTCTCTGCTGGGAAATAATTTTGGCATTTCATTTGGAAAAAAGTAATTAACTGCATGGGTATGCTTAGTTGAGTAAGTCATTACAGCCTCTGACTTATGCAAATGAGACTGCTGAAGTATAATTCTGACTGAGATAACTCTACACATACATAAACTTTTAATTTGCACAGTCCAGTGGAATATTTGCGTGCAAATAAAAGCTGTTTACGGGTTAATTTATAAATCTCAATTGCATAATCAATTCACAAGGAGCAGAGAGCTTATGATGCAGCAGAGTTGCGCTGTGAGTTCCCAAGGATCTTTCCTGGCACATCATCTGATGGTTAACATGATGTATCCACCAGTTCTAACATCCCCTGTGTTCATTTTATAGCCACTGTAGCATGAAACATGCTTTCAGGGTCATCCTCCCCAGATTCTCACTGCCTTAATTATGATGTTTATTATGTGTGTTATGAAGACACAGATGGCCATACTCATGGATTTTAGCAGTTTATTGCCAGGTTCTAAATAACCATCTAGGACTTCTTTGTTCCAATAAGTTTAAACAGTGAAGCAACTGTTAATTTTATTTTCATCCCCTTCACGTAGCATGTGGCTATTTCCCTCGTGGAACAGAACATTGTGCAACTTATTAGTAAGCTTAAGATAAAGAGATGTGTGCAAAAACTGAGGATGGGTGAGAAAAGAGCTAGGAAATTATTTTTCTCTAGCAAATTACTTGTTTGCCCCAAATACTCTTTAATTTATCCTGAAATTGTTTTAGAACTTGGAGAAAACAGAGTTTTGGAGGAGAGATGTCTTTAGTTTGTTGTCCACAATGGAGACTATGTAGGCTTGGTCATATCGTTCCCTTTCTACTTCCTACATGGAAGAATTATGTTTTATAAAAGGATTCCGAGCTAAGTCAAGGGACTGATGAGCCTGAGGGAAAAATCCCTCAGTTTGGAAAACTTCTGGCAGAAAAAAAAAAAAAAGGTCTCGTTAGAGTTTGATGCATTAACCGCTGTCACTGCCATTAGTCACTTGGTGGGAGTTATTCATTTTCCCCTTACACTGCAATCAGGATCTTGTGTGAGTCCTCACATCCTGACTGAGGAACAGGTAATTCTGCATGGGAGATGAGTTGACCCAGGGCTGGAGGTGGTGGAGAGATGGAGAAGATCAGGTATCTCCTGAAAGGAGATGATCTCTTCTGACAAACTTGATTAAAGGACAAATGGTTTTGGAAGCATGAGGTCAGTGGCTCCAACCAAGCTGCTACTTTACTTGGAGAGCCGTCTGCTCTGTGCATTGCACTGAGGCTCTCATAGCAGTAGAGAGCTGTTAAGAAGAGATGCTTAATTGTCTCTGGCAAGTGGGAAGCTGTCATGTGACTTGGCAGCTCCGAAAGCCTCTTTGGAAGCCCAGAAAAGCAGGTTGTTGCAGATGCTGATACCTTGTGGGGAGCGCTCATGCCCACCTGAGTCCACAGACTCAATTTTCCCTCCATGCACCCCTTTGGATGCCACAGGCCATCTGCCTCACGCGTAAGGACCAGGTCTGCAAATTATTAGACCAAAATGAATAGTTGGGATCATTCAAATTCATAACATCTCTGAATTGCTTGAGTGGGTAAATAAAAGAGGAATAGAAAAATGTTCTCATTACTGAGCTGCCATAGGGTACCTTCTTTTTGATTTGTTATGTTTTTCTTCTTTTTTTTTTTTAATTTTGAGGTCAAACATTCACCTGAGGAAGAAGGAAGTCTGAGGTCTGCATCTCTGCTTTCCTGGTAAAGCCATCCAGATTAATTAACACTTTCTTCAGTGATAGAGAATCAGTCAAGTCACTCTACTTGTTTTAAATAACTTAGCAAGGAAGGAGAATCAGAGTAGCCAGGTTCTCTGTCTGACCATGTTTTTATCTCTTGCTTCCTCCTTATATGTCTCTCTTTGAGTGTTTAAAAGTAGTGAGAATAAACTTGGCACAAGCAGACCTAATGTCCGTGGGCAGGTTCTAGGCACCTGATTTCTCCAAGGATTCTGCTTTCTTCTCTAAAACAAAAAGGAAAAAGAGTGAAAATGCTGAGAGCCTGTTAAGCAGGGTTTGCTCCTGGCAATTCCTTGAAATGCAGCAGCTGGTTTTGCCTTTGTTAGCTCCCTAATGAAAGTTTTCAACTCTATGTCAGAAAGAAAAGAAAAAAAAAGTAGTATCTTTGAGACAGAAATCTTGTTGCAAGGTCAAGTTGAGACTGTTGCTGCTTTAATAAACACCTCAAATTGTCTCTGATTAATTCTAAATAAATTTGAGAACAGACTTGCGTGTGTGATAAGTGATTTTGAGCAAACGCTGTTGACACATTGAGCTGATTGAGATTAAGGAGAGAAAGAGATGAACAATGGGGTGAGATTAGAAACTCTTTGTCACACAGATCAGGACCCTGGAGTTGAAGGATGACACCGTAATTTGTCATGTGCAGAGGGTGAAAGGAATGGATGAAGGTTTACGAGAAAATGGCCAGAGACGTGGAGTGTTGCCGAGCTGCTCAGTAGGCAAAGTCAATACAAGCTGTAAGAAAAACATGCAGGAGGGTCATATTTGTGCTCATGGGGATGGGAAAAGCATAAGAAAGGAGTCACAGGATGTGAGCTATCTCATTGCAGGAAAGGATGATTAACTTCAGGAATGGAGCTGATCCGTGGGACCCAGTTGTGTAAAATCTACTTCTTCAGGTGCCAGGAGAAAGGAGGTTCTTGGTCAAACAAATGTTTTGAGTCTGGGGACACTTGGGTATGCAATCTCAGCTCCCCATCTTTATGAGAGCAATCAAGCCAAACAGCAGTCATACACATCAAAAGACCAACCTTGAAATTTTCTTCCCCGTCAAGCTTTGCCCCTAGATTGACTATGGCAACTCACCATGAGAAACAAGAGGCCTCCATAGCGCTCATGACATACCAGGAAGACCTTGCAGGTCATACTCTCTTTCACCATCAAGCAACCTTAATAGTAAAGCCCTCAAGTACAGCACAGATTTCCCTTTCGAGTTAAAAATATGGAGTTGTGACCTGGTAGCATTAGTAGCTTGTAATAGCCACCCCCTTAGCGAAAACCCACTGACGTCCTTTATGTTAACCCTCATAGAGGGTCATAGAGGGTCATAGACATTGCAGGGGGTGATGGAATTGGGGAGTAGCTTTTACATGACATGAAAGGAAAGGAGACAGATGGAGGCAGAGATTGCAATTGTGATGGAATTCACAATGCTGTTGAAGGGGAGGGAAAGGGCTGTTGTATCTTACAATTTTTAAAATAGTCCAGATATGCACTGGGAAATGACTCCAGGGAATGAATCTTTGCTGCCTTTCTTGTCTCCGTGTCCTAGAATTTCTTTCCAGTTCAGACAGCAAAGATTTTTGCATATTGAGGAACATTTCTTTCTATGAGACAAAGGAAACCGGGCCTTTTTCAATGTCTATAAATTTATTTTAGTCTAATAAAATTACATAATTATGTATTCCCCTCCCCCATTAAATAAAATTAATTACAGCAACTTGTTTTTCATGAATGTCTTAATTAGACTTTTGCCTCTTAATGAAGACAGTACAGAAATTCAAATCAGTCTCATTAACACGTGAGAAATGTTTGCTAATGACCCCAACACTGGATTTTGTATTAAAAAAAATCATATGAAAATTTATTACTCTCTGTAAAACCAGTGACTTGTTCAAAAGTAGAAGATGATATTATGTGTAGGCAGGGAGGGGGCCTGTATGAAGTTGCTGGGCCTGGTACATTTGCAAATCAGCTCTTGAGGGCAACATAAATAAATATAGCAGAACTCCGAAGAAAATAAAATAGCATGAATCATAAATCAAAGCAATGTAGTGAAACTGCAGAGGACACTGCAAATAGATAGGATAACAGAAGGAAATATTGGCTCAGGCATAAATAGCTCTTAATAAATCATCAGCCAACAGGAGCAGGGCAGTAGCATCCTAAACTGAAGATAATGACATCTGGAAAGCTCTTTTTGGTGCTTATGCATTCATGACATTTGCAATCTGTAGATCCAAGACATGCTGGAAAGGCTACCAAGCTCTTTCTGCATGCAATAGAAGCATTACAGGCTCCAGATGAATTGAAGTCCATCTCTGGCCTGATTGCTGCAGTCTTTGTCCTGAGAAAACTTTTAAGGCTTCAAAACTCATCTGCTAAGATAACCCTATAAAATTACACATCAGTTGTGGTGTTTTAGGGTTCTACTTCTCAAGCACGGTCTTCTTTCTAAACTTTCCAGAGAGTGTTTTGGGGGGCAGAAGTTTTCATATGTTCAAGAGCAAGAATGCAAGTATTTGGAAGAGAAATCCTCTAACAGTTCTTGATGCACAGTCAACAACTATGGCTCAATAAGTTAATGAGAACTCATAAGGGACATCAGGACAATTACAGTTCTATTTTAGAGCTGCTCTTGTGTTCTCCCAGTTGGCATCCACTTTTGGATAGATTGGACCAGGCTGGCCTTAAACAAATCAGCCTAGCTGCTTTTCTATCCTTGATGCTAATGTTAGAGTGCTCCTTGCTCCTAGTTACTTGACTAAACTGATGCAGATAACTAGGATATCTGTTTCTATTCAGGATGTTTGCATTACAGCACAGGTTGAGCCAGCACAGGTTGGTATGGTACGTGGGTAAACACCATGATAATCTAGTGAGCCACTTGGGGTTGTGCATCACTCCAATTTAAGTTCCCTGATTATCCACCACGGCAAAGCACAGGTACTAACCTCAAAGAAAGTGGGAATAACAGAGGACCTTAACTCTCAGTTCCATTTTCCTGTCATGAAATAACCAAAGATGAGAAATAAGAGTGGGGAAAAAAAGTGGCGTCTGACATAAGATGTAAACTGTGCACTGTAGCTCTTTCTTACAAGGAGTTCCTGGTGTAAATCTGTGTCTGGGCTAGGCAGGTGGTCCAAATAGGTGAGTTTAGTGGGTTGTCTGGTCTAAAAGTCAACATATTGTTTCTATTGTGGAGATAAAAGATGTGAGGCAGAAGGAAAGGAGTGAAAAAGGAAGATGCATGCCATTTTGCAATCATTCTAGTAGGGGAGAAAAAAAGGAGGAGATTAAAACTCTTATGCTCTGAATTTTATCTCCTTTTGATAGAGCTGTCAGTTTCAACCTAGCTTTTTTGCTTAACAAAAATGATAAGGTAGGCCATGAATTTTAATAAAACAAACAACGACACTAGGACTGATTGGATTGCTGCGATGTTTCATTTTGTCCAGTAACCTTGAGAAAAACAGCATTGGGATTAATATGCAAATGCATTTTCAACCCTGGCTCTGAATAGAGTGACATTGTAATAGAAAGCAAGGCAAAAGTTACTGCTGATGAATAGCTCCCATCATTCAGCCGGTTAGCCTATTTAGGGAAATATTAGACTGTGGACAGACTACTTAGTGCCACGTTCCTTGTGTTTTATGACCCCGAGCACACACGTGCACCTAAATGTCTCCAAACCATTCATCATAAAGAACAAGTTGGAGTGCTCAGTCTCAAGATACCGAAGTACCCAAAGAAACTGTGTACAACAGAGCAATTAAGGTAAGGGGTTATGGGGCTTGACTTGGGTGTTCAAAGGGATTTTATGTCACTGCTGCTCTGCCTAGGATATGCACCAAATGGCACTAACTAGCATTGATGGGATCTACTGAGGGTCCCTCAAAGCTTGGAGGCTCCAGATGGGAGCAGGTAGGCTGTTCATGAGCTGCTTTTAGGGTCTGTGAGGTTAATGCGCAATTTTGGTTTGAAGTACAAGACAGGTACACCAGGTAATTGCTTTCCTGTCCTTTTAAGGGATTGTTTCTGCCTGTGAACAAAGGTTCTGGTGGTTTTCACAGCACCTTGGGGTGGTAGGTCAGCTTCTGTTTGTCTTCATGTTGAGCCATTTTGGGACCTCTTATTGATAGAATTTGGAGGAGTTTGATCCTCCAAAAAGTTACTCATGCATGCAGGTCAAATGGGAACCTTGGCCCATAACCTCTGCACCTAAGGCAATAACCCACTCTCACATCTTTTACAAGGCTGTCCATGTTTTTCATTTAAAGTTCCCAAATGGCCACATATCCTTTATTTCCTATGCATCAGCTGTTGCAGTGATTTATGACTCTCAATATATATATATAAAAGATTTTCCAATGTGACCGTTTTGTTAGAATTCTGATATCTTCAGTTCTCCTTGATAATGGTTGTCATTGCTTTTCCTCAACAGAATTTTTAGTCCTAAAAAAACTGCTGCTGTGATCCACCTCAGGCATACTTGTAAAGCACATTGCCATCTTGCAATGTAAAGCCTGAATATGTCTGGTAGCCTGGAAGAAGCGTGGATACTGGGGTAATTCTCATCATTATCACCATGGGAATTAGCATTAGAAAAAGCATGTCAAAATGTTACTGTGAAAACAGAAGAGATGGTGAGAGATGGTGCACCCCAAACCATGCTTGGTAATAGCAACTGAGGGAAGTGAAGGGTTTGAAGCAGATGTGTGGGAGACTCCTGCACAGCTGAAAGTTGGGACAAGATTGCATTTCTTGCATTGAGGATTGATTGACTGGGATCAACTGAAAGTTGGGATTGCTTTGCAACTTTTGAATTTCTAGAAAGAGGGGCCTGGGGGCAAGCTTCTGCAGCCTGATGATCTATAGCCATTCTCAAGGCCATTACTCTAATATCAGGAGCAGAATGTATTTCTAGCTTCCAGCAGAGTAAATTCACTTCAGGAAAGTGCTACACCGGTGAAATACCTTGTCCAGAGGTAGACCTAGGATCTCAGAGATCAGAGTAAATTTGGTACAACAGTACAACATCCCCTTAGGCCTGATGAAGGTTTCTGTGCAGCTCCGTGAGGAAAATCACCAAAAAATGTTGGTGAAAGGAAGAGACAGCTAATGAGTGGCCAAAACCAAGCAAGTGGCTATACAGAGGTTAAGGTTCAAACGTTCATATAAATGAAGCTGAGAGCCTTTAGGTCATTGCCAGCGTGAGGAGAGGTCATGGCTGGGGCAGTTCCTTGCAAGAACTTGAATCTGAACTGAGATTTTTTCATAGCTCTCTGTTGCAAGTTATGTGTGTTATGTGTCCTCTCTGTGCCCATTTTCCTGTTCCCCATATCTCATGGTAAGAGAGAATCTATGGGGTGACAGACCTGTGGACCACCTTGCTATAGTAATTTGATTAAGCTGCTTGCTTAAGTTGCCATGTCCATTTGTCGTGGTTTACATGGGGGTTTGTGGGTAGAAACAAAGATTTTTTTTTTGTCTACTTACTGCAGAAAATGATTCTTCCCAGGCCCATACCTGAAAGCACTAAAATCTAGTTAGTTTTGCTCTGGGATGCAGTTTTTAATTCCGAACATTAGTTTCACTTTGAATGTCTCATTAGCAGGGTGACATTTTCCTATTAGATGAAAATGTTCAACACAGATTTCCTTGTTGTCGCCACGTTACTGTCATCTTGTCTTTTGTCATCCTGGCTGATGGATCGGCATGTGCTGATCTGCTTTTTTTTATTTTTTTTTTGTAATGCCTTTATTATTGTTTTCTCTCTCTCTTCCTCTTTCCTTTTTAGGCACAAATAAAAAAAAAAGAATAAAATTTAAATACATGAAATATAAACTCCCTTTATGACTGAGTGATTTTCTTGCTGCATTAAACAATTTCTTTTGTGCCAGCACCTCTCATGAATGCTCAGAATGTTTTTTTGATGTATTCATGAGAGCTGCTTTGCCGGGATCGTTGCATGCATGGCTGCCTTTCTTGAAACAAGCTCATGATTATTGATATCTGTGATTCTTCTTTTCAACTCAGTAGCCAGGAGGGGGTGTCCCTGCCTTACAAATCATCTCTCTTGCAAAAATAGTGGGAAAACAACTTCAGGTGTTGTGCTATCCATGGTCTCATCACCGTGAACAGCATCATCTCTACAGCAGAGGTGACGGGAGATGCTCTAGTGGTGTAGAAAGGATGGAGGGCTGTGATGAGACACCAAGAAGAGGCATGAGGAGAAAGGGAACAGATTCCTATAGTTCAAGAGAGCATGAGGGAATTCCTCCGCTCAGTTTGCGTGCTTGTGAGTCTTTGGGGTGAGTGTTTTTACCCCAAACATTATACTGTGTTCAGTTGGTTTAAATACAAGGGTCAAGAGGTGTCTACAGTCTCAGGGGCAGCTGCAAATGGGCTTTATGTACCCAAATGTGTGCCTAAAATATCTGTCTCTATCTCAGCTGAAGGTCCAGGCTTGATTATTATAGGTGTTGGATCTCAGGGATGATTTGTATGACCAGCATAAGCATCCCTGTTAGATGAGATGGGATGTTTATTTAAATCCCTTGATTATAAAGGGAACCTTACAGAAAGTTTATCCTTTGATTATAAAGGAGATATCTCCAGATGCACTTGAAGTTTTCCACTTCAGGACAAAAGTCTGATCTCAAAGCTCATCAACCTTCCCATCTAAACTGTCCTTGATAAGATAGTCCTGCACATGTCATACTCCCTGTATTGATGTTGTCCTACAAGAGAGAAGAGTCTGTTGGACCACACTTGATTTTTGGACTGCACATGCAGAACATAATTCAAACACCTTTCGCGTACAACCTTGTGTCTCTTGAATATGGCTAGATTCTGTAAAAGTGGTGCCAGTGGCATAGAAACAGGAGTGCCAGTGCTCAGAATGACATATCTACCTATATCACAATATCGAGGTTTACTTAGAACATAAACTGCTGTTTCTCTGAGAAGAAGTAGGTCTCTAATTGCTTTGTGTCTAATTGGCATTTAGAAGTTTATTTGGAATGTATCTCAATGTGGTCAGACATCTAAATCCAGACAAGTCCCCTGAAAATACTCTGAATTTCTGTGTGCCTCAGTTTACCCTCTGCAAAATGGCCTTAATATTTCACAGAAATAGCTTAATAGCTGCACAGAGAGTCTTCCCTGGTTAATTCAGAGAGAAAATCTGTCTCCTTGCCTCCCTGTTTCTGACACAGCAGAGGTTACAAACTACCTAATAAATATGAAAGCAAGAGATATTACAAGCTCTGCTAAATGTTTAATGCATATCCATGAGCAAGGCTGGTTTTGAACCTTTCTGAGAGGCAGGTGCATCAATTAGAAGTGTGAGGGCCGGTGGAAGGGGTCCGGTTTGCTCTTTTCCAACACCATGACTCAAGGCAACATATTTCCCAGAAAATGAAATGAGGACTTTTCTGCACAGGTCTGGTGTCCCTGGTAGACAACAACACTCATGCTGAGCCCTCTCTCCATGCTATGCGCTTAGCTAGGAGATTGGAGCAGGAACATGATGCCATACTGCTTCTGAGACCCTTAGCACTTATTCAAAGAACACAACTTTCTTCTCTTGCAATGCAAGTTTCTATAAAGAAAACTAACCTGACCCTGAAAATGGTAGATACCACTTGAACTGGTGGGTCTTTCACTCTTTATGAATCCAACTTGTCTGTTGGTTCCCAACCCAACAGTTGATTTCAGAGCAATGATCATCTTTTTCATGTGGGAGATATATAAAATAAACTTTTAGTCTCCTGTTTTAGTCTCCTGTTGTCATGGAAAAAGCCCTGGAAACTCTTCCCTTGGACACAGGAGAGTGGTGTAGTGACTTTTTTAGTATATCTAAACAGGTATGAAAAAAAGGCTGCAATGTGTTAGACACTGCATATTCATCTGGGGATTATTTTTGCTCTGAAGATCTGACAATTTAGAGAGAGAGGACAGCTATAAGATGCCTCATTAGGTTCTTCACATTTTTAGATAAGGAGCAGAGGGATTAAGCAACCAGCTGAAGGTAACAAGGGCAGCCAGTGTTGCAATTTGGAAAAGGAATTTCAGGATAGCAATGAAAATATCATGCAAAAAGAATTGCACCACTTTGTAAAATTTAGTCTTCAAAATGAAATGAAAAGTAACAGGCTGGGAGAAAGATGAGGTATTGGAAAAATAAAAATAATTTGTCCTCTAGTATCAGGGATCATCAATGGGAACTCTCAGAGAAAATGAGATCTAAGTTCAGACCTATAGAGGGTCTGTCAAGGTTTTTTACAGAAAAAAAGAGAGAAATATTCTTTTGTACATATTGTAAATATTTGTATATATTGTGTGTGAACACACTGTACAAATATGATCTTACCTGGCCTATGGTGTGCAATATCCATGCTCAGAAAGACCATTCCAGTACTCCTGTGAGAAGATCAAAAGTGTACAGGAGCCTGTTTTATGCGGAAAAAAATAGAACACCTTGGTATGGTGTGCCAGATGGGCTCAGGATTCAGCAATATAGTCACATTTGGCAGATGGACTTACTGCCGCTAACGCCTTTAATTAAAACAACATAGATACAGGTACAAATGAATACGAATCAGTTAATATAAGTGAATATTAAAAAGTTACTTACTGAATAATGCCAGCAGGACCATGAGACCACACATCTCTCCAAGACTGCAGACCGGAGGGGCTGGCAGGCTCTCTGTTGTAGTGGGCATCCTCGTGGGAGACAGCATTGGCCTCGATATTGGGAGTCTCCATCCCAGGTTTCTGGATCCCAGACTGGGTCAATAATTATAGCCCGCACCCTATTCCCTTTCTATCTTGATTTCTTCCCTTTCTCTTTTCCCACAACTCACACTGCATATTGCATTGCAAGCTTAACATATTTTTCCTCCAAAAGTTCCTTGTGGTCATTTGCCTCTAGCCTCTGTAACACTTGAGCAGCTCGGACTGCCTGCAGCTGATCCTGCAAAACACGATTTCTCTCCTGCTCTTCCTTTAATTGCCCAACTAAGGCCTTACAGGCATATAGCAGGGCACCCCTGGTTCATTCTGAATGTTCTAATTGGACTGAATTTTTGGTATGTTCAGTTTCCACAAACTGACCTCAATATTGTAGTTCTGTCATCAGTTCCTTCTGGATCCTCAGCTCCAGAGATACTCGGGTACAGGCTTCCCATTGATCCCAAAGTGTGTTCCAAGGCTGCTGTTGGGTGATGCTGTGTCCCTACACTCATGAGCACTTCCGAGGAAAAAATGCCGTATACTTCTGTTATTCCTATTAATGCACTCTTACTACGGATCCCTTCAAAGACTGCTGCTAAAACACAAACACTGGACCAAACACTAGGACCACCCTAGCTAGAATGGATCCAGCCAGTTCATGGAAGGGGGAACAGGTTGCGTGATGTAGGATTACTGTGGTTTAGACCCAGAGGATTAGCATGTGTCTCCTCATTTCATGGTCCACACTAAAAGTGCATCCCAGATTCCCTGCCTTGTTCTCACTGGACATCCTTTAACTCACTCAATGCCTTCCTTTTTTGACATTGCTGGTAGATGTCAATCAGTTACTACAGGTGACTTCAGAGGTGGCTCCTCCCACTTACTAGTGACAGTTTTCCCCTTTACTTTTTCCATCCTTTGCTCTGGAATTCAGCGCTCACTCACAGTAGTCATCTCCTTCCTTCAAAACATGAGACAAGTGATCTAAAATGCAGTCAACACTCAGAACAGATGGGTGAAGATGAGGAACTCTTTGCTGGGCATATATTCCTGATGGGAGCACCCAGCACCCTTCTGTATTACTGTGTATCATGTATTCCTCTTATACTTGCATCTACCTACTTATATATATATATATACACACATATAGATGGCCTCGCAGACCAATGCAGACAGAAACCAGTGCGTTACTAGCATCCACATGTGCCCATATAACACTCACATTAGCACAAACAACTTTTTCACACAGAAAATAGCTAGAAATAAGATTTAATGAGAATATGGGATAGATTGTGGCAATAAGGTACAGGAAAAAGTCAGAGAAATGAACTGCAGCAGAGTTGGTTTATATTAGAGCATCTCCTCCTATCTCCTTTCCCTTCTCTTTTCTCATGTTTTTTATCTCTGTATCCAGATTGATCCCTCTCTTTCCCTGTTTTTGGTCCTTCTTCTAAATCTCCCTTAATAAGTACCTCACATTCTCACAATGATCTTAAAAACATCACAGAACGAGTTTTACACAATCCCCAAATGGTATTCTGAATCCCACAATAAGTTTTATATCTCTTTAAGAAATTATCTCTTTTAGTCTGCAAAGACTTTAATTTCACATGTCACAGATTGATCTGATCATTCTCCCTGGATAGTCTTGGAGAGCCAGTTCGGGGTGCTCCTGATTAGGTTACTGGGGTTTCTCCATGTGTCACTATTCATCTGACCTTCACTGGACCATTGTTTTTGTTATGATGAGCCTTCATTCACAGAACCAGCATGGTTATTGTGAGATTTACCAAGAGACGGCTGGTCATGGCCAATGGAAGAAAGGTTAGATCTGCTGCTGGACAGTCTCGAAGAAATAAGACATCTAGTATACGAAACATTCTTTGGCAGAGTGGGGCAAGAACTTTGACTTGTATTGTGCCATGTCTCTCCTTGTGAAATTGACTTTTGATCAAAAGATCAGGGGAAAATAACAATATGAGCAGAAGCAACTGTCATAACAAGGGGTGGACATGGAAACTTTTGTGTGAGTTCATTACACTGACATCATGAAGTTGATGGATGATGCTTCATAGTGCATTGATGATGGAGCTGTGAAGAGCTCAGAAGTGCTTTTTCACACCAACTTCAGAACCTCCTGAGGTCTGTTTTACATGCCCAACAGAGACAATTTTATCCTTGTAGGGTGACAACAAATAGTAATTGTGTTACTTTAATGTGAGTAATCTGTAACTGCAGAATTCCCATGTAGACCTGGAGGTTGTTTTCATAATTAGTGAGGGAAAGGGGGGCTCCAGAACCTGGACCTGGAGCATAAAACTGCAGAAGAAAAACAATCCTGTACAAAGAGTTGTCTTGTGTCTTCTGTTGCACTGGAGAGCCAATGTCCTCAGGTCATTTTCACTTCTAGTGAGTAATCTGTTTTTCTCCAAGGCTGCGGTCTAAAATGGCTGTAACTAACTGAGCTTTCTGCAGCTTCTGTAGACTTTACTTAGGAGTCATCCAGGGACAAATGCACAGGAGCTAGAAAATGTAATTATTAGTGAGATTTTTATTCAGGAGACTATGCAAAGTTAAATGTGCCTTGCTGGGGAAAAGGAAAAAAATAGAACTTAAAGGTCATTTAGCAACCTGTCTGATAACAGTGAAATGTTCTCACTTCACACAGTGTGTGCCCAGACAAACTTTCCTGATTATATTTTTAATGCCAGCAGCTCTAAGAATCTACAATGTTCCATACTTAGATGCCTCCATTTGTTCTTTTATAAGTAATCACACTGAAACGATCCATATTTTCATATTAAAAAAATGCAGCAGCTAAGGTCATGCAACATGAAGGTAACTAAAGACAATCTGCAAAGTATTTTACATGGCCAAAAACACTCTGAAAAGGTTATTGTCGCCTAAGGATGTAGATGTCAAAATTATGGCAGGAGTAAAACTGAGAAATGTAGGATTCAGCTCATCTATTTAGAATCATAGAATTGTAGAATCATTATGGTTGGAAAAGACCTTCAAGTTCATCGAGTCCAACCGCAAAACTACTCCCACCATACCTGCTAAACCATATCCTAAGTGCTTCATTTACATGGTTCTTCAACACTGCCAAGGACAGCGAATCCACCACTTCCCTGGGCAGCTCGTTCCAATGCTTGATTACTTTTTCCATGTAGAAATTCTTCCTAATGTCTAACCTGAACATCCTCTGGTGCAACTTGAGGCCATCTCCTGTTGTTTTATCTGCAGGAGAAGGGATGGATCCCCGCCTCACTACAATCTTCTTTCAGTTAGTTGTAGAGAGTGATGAGGTCTGGAGCACAGACTCTTCGCAAGCAGCTGGTCAAAGCTAGAAATTTAGAGACTGGTATGGCTGAATGTACTCTAAGCAGTTGGCTACCAATAGGCATTTGGTGTCTTTGGATACCACTGGGGAATCTTACCCAATTCTAGCTATGGATGTGGAGACACAAAATACTCTGTAAGTCTTATATTCTACCATCCAGGCCCCTGTGTTGATCTTGGACATCCCTTGAATGTCACAGGATGCATATGTGTGGGCAAGAGAACCAAGCCCTGAATTTGTACTATAGAGATGCTCCCATTTTTCCAGGTCATGCTGGGTGCCTTTCTGTAGGTGATAATGAGCTGGTCCGTGGAGAGAGAGAGAGATGATGTTGTTCAGAGCATCAATTACTTTACCCTGGCACAGACACCAGCTTTGGGCAGCACGATGGTTTAAATCCTACCATCTCCTTTGTCTGTCGATTTCTTAGTTATCTACCTCTCTTCATCTTGCTTTTCCTTTTTCCATTCAAAAATGTTACAAAGGCAATTTGTAAGGTACTGTGAATTTGACACATGCTAATAACATGAACATGTGAAAGGAACATGTCAACTAGTAAGTAATATTAATTATAGCTTCCCAACTGGAAAATATTTCCTATCTATATGACTTTCTTCTCAAATATTCTTCAGATGGGCTGCTGTCTGTGCTATGCTGAAGTTTACCATTTCAGACCAATGAGATGATTCATTATTTTTTCATATATATATTGATTTGAACGTCAAACTGGTCCAAGTTGCATCTGAAAAATTATGACAAAAAGTGCAAGGAAAGTTGATACATGGAAAATATCTAGTGCTATACACTTCACATCCCTAATAGTTCAGAAATCATGCAATTTAGGATGATGCTAGACATGATTTCTTATGATACAGCTCCAAAACTACTTGTCCTTCCTCCTCATCCCTGGACATATCCAGTAGTTTCCTATTGAAATTTTTGCTAGATTCAATGATGGTTCTGTGTTTGGTGGGTGAGGCCTACACATCATACATCGGTTTATTCACACTTGCCTAAAATTCAACATGCCTCCAGCTCCAGATGTCTTCTGGAACTGGAGCATTAGGTAGAGTAGCAGTAGGTAAAGGAATTAAGAAGTGAAAGGTCACAGAGGAATCATAGAATTACAGAATGGTTAAGGCTGGAAGAGACCTCTAGAGATCATCTAGTCCAAACCCCCTGCTCAAGCAGGGACACCTAGAACAGGGGCACAAGGTGGCATCCAGGCAGGTTTGAAGATCTCCAGAGAAGGAGACTCCACAATTTCTCTGGGTAGCCTGTGCCAGAACAGAAAAACCTGTGTGAGTGGCAAACTTCAGCATCTAAGGAGGAGCACAGGAGCACAATGACGGATGATATGCCAATTGGAAAAGACAGATCAGTAGCTTGAGAATGATTTTGCCTTCTTATTTTTCCAGACAATTTGGAATCCTATCATGCCAACGAGTAATATTTTGGCTCCCAAAGGATTGTCAGTGAATCAAGGCTTAATATGCCCATTTGATATACAGTGTATAATTAGAAGGAAGGAAGCTGAGGCACAGAGGAATGGGAAGTTGCTGCAGTAGATTCAGACATCTGTTGATGAGAAGTGGCACCTCTAAGTTGACCTCTTTGCATTATCTGAGAACCACTTCCTGCTCCTCTCAAAGTGAGAAATAGCTTGAATTTCAACAATCCCTCCTCTTTTAATAAAAAGGAGAAAATTGAATCCTCAAAATAACCAGTCACCACTGATGAGAAATTAAAGATTAAATCAAGTTCAGGAAGAGATTAAAGAACTTTGGGTTCTGGGGAGAAATCCTCTATTTTTTTACAAACCGTTTAAGTGTTTCAGGGAAGGAGGTAGAAGAGGCATCATGCCAAGACGTCAAACTCTCTCTAACTGGGTTTTTAGAGAAACGACGGTATGATGATTAGGGTGCCTGGTTACATTTCCTAGCTCTGTTATAAAGCTCTTAAGAGTTATACTTAGTAACATCTGAATATTTGAGATAATGAACAGATACTCTGGAAGCACTCTGGAAAACAACCATGATAAAGAGGTACTGTGACCTTTTGATGGTGTCATATTAGAAATACTGTTTCTCCATGGCGTGGTCAACAATGAAAAATGGATAACATTAGACCATCCCTTTGAGAATGGATCTGAATAGGAAAACAGAAGGATATTGTCATTTTAGCTTTCCTATGGATACAAAAGAGAATTTGAAAGCATGATTTGACACCAAGGATGTAAATCTGCAGAGAGCCCAAGGACTGTCTTCAAGTGTGAAATGAACTGTTCCAATCTCCTCTCTGCAGAGTGTCCCTGCATTTGGGATGGACACCTTGCTGGTACTGGTACATTAGGGGAGATCAGGAAACTTCACACAGAACCTCCTAGATATCCTAGGAGAAGTAAAAACAGTCAGAATAAGTGGGATTCCTCCATGGGTGAATCCACCGAAGGGGAGCCACATAAATGCATGTACCTTTTGTGATACCTTAGGGTATTTGAGACATTGGCACAAGGCTGACAGATATCAAGGACAATGAGATGGCCCATACCCTTATGGAGTGGTAGTCAGATGCTCCAGAGACTTCCTAGGATATCTCAAATGGCTCTAAATAAACTTTGTGCTAGAAACTAGGTTAAAAAAAGAGAAAACCCTGTTAATGTCACTATCAATCTGCAATTGTTTGTACCCATGCTAGGGACTTGATCCTAGTTGGTTTGGACAAAACAATAAGAAATATATTTCTATGCTTGGTTATAATGTTATGTTTTGATTAGAAAAAAAAACCCCACTTATTTCACAAAAAAATACTCATCTTATGCACATGTTGAACAGCTTCTGCAAAAACTGTAGAGCAATAGCTACCTGTTCAGCATAAACCCCCCGGGGCTCAGAAAGAACCTGCCAGTCCCAGTCAAGGTGCTGCTGCATGATGTACTGTGCAGATGTATGGTACCCATCCTTAAGGCATAGCAAAAAACTAAAGTAGGGCCATCGAGATCAAAAGCTTTAGTCATGACAGTTTGAACTGTAGCTATGCTCAGAGCTCTGTGTTTAGGCCCAAGTGGGTATCTGCAAGACAGGTTATTGCATTACTCTTTCTGTGTTATAATTAAGAGTTCTTGTATTTGAACTAGTCATCAAATTTGGTTACAAGGTGCTTATTTTTCTCCCAACTCAGATTGACTTTCTTTTAGGATACAGACCTTTTCCTGGACGATCAAGGGTCAGATTTAACAAATCCCTTTGCTAGGTTCTAACTATATCAGCAATAATTTCACTCTCTCAGTGGCTCATTATATCCTTGATTTTATGTCTTTTATTCAAGACCTTTTAATTCTAATTAATAGCAGCTCGAATTTGGAAGAAGGGGCTGTGGGGACCCTCCTGGATCAAATGTCATTGCACATTTTGGCTGTCACGACTCACGGCATCCTACCTAACTCTGTGTTTTGAAACAGGGCATCCAGTGAAATAAATTTAGCTCTTCCTTGGCACCTTCCAATCAACTGGGACTATAATTCTGAAACAATGCTCATATCTTGCACCATTCCTCTATGTTGTAAATGGATTCAGCAAAAATAACAGTTAAACAATGCACTTTTCTATTTTTTTCTTGTGCAGCTGGCAGAAAGTTAGAAAATTCTTCCCTTTGACTTGTAATAAGAATGTGATCATGCCAAGGAGATGAGCAAGATTTAGATTAGGTCCTTAGTGAGCCAGTGTTATTCATCCAAAGCGCTTGTAACACATGTAATAACAATGGAAAGCACAAGTCCTGCAGCAGTGGCATGTACGAGGGACCTGAAACAAGATATCAATTATTTAGAGTTACATTTCAAAAAATTGAGTCCTTTGCTCACTGGGACCACCCTCTCTCTCTTAACTTGCCATCAGTTCGTTCCCAAGATTAATTCAGAGCATGTCTCTCCTTTCCTGACACTGCTCTAGACAGAGGAAAGGTGTATTGCTGAAACCAGTGGAATTAAACTGGCAAAATAGAAATGCCACTTAAAGATGAAATAGGCCCAGCAATGCCTCAAATCAATATATAAAAAATGAAGGTTTTAGGATTTTTCAACTGAATATTTATATTTCATTGGGAAATAAGAAATCACTTTCTGGGAAACTTTATTCTTCTGTGGACTAAACACCTTTTAAACTTTTTGTTGTTGTTGTTTTTGCTGCAGTTTAGCAATTGTCCTAGGAAAATATTTCAATGCTTTGAGTTGTGGGTTTTAATAGCGAGTTTGTTTTACAACTTACTTACAAAGTATTTTGAACTGACCCATTCTTTTTCAGGTTTTCATCCATTCAAAATGTGTAGATTTCTGGTATTCCCCTCCCCAAATTAGGACTTCTGTCCTGTCCTGACCTGTGTTCTCCCCTCCTAGGTGAAGCAGCAGCTTTCACCTAGGGCTGGTGATCTCCTGTTCTCTTCACAAAGTGCCTGGTTAGTTTCAAAAGATGATTTTCCCTTCTGTTAGCATCTTACAAGGCCTCCATGATGTAGATTATCATACTGGAGGGGTCTCCTGATGTCTGAAGTATAGTTTGGGATAGAGAAATGGGATGAAGAGGCATTATGGCTTTTAGATTATGGCTCTCTCTTTCTCAGGATCAGACTTTTAATGATATTTCACAAATGGAATGATTGCTTTGTGGGGTGTCCCATGGTAATAAAAGATATACTGTCTTCTGTCGCCCATCACTGCGAGTGGATTTTCCCAAATCATTTCTGCAAGGATATGCAACACCCCTGCCTGAGGGCATGGACATTCACACGCCACTCTGAAAAAATCAGTGTTGTGCTTTGCTTGATCCAAAACATTAATCCACACTCACGGCAATCTGTAAAAGTATATCAGTGATTCAGAGTGGTTTATGCTATTTTCCAGGCATGGACAGAGCATCTGCCCTGTGATAAAATTAAGAGGTATCTCCTGCTTCTCCTAATAGTTTATAATCTACAAAACTTTTTATTTTTTATTTTATTTTATTTTTAAATAACAAGGATTAAGAGGGAGGTAAGAAGATGTACAGCTCTTACAAATCCCATTAGAAATCGATTTGCCAAGAGTCCTGCTCCTTGACTGCTAAATACAACTGAATGCTTGAGATTTAGCACGCATACAGCGTGTATCACAAAACAACTCAGCAACTGCCTTCATTCCCAAAACACAGTGTTTATTTCTGGGAACAGCTATGCCTGACAGTAAGATCCGCCCCAATGTCCCCAACAAGTCAGTCCTCATTGCAGTCCAAGGGAAAGGTGCGGAGCTTCCTTCCTTCAAGCTCCCACTTTGTGTTGGGACTGTTTATTAACTTCTTTAAGGAATACACTATTGTTTTAACAGTGAATTGTTGGCAGAATAATCTGCTTAGGAGACAACCTTATGGACCACATATAAGACACAAGTTTGATAATTTCATTCTAAGTGAGAAACACTTGTATTTGCTCACAGAACATTATGGCTTTAAATGCTTTCTTGCACGCTACCGTATTAAGAGGTTGCAGATCTCCCACTCCTGTTACCCACCTCTCCTGGGCTCCATTAGCCCAAGCGTTAACAGCATCGAATCTCCAGTCACAGGAGATGGGGTCTGAATTAGCTGATGGTTTCTTCTGCATCCTCATCTGCAGGAGCATCTGGCGGTGATTTCTGTTTGCACATGGCTTGCTGCCTGAATTAGGTTTATTGTGATTTATGTAAACACAGCATTGAGACGATTTGACAGACAGCACAGGGAAATGGCTAATCTTCTTTTTTTTTTCATCAGGAAAACAGATCCAGGATAGGCAAAGGATCTCGTTACATCCTCTCATTTGGAGGTTTGCAAACAACTCAGTCTGAAGAGAGAATGCATCTATACCAGGCAAAATAAAATAAAATAAAAATTAGTATAAGTCTGCATCTCCTAAGGTCAGAGTGGGCTTATTGAATGGAAAGTAGCCAACACACCTTCAACTGGCACAAGTGAGAAGAGCAGATTTTGAATTAATAACCTGGACCTGGCCTGACAACCTTGGGTTCTGTCTAGGGAAAGATTAAGATCTAGCTGATCTTGCCTTGTGCAAAAGGATGTACTTGAGATGTCTCCATGTGCTTTTTTTCCCCCCCTCAGTTTTAATTTTAGCCAAGTTGTTTCGTTAGTGATGGGTCTCAGTTTGCCCATCAGTTTTACATCAAGAATCAATGGCTTGCACAGGCTACCAAGTGCTAAAATCCTTAGACAGAAAGGGCTGTTAGGAGACAACATAAAGCTTATCATTATTAAATTGAGGATGATAATAAAAATAAAGCAGAAGGAAAACTAAGCTGGAAATGATACTGATCTTTTGTAAAGAGTTCCATGCGTCATCATTCCTTCCTACCCCGCTTTCCTCCCCTGCTACAGCTGCAACCACAGAGATTTATGGATGCATGCATTTTAATTTGCTTTATGTTTCGTCTGCAGACAGGCACAGCTGTATGGAGCTACTTTGTCAAGAAAATGTCACATTGCACTTAATTGCCCGATAAAGAATGACAAGTCAGAAACAATATAGATAACATGTTCAATTTTTTCTTCTTTTTTTTTTTATTATTATATAATTTAAATTTGCTGAGGCTTGGGTTTAAAACAGTCAGTTACTGTGTGATTCTCAGCAATATTTTTCCCCCTGACAAACTGTACAGTGAAAGATTCCCTCCTCCCCACGCTTTCTCTTCTCACCATATGATAATAATCCAACTCTCCTCTCATAAACATCTGCTTTGTGTTTTGATGGGTAAGATGAAATACATATAAAAATTAATTTGTACTGTAATCAGTTGATTAATGAGTTTAGCATATACGCTCTGTTCTCTCCCACTTTATTCCAAGGCTGCAGTGCCAGCAGGGTTTAAGAGCTTTGTAAAGTCTGCAGAAAGCAGAAGTTCGGCCCTGCATGGCTTCTGTAGACAATTCTGAGGGGGGGACGCTCAGGTAGACATGACCACCTGAGCAGGGAGAGGTCCAGGGATGTTGCCTTAGCCCCAAAAGTTCTGGCTATTCTGATAGGATACCTATGGGATGGAGTTCTGGAGAGATTCCAAGTGAAGGCATAGGATGTGACTTTATTTGTGTTAGCATCAGAAATCTCTGGATAAGGGGAAAAAAAAAGAAGAGAAGCGAAGCGAAGCGAAGCGAAGCGAAGAGAAGGGAAGAGAGAAGAGAAGAATCATAGAATGCCTAAGGTTGGAAGGGACCTCTAGAGGTCATCTAGTCCAAACCCCCTGCACACACAGGGCCACCTAGAGCACCTGGCACAGGACTGCATCCAAGCGGGTCTTGAAGATCTCCAGAGAAGGAGACTCCACAACCTCTCTGGGCAGCCTGTTCNAAGAAGAAAGAAGAGAAAAGAAAAGAAAAGAAAAGAAAAGAAAAGAAAAGAAAAGAAAAGAAAAGAAAAGAAAAGAAAAGAAAAGAAAAGAAAAGAAAAGAAAAGAAAAGAAAAGAAAAGAAAAGAAAAGAAAAGAAAAGAAAAGAGAAAGAGAGTTCTCTGTTACTATCATAACAGTTTCCTGCTCCGGGAAGGGAAAAATATGACGACCTTGCTAAGCATTTCTGCTCAATTCTGTCATAAGAAGCTTCCACATGAAATCACCCTCTGTGGTCTAGAATTGGCCACACTTAGTTTTGCTTCATGATCACCTCTCCACTGCTTTGACCGGTAGTTTTGGGGTACGAATGAAGAATAAGGTTTTCCTTTGGTTCCAGAGGAAATCTGCGTTTGCCAGGGAAAATCATCAGTGAGCCAACTTTTAAGGCAGACCATGTTTGTTTATTCCATTACCTCTTTATGGATCTCTGGAATTAAAAGCAAGTGACAACTCAATATGTGTTCAGCCTCCACATATCAGATAATGTTCTCTGTGCTCAGTGAAGGCTAATTCTCTGGCCCTACCCTTCCCTCTCTCTTTCAAGGAAGCTGCGATGGTTGGGTAGATGATAGCCTGGTGTGTTGACAATATTTCTGCTTTTCTTTACTCATTATTGGGATGTCTGTCAGGAGAGTGCTCAGCAGCCCATGAAGAAGCAATAGGTTCGGGACTTCTTTCATGAGAGCAAGATAGAGAAGTCATAAGACATATTTTAGCTATGAAAGCAGGGGCCTGAATGGTGACAGGCACTTCTTGCCAGAACCTCCTCCTTATTTTCCTCTGGCTCTGGGGTTTCTGTCATTTATTGCAATAGCACCTGCTTGGGAGCTGCTGAGTTTGGCAGCTCACATAGAGGTGAGAACAAAAAAACAGATGCTCTAATGTCAAGTCAAAGTTGATGCAATTGTACTCTGGGGCCAAGAAACATCCTGCCCTCCCACCAAAGAGAGGATCATGCACAGAAAATTGCAATACTTGTTGACAAATTTAGGCAGATTTTACAAAATCCTGCAAACTTTTACCTAGGAGGTCTATATAAAGCGATGTATTATTTCAGGTGAATTTCACTTTCAATGAGGATGGATACTCTTACCATCTAAACTTTAAGGTAAGAAGCAATGAAGAAGGTTGCAAGAAAATTTGGATGGTAGCAGGTACAGACACTGATTCCTGCTACATTCCTTGTCAGGATTGAATACATCAGAAAATGAAGGAAGGAAGTACTTGTCAGATCACCTCTTTGTCACACTAACTAGATAAGAAATCAGACAAATTTTGTCATTTATCCCAGGGCATTTTCTCCAGTCTTCAAAGCCACATACCTATTTGTTTGCTGGTTGGTTGGTTGTCTTTTTCTTCAAAGATTTCAGGCAAGTGTACACATGATCCTAGCAGGGCTAAGACTAGCATCAAACATCTATAAAGAAGAGTCTTCCTCAACATTTCTTCACTTCACATTTCCAAGAATCACCTAATATTTCTTGACATGGCCATGGGATGTAGGTTGTTTCCCGCAGTAGTCCTCAGTCCTTTACAGAAGCAGTTACCTCTCCCAAAGTCCTTCCCTCTATATGAAAAGCCTGTATTTTTTTTCTTCCATGGGTAGTACATTTTTAAATTAGCTGTGCTATATGTATGAATGCTTATCAAGTCCCCCACATGTATATCCTGTAATGACATACCACCTCCTCAGTCTTTGCATCATTCATGCATTTTACCAGCAGTAAATTCATACTTGCTTCTAGCAACCTGCTGAAAATAAAGTCATGATTGGAACCAATCCTTACAGAACCTACTGCAAGATTTGTATCTTTTCCATTCACTAATGATTATCCATCAGCAGTTACTTGAGATCTCTGTGTTAGTTAGTCTTTAATCCGTTTTATTACTCCTATTACATGTTAGTCACAACACGAATGCAAGCAATCACCTGTATATAAAGGTTAGAAGAGATTGCTTAAGAAAAAATGTTTAAGTAAAATAGTATGAATGGTGAGTTGGAACATTTTATTCAGCCAGGGGAAACATCAGTCAAGGGAAATACCTGTGGGAGTAACAGTATACTGAATGCATAATAGCTGACATTTCCAATATTGCAGGAATTGTTTACAACGGTTTTTATGCAGCTCTGTTTGTTTTCCTAAGAAAACTGTTCTTTCCTGAAGCTGGAGATTAATATCTACATATCAGGGTCTTACAGAGACATGAATTCATGAAAGTTTACTTTGCCTGATGCTTTGTCAAGAACCAAACTCCTATTCTTTGAAGTTCAGCATAACTGATTGTGGAAGCAAAGCCAAGGGGAATTTTAAGCCAAGTAGTATGGGTACTGCTAAAGCTACATGAATGAGCAAGTGTGTTTCACTGCCTGCAGTGTTGTGACTATTGAATAAACATAATTAGCGGAAAAAAAAAAATGGTAAGTACTGTTACTTCTATCTCAGCATATGGTTATAAAAACACTTTTATGAACTTTGTTTGCCTGGAAGAAGAAATGTCATGTTGGTCAGTCTTTAGGAGCAGAAAGCAAAGATAAGTCTATTTTCCATGGTTTTTATTATTATTATTATTTTAAAATAAAAAGGTAGCATTTTCTAAAGTTAATGCTAGCAAGTAAATGAACAAATGACCAGATTCCGTGGTACAGAATTTTGTAGAATCTAAGGGAAAATTCCTCTAATATAGAGCACTGTCTGTTACTGCAATAATATTGGTAGTATGGCTAAACATCAATGAAAATCAGCTTGATAGCATATTAGAAAGTGGAAGAATACCACAATACCATTGCCACTCCTTTTCTGAATGGTCCAAATATCAATAGGGTATTCCTCACCACCCAAATCCAATCATATTATTTAGGATTACTGCAGGATACAATACAGAGAAATACAGGCAAGTAGATATTACTTTGATAAGATGAAGTCCAGAAATATAGACCTAAAAATCAGAAAGCAATAAGATTCTAACAGGTTTTATTTGTTAAGCATTGATCCCCCAGCAGCAATACTTTTGAAGTGTTGGGCTTCCTGGAATGGCCACCCTCCTTTCTCATCCTCATAATCTCAGGAAGTCCTTTGCTAGGGAATTATTGTGGTGAATTTTCCTAAAAAATCCTATCCTCTGGGGAATAGATAGTTATGATTCATGGCATACTCTCCCCATCAATCTTGTGCATTCTCAACTCTGAAGGACTTGAATGAAGTCTTAGCCAGCACTTTGTAGAACTGATTTCTGCAAATTGTGACAGCCCATTGAGATTCCTGTCAAGTTAAATCAAAAGGAGATGGAGGAATAGAGCATGATTCCTTCTTCTCAAAGGAAAGAAGAGGAAGATCAGCTTTTGGAGACATGACACTCCTGGGTTTCCAGGGTGAGGTAGCAGGGGACAATTTGACTGAATTTGTCTGACTCAACATGATCTTCTGTATTTGAACAAATAACTTGGTCCTCTTTAACAATCAGTGATGTTCAGGAAGCAATTCACATGCCACATGTAAGCCCTGCAGTGAGATGAAATGAAGCCTAAAGGTCTCCCATTCTAAGGTGCCACGCTATGGTAGCCTCCTAAAGGTCACCATAGATCTTCTGGGGGGGAATATCCATCCTAGATGTCCTGTGTGGCTGATGGAGCAGACTTCTAGCAAGGTTTTCCCACTCCAGCTAAAAGAGTAACCATAGGGCAATACTGTCCCTTTCCACATCTCAAAGCCTGTATCTCAAAGGAGAAGGAGATTCATTAGAAATGCCCAAGAAAGGACATATTACCAGGTCAGATCACACATCTTGGACTTGATCAGGATGAGATAAAGACATGAAGGTAACATTCTGGCAACCCTGGTTGCTGGAGCCATGAGAAATATTCATCTATTTCAGAGTTTAGAGGCAGTGCATGGCTTAGTGGAGACCCACAACTAGGAACTCCTTTGGGCTAAGCAATTTC
This sequence comes from Crypturellus undulatus, assembly GCA_013389825.1. NCBI lineage: Eukaryota > Metazoa > Chordata > Aves > Tinamiformes > Tinamidae > Crypturellus > Crypturellus undulatus. The sequence continues at coordinate 534,109 of VWPW01008947.1, read as the reverse complement.
TTTTGGTTAGATACTCAGCATTGGCCTCAGAAGGCCTGCTAGCCACAGTCAGCCTGACCTCCCTCCTTGAACAATTAAAATTTTGAATGTTTCCTGATCCTCCAGGCAAATTTTAGAAACCCTCTATTAGCAACAACTGTGTGTTAATGCAGTGTTTCTGTGGTGTTTAGCAAAGCTCCTCCAGGGCTCTGTCAATGCCCTCATTGGAAGTCAGAATTCTGTTGCTAGGCTGTTTCACTTTTTATATATTTCTCTTTGCTGTTTTTGCTGCTCTATTTTTGTATGTGAAGAATATTGTTTTGGCCAGGTGTTCTTTTCCAGGCTATTAATACTTCTTTTTCTATCGTTGTTAATGATGATGTAGAACAGCTTGACTAATCTAAAAGGAGGAAGGTCCTTTTTTTTTCATTTCATATTTAAGTCTCTGTAAATACTACAGTGATACTAACTGTGAGGGTGGAAGTCTGTTTTCCCAGAGTGGAAGACAGTGAAGCAATTTGGGGTACATAACTACCCTTTTGTGGCATCCATGCGTGGTGCCAGTGGGTACGCTTTGCAAGCACAAAGACATTGCACGGCTTCTACATAGGAGGTGAAAACCTCAGTGCCTTATTCTACAAGACACCTCTCTTTATTCCTCCTACAGAACATTATAGACAGCTTCAGGTGCACCCAACAGGGCTTCCCTGTAGGGCACCAGTAGGCAAAGACTGAGTCTCATCCACACTTGAGTATCTGATCTTTTAAAATAAATTTCAGTGCAAGTTGTACTGTTCTAGTTGCTGTACCTTAACTGAATGGAGTACTACAAGTTCTCATAATTTTAGGAAGAGCCTCACGACAACCTGCGCTTTTCCTGAAGTTCTCAATCTTGTACTCATTTTATTTTGGTGATGATCACTACTTTCATGCAAAAAAAAAGCACTCATAATTGCCAAGATATACTTTACACTGTGGCCAGCTAGAAGTCAAATGGGTCAAAGATAAAAGATGACAAAAGGATATGGATCTTCCAGCCTTAGCAATTAAGATGTGCTCAGCTGTAACTGAACAAAACATACCTCAGTTGTGGTAATGGAGCTCTCAACCCTGAAGAGTTCTTCCTCTTGACAGAGGTCTACAGACAGATTTGTGAAACCAAAGAGAGCGATTGCCCTCTCTCATGGGGCACTTGCTTCCTTTTTTCTTTTGGTTCCTCAGTACAGAACTATCTGAATTGCAGTTTGCTTCATTCACCTGGAAAACCTGCTTTTTAAAATGAAGATCTATTCAAAAGCAGATAAAACGTGCTGATACCTCTAAATATTTTTAACTGTCACCAATTTTACTGAAAGGCTAGAGAAAAAAAAAAAATTTTCCCCCTTGAATGAGACACGGAGTACTTAGGGCATGCTACTAAATGAGGGTACTAGAAAGCGAAAAGAACATTCTTAAGGAACTGAGACTTTAATTTTTATGTGTGGTCATACACTGCCCAAAGTCTTCCTATTATGAGCAGGGGAAAAGGAATAGTTCTTAAATGAAGCTGAATTAACACAGAACGTTTGTTCTTTATTGGAAAAGTAAGGTGAGAAAAGCATCCTGGTGTCTATTGATATAGACCTTATACCAGGACTTGTGTCTAAGTGATAACTAAACACTTACCTGTTAGTGGAGATGATGATAAGAAGAGATCCTTCCACATTCTTGAAGCTTTAGTGGAGAAAATTACAGCAAATTTTCCTGCAAACCTTTTTCCCAGTCTAAAAGCTCCAGGGACATATATTGTCTCTCCATCTCGGCTAACATTCGCCTGAAAGAGAGAGGCATTTAGGAGGGAGCAAAGTTTGTAACAATGAAATGTCAGTGGTGACGTTCAAGGCGAAACAAATGTTCCCCATTGATGCACTGAGAAGAGAGCTGTAATAGATCTGAGGAACTTGACTGTGTGTCTGCACAGGGATTTTTCCCTGCTCTGTGTCTCGTTTGTTGTTCGTCATATTTCACTCCAGATGCAATCTGCAGAGGCAACCTGCTAAAAGTCAAGAGACATAAAGACTTCATGGGCTTCTCTTATGCTCTGTGTAATTGCCATACTCACGTCAACTGCAGGTTTTATGGGTACTCTGAGGCAAGGTGCTCGTGCCTACAAGGATTCCATAGGCCACAAGTTATCACTATTCCGGCTCTGAGGTGCCAACAGTCAAACAAATGAAGAAAAAGCAGAAAAAGGACTCAACAATTTGTTACTGTAGAATATGAATGCTTTTGCTGTAGAAGAACAGCAGAGAAGAAGGAGAAACAGAGGAGAACTAGAGAGCAGCTTCAAAATTCTCCAAGGGGCAGAATTACCTGAGTATGGACCCCAGAATCCTGTTTGTTTGATGCTTCTGATAAATTTCTTTTCTCTGCCTTGAAAGCCCAGAATTCTTCTGGGCAAGGTGGTGGTGTGAACCCACTAATGCATACAGAATGGGAGCAATTCAAAGATATTTCTAGAAAGTAGAGTTAATGGGGATTTGTTGTCACTGTCCATAACTGTTAGTCACCTCTGCTATAAAACATCTCTTACTGATGATCCTAAAATATTTTGATCCCAAAACTGCAGCATTGTCTGCCACATTTAAATCATATGAATGTATGCAATCACCTGAGCAACCTGCTTAGGGACCTGCTAACCCTAATCCAAGACACTCAGTGAATTAGCTCCGTTACAGAGCTGTGCAGGTAACAGTTTTACTATATGACAGCCCATGAGATTTCCTTCATTTTTGTTTTCAGGATTTGTTTTCAGCAGGCTGAAAAGAATATCCAAAGTTTTCAGCCCTCTCAAAGAATCACAGAATAGTTTAGGTTGGAAGGGACCTGTGGAGGTCATCTAGTCCAACCGCTCTGCAAAAGCAGAGTCACCTCCAAGAAGTTGTCATCAACACAAGGACATGAACCTCCATCCACTTGTGCAGGGAACTGTAGAGAAGATACTCCAAAACTTGTTCATTTGTTTTTATATCAAGTGCAACTACAAAGTAATTAAGAGAGACTGAAATTGTTGACTTTGTTATTCTGTACTAAGTGTTGCTTTAGCTACAATCACAAATTCCATTCTGGATTTTTTCCAGAATAAATCCACTATATGCTTGGAAATCTTTGGCTATCCTTGCTTCTCTGACCCTTTCTGTTATGTATTGCACATCCAAGCATAAGGCATGTGAACCTCTACGGCCAACAGAAGACCGTCAAGGATTTTACTAGCAAAACTTCCATATAGCTTTGGACTCCCTTACCAGCCTTGGTCACCACGCAAAACTGTTTAGTTCACATAGTTTAAAGCAAATCAGAACTAAAGTAGTTTATTCATATATTAACAATGAAGAACTAACCGTCAGTCAGGGAAGTGTGCATACAAGATCAATATCAGCAATGCAGCGTGCACACTGTAATGCTAGACACAAAACTGTTAATAAACATCTAAAGATTTCTAAATATCCTTCTGTAACTAATCCTAAAAGGTTCCTGATACACTCTCATATAAACACATGCACTGAAGCATCCACAAACACTTTCTACACCCCTCACAGGATGGGTGGGCTGCTCTAACAGCAAATTCTCCTACTTGCAGGTATCTCCTGCAAGAAACGTGGGTGCTCCAACTGTTTGTGTAGCTGCTCCATATGAGCCATTATTCCACATACCAGTGAAAAAGCACTCCTTGAGGTGCCACGAGCATGCTTGGGATGTGAGTCCTCATGTGTAGTACCCCCTACTCCCATTCCACAGGTTGGATGAGGACTCCTTAATGGTGATCCACTTGGAAGATGCTGCCTGGATTAGGCAGAGGTTGTGATGCTGGTAGGAAGATTTCTGGCAGTGTCAAATCAGGTTTTGGATGCTGTTATTTCCACCGCACAGTCTCTCCCTACTGTTGAAAATTGTCATGCTTTTTTCCAGGTTCACCTTTGTTTCAAGTCTCTCTCGCCTAACCCAAATGATGCTAATCTTCCTGTTTAACATGATCAGATATGGGAAAGGGCTTTCCCAAACCATTTTGTGTATTCAGTTCACACATACTGTTGGAACACTCATTCGACCATAATATTGTTGCTATCCAGGCCCTTTAACAGTGTGGAGGTGTGAGCACTCCTACAACATGCATACAGCTGAGTCAGGTGAGACCAACCTTCACATGTGTTAACTAGAAACTAAGAGGTTGGAACATCCCACTCTACTCTCTCAGAACCTAGTGATGTTATGTTCTCTGTTCTACTGAAGGGCAATCACATTTTGTGGTGTATTTTTGTCCTTAAATGTATGTGCTTCATTATGCTGCTGAGTGCACAGGCAATAGAATTGCTTTCAAAATCTCTCCTTGACCTCTTTGAATAACTCTAGAGGAGCTTGTTTAGGTTTTCATGCTCAGTGGGAGAGAAGCTTCCATCTACAGTTTCATGGGGGTGAGGCTTAGAAAACAGATGCTGCTTGGAAAAACAAATGAAAACAGAAAGGGGAAGAGGATGTTTAAGGGGAAAGCCTTGAGAAAAAGAAGATGGATAGAGGAAAGGCCAGGAAAGATCTGCATGGGAAAGACCAAATGTATTTAGTTTTGGTCCTCTATGATGTGCCATGTCTCTATGAGCTTGGCTCTCAGAGCATCCTTTATGGCCAGTGACTGCAAGAGCTGGCCATGTGAGTCAGTGGGTGTAAGGTCTAATTAACCTCTTCCTGAAGCATAAGGCTGGAAGCATGTTTTATTCCGATGCATCACAAACATAACCACCCTGGGCATTTCTCCTGTGAGTGGGAAGGATGAAAGTACTGGCCGCTGCATCATTAGGAGATGGAAATTCACTCCTGCTCCATGCAGTGATACTACACAAAGTTTAAGACACTGCTTTGGTGTCATTTACTCATTGAGGTTTTGCACTCCTGCTTACTCCTAGATGGTGTTTCAGGGGAAGGTCTTCCAGAGCGTGTTATCATAACCTGGACTAACCGGAGGCCCCGTGTCTTTTTCTTCAGTTCATCAGCTACTGAGACTGTGACAGAGCAAGCAAGGATTCCTCCAGCTAAGTCCTACTTTATGGATTGGCCTCCTGCTTTGTCTCTACCTACCCCTCTTTGCATGCTCCGTAAAACTGCCTATTAAAAAGTAAAATGGAAGGTACGACTTCCAAATTAAATAATAAAACTGGAGCCAATCGGGAAGTTAGTGGCTATTAATTTTTAATGTCTCTGCTGTTGACATGATTGAGCAAGGTGGAAAGGAGTGTGGGCTTCCCATTGTACTTAAACCAAAGGTAGAGGCCGTACAAGAAAAGGGACTTTCCGGAAAAGTACAAATCCTTGATTTTTTATAACAGAAGAAACAAGAAAATAAGAAGCAAGGAACAGGCACATACCTTTCACTACATGTGCTATTTATTTGAGGTTAGACCTAGGGCAGTAAGAGCTTTGACTTTAGTTGTTTCCATCTTGTATTACAGTTTAGGGACTGCATAAGAGAAATTCATCTTTTTTTTTTTTTTTTTCTTTCTTTGTTTTTGTTCAGGGGGCAAACTGGAAAAATAGTGGCTGGAAAAGCACTGTCTAGGGTCAAACAAACTCCAAACAATCAACCTTTTCTGTTGAAACAAGCTTTCACCTTGGGCTGAGTGAAACGGCTATGCAAACTGGATTAAAAGATTTTTTTGTCTCTTTACGGTTTCAGTGTTTATCATTGAATTTCTAAATTAAATATTGCCTACAAGGAATGACAAAATACATTACCACTACCGAAATAATTTTTTAGCTGAGAAATGCAACTACTTAAATGAACCTGAATTGTTTTGTTTCATAGTTTTAAACAGCAAAAGTACTTAAGCCCGTTTTCACTGTGCATTAATACTTTTGTGGTATCTTCTCCTGAATTTTTGCTCTTGCCACTCTGTTGGTGTCATTGGAGCTGCTCCTGACATAGTTTATCTGTGTATATAAACAAAGCTTACGATGTACAGGAACACTAAATAAGAGGAAAAATGCAGTAGTGTCCATACACACACTTTTGCTTTGGAATAAGATGGGTCTTGGGCCACCAGATTCATGTGTTCACCTTCCCTTCACATGCCAGCTTCATAGGATTGGACTGAACTGCTCTGTTTACCTCCTGTTATGCTTGATATATGTTTTGACTCTATCTTTTACTGAACCTGCATCTTCCTATAATGACTTTCCTAAGTCTGCCACATTCAGGTCCTGTTTTGCTTAGGCTTTATGAGGAAAGACTAGGCAAGCTGGGCCTTTTAGCCTGCAGAAGAGAAGATTGATAGCGGATCTAATCATATGTGTAAGTACCTGAGGGGTGAATGTAGGGAGGATGAGGCCAGGCTCTTCTCTGTGGTGGCCAGTGACAGGACAAGGGGTAATGGGTACAAGATGAAAGCCAGGCAGTTCCACCTCCATGTGAGGAAGAACTTCTTTGCTGTGAGGGTGACAGAGCCCAGGCTGCCCAGAGAGGCTGTGGAGTCTCCTTCTCTGGAGATCTTCAAAACCCATCTGGATGCCACCCTGTGCCATGTGCTCTGGATGTCCCTGCTGGAGCAATGGAGTTGGACCAGATGATCTCCAGAGGTCCCTTCCAACCTCAACCATCCTGTGATTCTATGATTATCACAAAGATGGTTTCCATCCCACACATGAGTCGCGGCAACTGTTCGATTACAGCTGTCAGCACTGCAAGCTGGGTGATGGCATAAAAACTCACATACAAACATCATATCTATGAGGAATTGGAGAGAGGCAAGATTATTTCCCTTTCACATCTTTAATTGCTCTCATTCAATCAAGAGATGGGCTTCATAACATTTAGACCTGCAAAGGTAGAAGTGGAGAAATTAGAGAAATGCCTGGTACTGATCTTCTTGTCAACTATTCAAAGTTATTGACCTTCTCCATTTGTCAAATGAAGGAACCAGGAGCCATTTTTATAGCATTCAGAGGTATGGAGGAAATGAATATTTAAGGTACCACAAGACACAGAGAAGGATGAGCAAATGCAAAGTTACCTAGGATTGCATCCAATCCTTTCAGATGTATGAATGCTCATGATTCACCTCCCACAATAGAGGTTTAATAAGAAGAAATATTCTTCTGCTTTAGTTCAGATCATGTTCTGCCAATATCATGGCTGGAAGGCAAAAAGAATTTTAAACTGAGACTGCAGTGTCTCTCAGCCAACTTGACATAGATCTGGAAGCATTTATAGCATTTTAATGGGCCCTATAGAGTTGCCCACAAGCCAGCGTAGGTTAAAAATCTCTTTATTTATTCTGATCTCTTGTAACTCATCCCATAGATCCTCTGCTAGTCATTGTCATGTGGAATTGGGCTAAATGCTATTGAAGCACATCTTCATTCTCTCTTGTTCTGGAAGAACCACACTGTCTTATCTACCTTAACCAGCAGTTTACAGGGGTTTAGATCATTAAGCAGTGATGGATTTTATATATACAAAAAAAGTCATATTTCACACCACTGGCATTTAAAATGTCCTTCTGCCTCTTACTTTGCTAAATAAAATGATTTAAAAACCTACAACGATGGGGAACAGCTGCACTGAGGCCTCATCAGATGTGTATTAGAACAAATAAAATAAGAAGATAAGAAAGGTTAGTAAGGTGGAAAAGAAAAAGCAATACAACTACCATAGAAATCAATTGTGCTGCACCCCAGTTTCTTCACTGCAGCATCAACTTTGCTTGTTCTCAGCAAAGATGAAGCTCTACCAAGTCTAAGGTAGGTTGATAGTTAGAGGATGGGGACACATAGGTCTGTGGAGTATGGGCATTACACAAGCTCAGTTTGAGTCAGGTAAATCTTCACAATTCTGTGATTCTGTGAAGAATCATCGACTCATACAATTATTGAGGTCGGCAGGGATTGGAGGTGTCTGGTAAACCTCATACTCAAAGCAGGACTAAATTTGTAGTTAGATCCAAACTCAACATTGGATCAGGGACTAGTTCAGTTAAGCTTTGAATGTCTCCAAAAATGGAAATCTCGTATTCTGTCTGGATATTTGACCATCCTCAGGGTGATTTTTTTTTTCTAGTATCTAATCATAATTTACCATGTTGCAACATAAGCCTTTTGTCTTTCATCCTAACACAGTGCATCTCCCAGGAAAGTGTGTTTTTGTCTTCTCTATATCCTCCTTGTAGCTAGTTGTAGACCGCAATAGGGTCACTGTTCCCTTGACCTTCTCTTTTCTGGGCTGAACAAACCCAGATCTCACAATGTTGCGATCAGTATGCAATTGTTGGAAGTACTTAGCTACTGAAGTGAATCCAAGTGGCAATACTGAAAATGACTGAGTACATGGATGATTCAATCATCTTCCTTGACCCAAATGATCCCAAAGGATTTCAGAGTCAAATTTATAAGCTATTATATTCTACATTGCAGTGATGGCCTTGAGGATGGATTCAAGGTTAGATTCACATTTTATAGGTCAACCAGAGCATCCACAGGGCTGACTTCACGAAAAAATGAGCCAAGAGTATCCAATGGTGAGTTGGAAATGGATTATCTGGGCTTCTAGAGCAAGGGATTATGTGGGCTTCTAGACTGGAGCATTTCTGGGACTTTACAAGTCTGTGATGTTTGCCAAATTTCTACTGAAAGAAAAAGTTTCCAGGTACCTACCTGAAGGGGGTTATTTTTGCAAGAAATAAAAAAGCAATGGCTGGAAGCTGAAACAAGAGCAGAAACAAAGTGAAAATTCTTTACAAGGATAATTAGCTACCAGAACAACCTGCCACAGAAGGAAGCAGACTCTGCACACAGAAATTGCTAAACAAGACCAGGATTTAGAAAGATCTAACAGTTCTAGAGATGAGACAGAAATAATTTGTTCCATCATGACTTATACAGAAAAAAAAAGAAAAGGAAAAAAAGAAAAAGATTTCAGGTCCTGTATCTGGGCTTTGACCATCTCATCTGATCTTCACATGAAATATCTACTGCTCACCTATTACTCCAGTTTGAACTACCTAAAATCAAAACTTACTTCAGAATCTGAAACCCTATATCAAAGGAAAACCTGGTTCTCCAGTAGATCCCCCCTAGGCTTTCTCATAGCATTCATTTCATCTCACATTTCACATTGTAGCTCAGGATGATTTAGTAAACTGAAAGATGCATGTATCTGTGGGCAGAATAGATTACACAGCCTATATGAAATATAAAAGTTGAACAAAGAAAATAAGTACGAGAGAGGCTCTTATATATAGTTTTGGTCTGCTCCCCAAAACATGTTACCCAAGTTATTTTTTCATTTGAAAAGAATGTACAAAATTTCTGCTTTGCAGTTAATAACTAGATTGCATTGGCACACCACTGTCTGCTTTTAAATAATTACAGGGTAACAGAACATCATAGAAGTTAACCACAATTCCTGATAAGCTTATAGTTGAATCTAGATCCTCTTAGCACTTTTTTTTCTCTCTTGAACTTAAAAATCCTTTTCGGTGAAAAAAATATTTTTTTTCATCTGATCTGGTCAAAAAGCTTCTGAGGTTTCCCTTCCTAAGCTTCCTAAGGTTTCCCTTAGGAATGTGGTAGAATGATTTGTGAATCATTAGTGAAGAGTCAATGTATCAAGATTTCTTCCTGGATGATTTCCATTTCCTTATTACATTGATTTTCAAACAGTTCTTTTGTAATGTGACTGCCTTCACAATGTTCAGGAAAGACACCAGTCCTTTCCTGTCCTTTTACAAATAGAAATTGAAGTACTGTGTTTCTGGACAGCAGGACAAAACAGAAAGCTTCATGGAGATTGCAATGTCTCCATGCTTGCTGGCCTTTCCTTTGCATGGCAAGAAGGTGGGCACAGAGGATGGCAAAATGATTGTGGATTTCATCTCAATACAGGTGCAAAATGCACCTGGGATTTTCACTGAGAAGTGGGAAGTATTTCTGAAATCCAATAGTAGGTAGGGTCGAAAAGACTTGGGGATGAAGCTTCAGGTAGCTAAAAATGTACTAAGTGACAAAGCTTTCAACTACTGACCTCTCTGATGCTGAATGGATCTTTTCTCTTGGCAGAAAATGTGATATTACAGTCTTTATCCTCTGCCATCATAAAGATTTCTAATTTCCTCCCTGCCCACTGTTTTGAAGACAAAATCAATAGGAATGAAAATAGACAAGATTTTTTATTTTCCTTTAATGCATTTGTCCACTTAAGAAATGTGTTAACCTGAGAGGAAGTACAATATCTTTTGTGCCTGTTTATTAAGTATTTAATCAACTGGAGAAAGGGAAACATCTATTGATCATCTGACCTAAATTGCAATTGACTGAAGTCTATTATCATATTGCATCTATAATTATCCCAGGTTCCTTGTTCCCAAAAGGGCTATATATTACACAGGGGACTTCAAGAGCATGTCCAGGTTGGCTCCTCATCTTTACTTTTGCTGACAGGCATAAAAAGCTTTCTGGATTTTTTTTTTTTTTTTCTCAGAGAAAACTGCTGGCTTCTTGCCTCCCCAGTTCTTCTAAAGGGCATATACACATGCTTAAAAGGAGCAATTTTGGGAAGAGTATCTTGCCCTGTACTATTATTTTAAGCCATGTGAAAAGAGAGACTTTCTGAAAGGTTGTACAGCATTTGTGATGATTCCAGCAGCTTCACCAACAATTGAAACCATTCTACTTTCAAATCTCCTTCAGATTCTCAAGTGTTATTTGCCTTTTTATAAGCAACATTTGATAGCTGCAGTGATTTGTGGTCTTGTACCACACAGACTCATTTATCTTCTTCTTAATCTGCAATCTCTGATATATTTTAATGTGTTAATATTCACTTCTATTTTTGATACTCATAAATAATCATAGGCATTACTGCCTACTATATTCTTTTGCTAAATAATATCCATACTGCACTTCACTCCCAAAATTGTCTTAAGAGACCAATGATAGCACTAACACTCCAAAAGGATCTTTGTTCCTGGGAATAATTTTCATTATTTAAGGACACATTTTGAATAATGAACCTTGTTGCACTTAGCATGTGTTAGCTATCATGTCAAACATAATATATGTGGTTCATTATACAGTCACTCTACATCTATCTGGGCTGCACAGAGTTTTAGGCAGCGTCTGGTTCAGGCAACCAAAGGATCCAGAACTGGAATAAAAGTAATGAAGAAGGCAACTTTCTTTCTTGGATCTGTTTGACTTTTTTTCATCTTAGTCCTATCTGAGAAAGACTTTGCCTATTACGGTGTCATGGAGCAAGTGGTGGTGGGGGTGAGTGACATAATGCACGTCCCTTGTGTGAAAGAAATAGTAATAGGTTTTATTGATATGGATTGATATTGATATGGTTTCATGAGATTCTATGGCAAGGTCACTTATTATTTACTGCATGGAGGTTCAAGATATACACAGAATTACCAAGGACATCCTCCCATTGAGTCATGAGGTTCAGATTGGACCCTCTTGTTTTTCAAACTCCTGAGAGGAATCTGGGTGCAGCTGGATCCAACCCTAATCCCAGACCTGGTCAATGGTTTATGACTTAAGGATTTTGTGCACAATTACAAAATAGAATTTACAAGTTCAAAAAGAGAGAGCATGCTATAGTCACTTGCCACGAATCTCTTGTGACAAGGATCTCTCAACCACAAGAAGAATCCTTGAGAGATGTCCTTGCTCAAGGGGAGATCCTGACGTGCAGCCTGCTGTGATGTAAGGAGAGTCCAATGCGCTCTCGGGCTGTCCCCATATTTATGGGATGAGTTGATTGACCTACAGTCATTCTTTCAATTNATGGAACAACTGGTGGTGGGGGTGAGTGACATAATGCACGTCCCTTGTGTGAAAGAAATAGTAATAGGTTTTATTGATATGGATTGATATTGATATGGTTTCATGAGATTCTATGGCAAGGTCACTTATTATTTACTGCATGGAGGTTCAAGATATACACAGAATTACCAAGGACATCCTCCCATTGAGTCATGAGGTTCAGATTGGACCCTCTTGTTTTTCAAACTCCTGAGAGGAATCTGGGTGCAGCTGGATCCAACCCTAATCCCAGACCTGGTCAATGGTTTATGACTTAAGGATTTTGTGCACAATTACAAAATAGAATTTACAAGTTCAAAAAGAGAGAGCATGCTATAGTCACTTGCCACGAATCTCTTGTGACAAGGATCTCTCAACCACAAGAAGAATCCTTGAGAGATGTCCTTGCTCAAGGGGAGATCCTGACGTGCAGCCTGCTGTGATGTAAGGAGAGTCCAATGCGCTCTCGGGCTGTCCCCATATTTATGGGATGAGTTGATTGACCTACAGTCATTCTTTCAATTCAGAAATGACTGGTATACGCACAATTAGCCTTATCTCCCCATCAGGATGCAGTCATCGGGACTGTTATTGATGGTTAATGTCTGAGTGGGAGAAGAAATCAGGGAGGCAACCACTAGAATCAGATAATGTCACTGGTGCTTAACACCCGAATAGGGTTACATGTAAAAAGCCAGGTTGAGCTGGGGAGGAAATATATCTGTAATATATGGTCTGGTTCATCAATACACAGTTGGAGGTAAGTTTGCTTTTGTTAAGTCAGTTGTTTTTTTCTTTTTCTTTTCCTTTTTTTTTTTAAAGTCATTTTTTTTTAAAGTTCATTTTCATTCCCCCTCGCCCCCCCCAAAAAATAAAAAAGAAAAAAGAGAAAAATGCTACCAGAAAAAATCCCTTTCCATTCTACTTGTCCACTGTCACAAAAAGACTGTCACACACAAAAAAATCCACTGTTCCAGTCTACCTCTGATCAAATTGTCTTTCTGCCCTACAGACAAACATCTGTGTATCTAATGTCTACTTTTGAAAATGTGGATCTCAGACCTCCCTCGCCGCCAAAAAAAAAAAAAAAATAAAAGAAAAAGAAAAAGAAAAAGGAACAGAAAAGGAACAGTTGTGGATTACCAAAATCTACAAAATCTAAAGGTCAAAAAATCCTAATCCTTTTCCTTCCCCTGCTCTGATCACAGGCGAACTCATTCTGCAGGAAAGGCAATGTTCCAGTGTAAGAGAGAACACACTCCTCATTAGTGCCCCTGCTCTCTGAGGACTACATTATAAGTTGCATTGTGTGGTTTCCAGCAACTTGGGCCAAACTCTGCGATTATCTCCTCAGAAGAAAAGAAAGCAAAACAATTAGAGAGACTGAAATGAATAATGTTAAAGCCTAGAGCTGACTGTGCACCAGAACTTCCAGGTGTCCATGGCATGAATGAATAAGAGAAACCCATATCTTAGGTGTATATGTTCCCATGGATCAGATGTGAAACTCAGAGAGATGAGTTAGCCGTTACCAGTCTCTGGAGCACCTATTGGACCAGAGGAGTTTATTGCCTAGGGGTATGGGACACGTTAATGGATTGAGGGGAAGAGTTTTGGGGGATTGAGCAAGATTTCTTATGGGATGTTTAAGGGAGGAAGCAAAGATGGAGAAGGGGAAGGATCTAGGTGATATCGAAAGAGTAAATGTGTGAAATTAGGGAGTTAAGGGAATAAAAGGGATTAGGAGATATGTTCATGTGTATTTTTGTATCTCTAAGGATGGGCATACAGGAGAGCTGGCTATCAGAAGAGAAGTTCTGGCTGGGGTCTGGGCACCAACTGAGACCTGTTTGTGCATGGTGCGTGGTGGCTATATGTATTTTAATGGAAGTGAAGGATCTGAGACCATCTATTGGATAGACTGTGTGCCAAAAGCCAGCTACCACGTTGTGTCTGGTTGTGTGCATGTGTGTTGTGTGTGTGTGAATGAGGGGGTCTATACCAGGAGCTGCACTGGAGCTGCAGGCTCTGAGACCTGCATGTCCAGGTGCCAGCAACTGGGGAGACTGGAAAACTGGGGACAGCTACTGGGTGGACCAAGTGTCCAAGTTGAGCTATTGGGGAACTAATACATTGCATGCAATGTTGCGTATGTTCAACATACATTGAACATATGCATGTATACATCCCACTAACAGCCTTTCCTACTGATCAGCCAGAGAGGAAACATGATGAGTCTTGTGGCGCCATTTGTGTGAGTGTTGAGTGTGTATTTATATGTGTGTCCAATATATGTATATATATAAATTTACACATTAATATGCATGAATATGAGTATATATATTTACACACTAATATACATGTGTGTACATATATGCATGCATGTGTATATGTACACATATGTTTACATGTATACACATATATATACACACATATATACATATATATGTACATATATATATATATATATATATGCATTCTTGGCCTTGCTACTGGTTGGACCTGGGGACATGCAGCTGTGGCTACCAGGCTTGACCTCCTTACCTAATAATACCCATGAAACAACAGAAGGATGCCACTATTGGTCGTGTTCTGCATATAAAATCCTTTTAGCGGTTAAATGTCTCACACAAGAGCTATACAGTTCGGAAATACCCAGAGGCTGAATACTGAGGATTCTCTACAAAGGTCTCATTTTTGCCCTTTGGGGAAGTCTTTTACTCAGAGCACCTGGACTCTCATGCTCCTTGGTACTAATAGGTGACATTAGAGATATCTTGGTCTACACACTGAGGTAAGAGAAGTCAGACGGGTTGGATTAAGAAGGCAGAAATCAGGAAGGATTATTATCTAAAGATATTACGGACGGTAAAAATATTGCTACAACTGTTCATAACATCTTTTTTTAACTGAGATTGTTTTCCAGTAAATTGGCCCTTGTTAGTCAGGCTCCATAGCAATTGCCATGGTTAAAGAGGAGAAAAAAATTAATACCTATCAGCCGTTAAGGCTTTAAGATCTTTCAAGTTCCAGTAGCTGTTTTGTCTCCAGATGTGTATAGCAGTATTTATGTCTATTATTTTGTGAAACCCCTCACTCTGAGCGTGTCATCACAGCCTATCCATGATCAGCTCTGAAAAAGTCATACTCTGACTCCCAGGGAAATTGCTTATGCACATTCAGATCTACAGCAGCCCATTCGTCACTGTCACCAGGACAATTACTGCAAACAAGAAGCTGCTGGAGCTGCACAGCTGCTGGTTAAGCTGTACTTGGCTTTGCCGTATGGCTTTTGGGTAGAAAGGGAGAGAAATCTGAGGCATAGTTGTTAAAAGGATGAAGAGAAGGAGAGAAAAGCAGCTGAATAGGAATTATTTAGAGATTCAGAAGTTTGCTTCCTTTGTAAGATATATCTCTTTCTGGAGAAGGGGATACCTACCAAAAGATGGGAGCAAATACATCTGAGGCCACCAATGAGGCTGAGGGATTGGAACACAAGCAAGGAAATAGGCTCATCTTCTGGAATTGATCTTCACGCCCATGTGCTCTCAGAAAGAAGCAGGTGTTCCTGTTGGTCAACCACAGATATTTGGGAGACATCAGAGGGTCCTACATGACCAACACACTTCAACAAGAATGTATAGCCCATATGTAAGTAGCGAAAAACAATGACTTCCACATGGACATCTGTATTTCACTCATGAGCAAAATTCTCAAATTTGACTGGGACAAAATTTCCCATTGGGAAAAGTCAGCAAGGGAAATTCCAATGTATGACAGCTCCTCTAAAGCTAACTCAGAAGACCTGTTTGTCTTGTGTAGACCGGTTGATGAATACTAACTCAAAACTGCAGCAATTTGTCTAAGCTTTTGAGCCCTCTGGAAACTAAATCACACAGACACCATTGGCAAAGACTTCCTTTGAGATAGCACTGATAAATTGTAAAGTCCACTGAGAATTAATTCTCTTTTTGAATTTGTCCAGTGTGTCTTTAAGGCTTTTGCATGCGGAACATCATTACTGATTCTCACCTCCTTTGTGCTCTGGAATACCCCAGAGCCAGCTGAACCGACCTGTATGCTAAGCTGAAATTTTGTAATGGCAATAAAAAAAAAAATGTGCTGTTTCAAATTATAAAAGAATTAAATATGGTTAAATTTGAAGCCGTTCTGGCAAAGTGCAATAGTAAAAGACCATTAAGTGAGCTGCCCATTTATAGAAAACATAAGATATAAAATTCATTTTTAATGGACTGTTTCCATGGAAATGTTCTTTAGTGGAGGCATTTTATAGTGTATTAAGCAGCACAAGGAGTTAAGATGACTGTAGTGGTGACTGTAATGCAGGGTCTATGGTTTGTAAAAAATTGAAGCTGTTAAAAGGTTTACGGCCAAGAAAGTGAGGAATATTTCAAAGCCGTTTATCACTCGCTCAGCAAAATTGAGTGCTAAAAGTCAGCACACCTAGCAAAATGGAATCCCTTCATTAGCTCATTACGTTTCAGAGAAAGAGGGAAAATGTGTGCCTTGATTATGGAGGTAATAATAATTACAGATAATTTGTACATCCTCATTCCATTCATTGATGGGATTTGAAGCATTTTGGATATATTAATTAAATAACTCTCAGTGTGTACAGTAAAATCCCTCTGCACAATAAAGCCTTGCTTTTACTTGCTGCTTGCTCCAGGTGCCAGTACATGTAATATTGGCTTTTTACTGACATGCTGCTGAGACTATGGCCTAGCCCTGAGGGATCCTATATAGAACCTAGTCCATGTCCCAGAGAATTGAAAGTCTAACCAGATATGAGTGAAAAAGGCTGAAAAAGAGAAAGAAAAAAGAAAGGAAAAGGGAAGAAAAGAGAAGAAAAGAAAAAGCAGAACCATAGGAAGGGAAGGGTTTTGACTATTCTCCTCAGACTTGGGGCAGCCATCATGACTGTCTCCGGCTTCTCTTTGGAATGATTCAAAGTTTAAATTCCACCTCAGTTTTGTGGCAGGAGACCCAGAGGTGACCTAAATGAAAGATAAGGTACTAGGATGCAACTAAAGTTTAGTCTGGGGACACATTATATGGTGTATGTAGACACAGGTATAATAAGGAGAACCTCTTCATCTGTAAATTGAGTCTGTAGGAAGCATCAAGCATGATAACATTTTTGAAGCTCTTTGAAGTGCGGGCACAGCAGGAGCTCTGCTTGCTGTTTAATATGATTGAACAGCTGAATTACGATGAGGGCAACCTCAGCTGAGGCTTTGCAACGGGTCTGTTGGAAATCTACAGACTGGCTGCATCAATACACGTCAGTTGAGCACCTTCTTGCCTCCAGCCTCCTGCATGGAGACCTGCTCTACTGGAAAGAGCAATAAGCAATGACCCTGTTCTTCCCTCCAGGTGATAGCAGATAGGACTTCATTTGTCAGTCAGCTGGCCCTGGTTAATGAAGGGTCCTTATCAATGACCCTGGAGCATGTTCAGTCAATCCTCTGGCTGGCTATTTGCTTCACAGGCGCTCGGAGAAGCAGAAGGAAGTTGTTTTAATGCAAAGTGACAGCTTGCAACTGAGACTATTTCTCTCTGTCAAGGAGACTAAACGACCAGGAAGAGCCTTCAGGTGTGAAGAGGCCCCCACCATGGATGGTTATAGCTCTAATGCCACTTCTTGTCCCTTCTCGAGGTACCGTTTGCCTTTGATTTTATTGTAGTTTGAGAAGTTCAACCTTGTGTAAGGTTAGTTCAGTGCTGAGCAAGCCATTCTTCACCACATGCTTTCCTTGGGAAAAAAAAAAAAAAGTGGATGCTGTCCAAGTAGAAGGAATGGCTCAAGGAAAAGATCCAACAGACAGTGTTTGGATGCTAATCAGTCCCCAAGGGCTAGTCCGCTGTGGTCAGTGGTGGCCAAAACCTGACCAAAGCCTCTTCAGCTGGGCTTTCACACTAGCTTTGCCCCATTTTTTGGCCAAATTCTCAGCTGTTCTATTCTGTACCACCATGGAAACCCTAAGATGATCTCTGTACTCAGCTCTGTCATCTGATCATGAGCCTCTGTGGGGTAGAGCCTGATGCCGGTATGAGCTAGTGGGAAATGGAAAAAACAGAATAGGCCTCTGTATATATTCTTTTTTTTTATCATTTTCTTAAAATGAATGTTTTAGTCAGCTCGATTTCAAAAGGAAATGCTTTATTTCAGCTTTCTCTTTTCTCATTTCAACAGCTTAAAAGAGTCTACTCAGTCTATTTAATTTTATTTTCCAATAAGGTATCAAGGCAATCAAGGTATTTAGCAATGCTTTGTGTGTCTCCTCAGCAAAATCCCGTAAAGCTTTTGGTTAATTCTGCATAAACCATCTTGAGAGAAAGATAGTTATTTTTGCGAAGAGTAACCAGCAAAAAAGCAGGTCAATCTCTTACTCGAATCTTTCTTTTTGTTCAAAAAAATCACTCAAGTGCTGAAAGCTCATAGAGCCAGTGAGCAGGAAAAAAAAAATTCAGCCACTTTCTGCTATATCCGTATAGTGAAGAACCGACTCAAGATGAAAATAAAGAAAACCCTATGTCCTATATGGACTCTCTGCTCATTGTTGGAGTGTCTGTATTTTGTACTCAAAGTGTAGACCCTATACTAGGAATAATTTAGCATGGAAAAGCTGAGATTTGCTAGCTGACTGGGCCAAACCCAGTCCTGATTTATGAACCTTATTTAATGTATGAGAGAAGTTGAGTGTGCTCAGATTTGCCACCTTCAAGGGGCTCTGGCTAAGACTTTATCTGACCTTACCCTTGTGCATGATGATGAGAGTACAAGTGGGTCTGGGCTGGAGAATGGCCTAGAATTTAATGGCCTCCTCAAATTTAATTAGCAGTACCAATGAATTCAGGAAGTGATGTCTCTGGTCCAGGTGCATAACCTCCTGTTCAATGTGTGCAGGATATGCAGGATGCTGATACAGAACAATGATTTTGACTACTAACACTCATGCATTTATTAAACTTTCCTATTTGTTCTTTCTATGGAAAAAAAAAAAGGCTGTATTTATTGATTTATTGCTTTAGGGTGAAACGTAGCTAGTGCAGCGTGGGCAGCAAGGTGAAGTCAAATACCCTTATTTCTTTGCCTTGCCTGAATGCAATCTCTGTGCAGGGCCCCATCCAGAATGCGTAGGGCCTCCAGGCATAAAAAAGAAAAGCCTCTTTACTAAACATATGATCTCAGAAAGTGATTTCTTACTCTAAAGCTGCATCAGGACTTCACTGCTTAGCATAACAAGGGGAAGTGAGAAAGGATTTAGAACTGCCTTTGGTAATACAGGGACATGATGCCCTGGGCTGGTTCCTGGGGAATATTTGTAGAACTTTATTGAATTTGTTCAGCGGAGATAGATCTGAAAAGAAACATAAATAAAAGTAGGAGGAAGGGAAGAAAATAGTTTCAGACAATCTACATCTCACAGAAGAACCAGGGAGTGACAATGTCTGGGAATAAAATGAGCGAAAGAATTAAAGGACTAAAAAGGTATTTCCTCTCAAAGGGGATATAAACAGAAGAAAACAAAACTGTTGCTTAGTAATTACTCTAACATAAGCAGATTTTTTTTTCTCATGCATGACCAGATTTTTTTTTATCATGAAGCAAGAGCAAAGCCAAACAAAGCAAACATAAGAATTAGTTTATGCAAACTGCCCACTCAATTTGCCACTGGCTGCAGGCTCTGAAAAGGAAGGATCAGGACTACTGGATCAACCCACCCAGTGGAAATCCAGCAAGGAAAGGGTGAGGTGGAATCATCTTTTTTCTTTCCATTGGCCTATATACATACGGTTTTAAGCCAAAGTGAGAGACAACGTTGAATATGTATTTAACACTGTAAATCTTTACCTGCAGTAGGAAAAACTCTTCGCCTCAAAACTTTCCCTTGCTAATTTAGCTAAGTGCCACAGTAACCAGGCTTGGATGTGCCTCAGGGCTTGCCAAGCCATTTGGCATGGTTCGCTGCTCGCTCTTTTTTCTCAAGTGCAGCCTCTTTATTAATAGGGGCTATAAAATATCCCCTTATTTTTATGGCTACACAAATATTACTACATTCTCAGCTATCAAAAAAAAAAAAAGACATTTCCACACAAAGCTTGGGTATAGGTGGGTGGCTTGAAACCTCACTGCGTGAGAGAGAATACAAGCCTTAATAGATAGCAGAGATATTAAGGAAGCTTCTCTCCTTGGGCTGCCCATACACTTAATGAGGCCGTTCCATTTGGATCCCCTGTTGCATCTCTTCTCTCCTGTTAATGTGCCCAGCGCTCCTCACGGTTGCTCCTCACGTGCTCCCCATTAAGGAGAGATTAGGCTGTGATGAATGGCTGGCTCCCTCGCTGCAAGCGCAGCTGACATTCGGATGTATAGTGCTGGAACTCATTAGGAACGAGACCAGTTTTGGCAATAATAAACACTTTAGCAGCAACGTGCTTAGCTAAGGGCCTGCCTGACTCCCCATCTTGCTCTCCCGTCACAGCTGCAAATAGTTCTTCAAGACAAGAGCATAATATGCAGAGGAATTGCAGAATAAAATTAAGGAAAATAAAAAAGGGAAAACATTGGATGTATCCAGCACATTTGTTTGGTAGGAACTATATTAGTATGATCTATATAAAATACTGTACTGGTTTGGTTCCCTTATCCTCACATTCCTCCCAGGAAGGAGGGAAATGAATTTGATTTTCCAGATAGGAATTGAAGTGCAAAAGTTCATGTTGCTCAAGGTCTGTGTGAGCAAGAGCAGGGATTTGAAGACCTTGAATCTTGCATAAAATCCATGCTCTGTGGGTTATCCTTTCTGAGGAAGGACTAGTTAGGAACCATCTGCTGAAAATTCAGATACTGAAGGGAGGTCATGCTGCAAAATTTGTTTTTGTTCAAAATATGAGGCCAAGAGAGTTTAACTGTTTTGCATGCATGTAGATCTTTTCCCTAATGTGTTTGTAACCCAAACATCTAATTATCCTTCAAGATCCCATGGAGCAGGAAGTCATATTTCTTAAGAACAAGCAGGAGGATTTCTGGGTGATGTTTTGTTGTCCTGACATGAGTCATAAACAGAGACAAAGATAAGTCAATACAGAAAAGTTGCATAAAAGATATAAGAAGGTAATTCCCACCTAGGAGATGGGCTATATTCATTTTCTAAACTGTAACTCATGGTTTAGTTTTTATTGAAATCTGTGTTTAAAGTAGGAGTGGGATAAAGTATTTACAATAGCTAATGCATAGGTATCTCATCCTACCTTTCCTTATTCATGTGGAACATCCAGGATGGACTTCCAAATTCAAGTCACCGGAACAAATTATTTTTTCCCCTCTCAACAGTGTGAGCAGGACTGGTTGTTTCTGTCTTGTGAAGAAGAATGAGGAAAAGGAGAAGGAAAATCAGTTTGTTTTCCTGGTGCTGAGGAAGAATATTGGGAAAGTGGAATGGGATGCAACACTAATTAACCTTGTCTTTGATGGGGAATTGCTGCAATTATTTCACAACATGACTCCAAAGAGTCAGCACTGGCTTTGTACCTCATGTGTCACCATCATTATGGAGCGTGCTGTCCCAGGCATTGTGTGAGATTATTCCTCTATGTATGTGGTGCATGTAACGTGCTGAGAAGGGAAAACCAACCAGTTACATAAAGAGGTCACAGAACATTTCAGCAGGGTTAGCAGAATACAAATTGCCTCAACAAACCGCATTTATTCTTAGCCAGAAGCTCTAGAGATCGGCTATGAGCCATCCTCTAGGGAAGACTCACGCAGGAAAAAAAAGCAATAAGTTGTTACATTCACCCCCTGGCAAAAGTTGAAGCATTGAGCAATGGGAAGCACCTTCCATTGGAGGTTGGGGACTTGCTCTGATACAAAGGTTGTGCTCATTTCCTTGCCTTTATTTCTGACATCAAAAATGCCAGAGGGCAAGCGGCAGTTGAGAACTCCTTCCTTTATTGTATGCAGACAAAAGGGTTTCTCCAGCAAGAGCTTTTTCTGATTTATTATCCAAAAAAAAGAGGAAAAAGCAGCAAAACATAATAACCTTAGGATACTAGCTCGTGCCAAATGACTGGGAAGGGAGGGAATGTTTCCAAGTCAAAGGACAAAGCTTGTAAGTTGGCTCAAACCAAAGGCATCATCAGTGAGAAACCAAAGACTTTTGATTTGGAAACAAAGGTTTTTTGAAATGTTTTGATCTGCTAAACTCCAGGGAGACAGTTACACATGCATCCTCCCCTCCTCTTGTTTAACAATTCCCATATGCTTAAGGCTCAAAGCTCAAGCACAGGCTAAAGAGACAAGGCTCAGCCACTCAATGTGAATTATTTGGGTTCAACCAACTATCCGCACATATGCTGTCAGCCTAGGGCAAAGATAAAGTGCTTAGCGTAAGCTTGACCCCTAAAACGGCATCAAATCCATATTAGCTAGGCCATACATATGAGCTCTTGAAAGTTCACGAGACAAAGTACTGTTTTCCCAGGAAATGCAGCTCCAAGCTGCAAAGGCGTGTTATTAATTTCCGACTAAAATTTGCTAACTTAAGCAGATCCCACTGGGTTGTGCTCAGGTTTTGAATTACTTTGGGGATGAGAATTCACAGCCTTATTGACACTCACACAGGAGGTTTTCAGTGGACTGCAGGACTCCAGGATACATCCAGCTTGATCCAGCGCCTTCTGTTTTGATTCCTCGTGGGAAGTTATCTAATAAAATGAGCATTTGGCATGAGTCAGTTGATTGACTTAGCACCTTTACCTGAGGATCAAAATGCCACCATCTCAGGGATTAGAAGTCTAATGAGCAGATGCTCAGGGAAAGGATACAGGGGAAAAAAAGGAACACTTCAGAGGGATGATTCCCTGAAAAATTAAATTAATTCTTACCCTCCAAGCCCCAGCTCCCAGTGGTTGATAACCTGATATAAAATGTGCCTAACACAGACTCATAATTTCAGGAAGAATATCCAAAAGTCACAAGGAAAAAAAAAAAAAAGAACATGGTAGAATTTTGCAGACCCACTGATGGTTAAAAAACAGGTGAAGAAACAACTCACTGGATTGTGGGGGAAAATCGGATGCATTCATGCATCTCCTTGCCTTTTCACTGACTATATCCACCATCTTTCTGCAGGAACATTGGGAACAGTTTGTGTATACTTCGTATTTGCTGCTGTTAAATAAATTGATCTGCATCTAAACTCACAGACAGATCAAGAGAGGAAGGGCAGGGGGGTACGCTCCACCGGAAAATTAATTTCCACAAGATCTGAGCAGCGAGAGAAGTTGCCTTGGAGCTGTTCATTAGCCAAGCTGATGACAAAGCGAAAATAAAAAAGGTGAGTTTTAAAGACAGTTTTCTAACCAAGGTACTCAAACATCCATTTCCATCTGCCTGGGATGAGCAACTTTGCATGAATTAGGCTCCTGTGCACCATATGGTTATTTATTTTCTTCTTTATCCTCTCCGTGAAACTGTCTGAAGACAACATGCCAAGTCACCATTTTAGAGGTTCAGCGAGAGCAACGCCTGGAACAAAAAAGCAACAAACCCTGCAACAATCCTCCTAACACAAAATAAAACAAAACCCCTACTTAATCACTTTCACAAGGGTATTAACATAATTTGTTGCCACTTTAGATGTTTTTAACGACAAATGCTCTAACTGAAGCCAGGCAAGAAATAATAAATATTCACTTTAACTGAGTTTAAATAGTAGTTGGAAATGCTGAAATTTTTACCAGTCACGGATACAAGGATATAAGCCAAGCAAGAAAAGGTTAGAGAAGACAGGGTCACTTTGCCCTAAAGTGTCCAGGCCTGGAGGTAAGAACAGATATTTCTAAACTATTCCAAACAGTGTTTGTCTGATTTGTTCCTCAAGAATTCTGTTCCTATTTGGTGCTGGGCATTGGAAGTGCAAGCTTCTATCATTATGAGGAGGAAGCTTTTAAGCACCTAATTCAAAGTTAAATAGAACAAAAATGAGCCCTTTGCAGTAACTTTCCATAGACCCGTTTTGAAAATATGCCACTCCTGAACCTTTTGGGATGCAACAATATTTTTTTTTTATTAATCAAGATCGGAAATGGCCAGTCAGTTGGCAGCATTTATGGATTCTTAACATTTCCTGACCTTTCGTGGAAGAGAGCTAGTTGGCATGGACCAAAACTATGCCAAGAGTGTGATATCAATTAAATGGTATGGCCTGACAGAAAACATTCCCTGAATCTGTACTGTGGACCTGTTTGTTTTGCTGGGAAAGCGCTAATATCTGAATCTGTAATACAGTGTTGAAGTACCCATGGCTGCTGAGATCAGTAACTGCTGAATGATTGTAGGTCTTTGGAGTAGATCACACAAAATAAGAAATTAAATGTGAATATTCAAATTAAAAAACTGTATCAATAGCTTATTTCTCCACTTTAACTTATTTAACACATTCTGTTGTACAGAATATAACATTTCATTAGTTCACGTGTTCTTTAGCATGGCATCTTCTCTGGACGATTGATCATTCTCTCTCACACACATGCACACAAGATTAATTTAGATATAATATTAATTTAGATAAAAATTTGTCTGTTTTTATCATCCAGCCACCGATTGTTCTGATGTTTATCTCTTTCTGTTTCTTTACTAAATAACTCATCCTATCCTTTCTTTGCTCAAACAAGGCAATCAAGTCTCTTCTTAGTCTTCACTTTACTAAGCTAAGTCGGAACTTCTGCCAGGTTTAAATGTCTTGTTTGTTTGTTTGTTTGTTTTCCCCGCCCTCTCTTCTTTTTATGTATTTTGGGTTTTTAAATGCAGGATTCCAGTGTCAATCTTATCCATAGATTGTGGACCAAATTCACTTCATTAAACTTGCTGTAATCACATGCATAAATTTTACTGTGGCATTATTCTGGGAAAGAAGTTCACATTGAATAGTTTGTACTGTTCATTTTGGAGCTAAAATTCTTTTCAAATTCTGTTTTTCTTGGTGCAGTATCCATTTGAATCAGCTGGCCTGTATTCCTCTTTTGTGGATATGAAAATTTGTGTTCAGATAGTCGAACTTGACTCATGTTTAAACTGGTGAAGCTTAGCAAACAATTCACATCTCTCTATAGATCTACTCTTCCGTCACTTTTTTTTTATTGTTACTTCAAAATCGTTGATAACAGTATTGAATAGTTCTTGCAGAATCTACATCAGTGATGATTCTTCATTGACAAGTTCTTTCTGAGAAAGTCACTTTTTCACCTCTTAGTCAATTTGATACTTATATTACTAATTAAAACAAAAACAAAAGAAACAACAACAATAATCCTGCTGGAAATAACAAATCTCACATCATTGTGTTTACCAATGCCACAGAACTTGTTACATCATCAGAAACCTCATCCTGATACTTTCAAAAGGATCCCTCTCCATAAGAGCAGATCAACTGACATCATTAATAGTATTCTAATCCCCTCATTCATTATTGATTACATGTAGTAACGTTATTTTCACTATTTCCTAACTACTTATATTTGGCTTACCAGCTGTTAACTACCATCTCATTCCTCCAGTCCCAAATGGCATCAACTCAAGGTTAATAGCCCCTCTTGCCTGAAATTTTGTGTTCTGATGAGCTTTAGTAGCTTTATTAAATGTCTGGAAGCTGTAACAGAGCGTTACCAGTGCCCAAAAGGCTTCAACTGTAGCTTCACCATCATCTTTGTTTCCAAAACATTCCCTGGGAAGAGGGAATTGCTTGGCTACCTTGCCCTTTGGAAACATTGCAACCTCTTGATGGTGAAGTGGAAATGGAGATGAGAATAATTCTGCTTTGGGGTCTGTGTGTTCTTCTGCCACATGCTACCAGTGCCAAGAGCTGGACCCAGTTCATAGTTGGTTGTGTGGCTACTGCATTTTTCCTTAGACTAAGCATTTGCATTTATCTATGACCTTTAGATCCTTCATGTTTTTTATCCTTTTATCCTAAGAAAGAGAGAGAGAGAGAAAGAAAGAAAGAGAGAAAGAGAGAGAGAAAGAGAGAAAACAAGAAAGAAAGAAAGAAAGAAAGAAAGAAAGAAAGAAAGAAAGAAAGAAAGAAAGAAAGAAAGAAAGAAAGAAAGAAAAGAAAAANAAAAAAAAAAAAAAAAAAGAAAAAAAAAAAAAAAAAAAAAAAAAGAAAAAGAAAAAGAAAAAGAAAAAGAAAAAGAAAAAGAAAAAGAAAAAGAAAAAGAAAAAGAAAAAGAAAAAGAAAAAGAAAGAGAAGACTTACAGTTAACCTGTTATCTGAATATTGTAATGACTTTGAGCACAGATAAAACTGTAAAAAAGGGAGGAGGAATGGGCTAGAAAGAAAAGGGACACAGGTGGTGATGGTTTTATTGGTGGTGGTTTTGATTAAGTCCTTGCATGTTAATCTGATGGAGATCCCAGATGCCCAAAGCAATGATGAACCACAAGTACAAATTGACTTTTCATCACCAGTTAAACAGCAGGTCAGCAGCAGTAGAGACCCAGGTGTGACCGAGGTGACTGCTCCATTCAGGTCCTACATAAACTTACCCTAAGTTTCATAGGTCAATATTGTTTAGCATAGCTGAGCACAGCAATATAGATCAGATGCTGAAATATGCTGGGGGGATTTGCTAGCAGCACAGCTGGCCCGTGAGCAGGACTGACTTATCCCAGGATGCACCCACTGAATACTTTTCTATTTAATGCAGCCAAAAGGATTTTTTCTTTTTTCCTTTTTTCCCTCTGAGATGAGGTTTGATGTCAATAGCAGTATAATACTATAACAATCTGCCTGAAGAGAGAGAGAGAGAGAACATAGCAAAGAGAGCAGTAATTGGTGAAATACGCAGTCATGAATGCTAAGACTATAATACCGGCCTTGGTGGGGATTTATTTTATCTTGTTTTGTTTTGATTCGTATGTTTAACCACCAACTCAGAATTCATTTCAATGCATTGCTAACAACTGTCTGTGTTTGCAGCCTGGTTTCCTGATGAAATGAAACACATGAACTAGGTGTTTCGTACACACTGGAGCTGGTTGTCTCTCCCTTGTGCCTTAATCTCAACTGCATTTGAAAAGAAGGTTGAGGACTTTAATGTCTCAACTGGTTTGTGAAACACTTATCTAAGGGGAGGAGACCATTTGTTTGCAGGGAGGCAGAGAAGTGGGCAGGGGCTGAAGATAAGCCTGGTAAATGTTTTACAAGACAGAGAAGGTCAATTAAAAATAACCAAGGGGAAAAGTGGTATCATACTGGACCTGGGAGTTATAGGATGGCATTGAAGGACATTCAAACCTGAGCTCTGCAATCCAAGATGTGGCTCTGGCTGTGGAGGTTGAAGGTCAGTGAAACAACCAGACCGATAGGACACATTTACGCCATCAAAAAGTCTAATTGTCTGAGTCGAGTCATCTGTGGGTCCTGCTCCCCAGCCTTCCGTATTTCATGAATAATTTTTCACTTGTAGGATATATTTCATATATTTCTGCTCAGAGGACCAGATAGTCCCTACAGCCCTTTCTTTTGTCAGTTATAGCATACTGCTGGCAGCTAATATGGCCCACTAGTATTTTCCAGCCAGCAGAAAATTCCCCCTTCTTGCTTTCTCCTTTCCTCGCTTCTCCGTTGGTGCATGTAGGGCAACTTGGGAATTTCTCGCTATCATAAATGATAAATCTCAAGGTTGAATGAAGGTCAGCAGCCTTCCTTCTCCTGTGTGCATGATGAGGCCACAAGATATAGAAGTCATGGGTACACAAGGCTTTGCACACACAGCAATCCCAGGACAGGATGCAGTCTCCTGCTGATGCAGTCTCCTGCTTACTGTACACACACTCCTCTCTAACTGTACACAATGCTCCCAGCGTGGATGGCTGTTCCTGAATCATTCCCAAAGATGCATGCAAGCAAGCTGCCTACCTGCTGCCTGCTGTGCACGTGCATGCACGGGGCTGGCAGACCCATCTGTGCACGTGCTGGCAGTTCAAATACACACACGGGTTCATCCCTCCCTCACAGACTGAGCAAATCCTCTGCTGCTCGTTGCTGTGCTGGCACACACACAGAGAAGCACACGGTGCTTGCAGCATGTCATACACAAAGACCTGCTTCATCAAAACCTTCACAATCGTGTCTTTCCATAAAGCCACTGGAGATCGCTTTTGACATGGATGCTTACACTCCTAGGCTGCAACCCCTCAAAGGGCTTGCTTACCCCCAAAGATTATTTCGGTTTTCTTTTTACCTGCATTTACATTATACAGCTATTATATTAATTTTACATCCTGCAAGCCTTGCCTATTTTAGATAGATACACACCCAGACACACAAATCACACAGTGGTTTCCTGTGGTGTCCTCCCATCCCCAGTCCTCTCCATCTCCTCTCCTTAATTAAAGACTGCCTCAGGTGTCATCTATCAGCATAAATAGATCCTGTACCATCATTCTCCTCCTCTACCCTGTATGTCAGAGACAGTCTGTCAGGACAACCCGCTTAGCTGTGGTATCCTCATGGGTTAAACGTGGTCCCTCCTCACCCACACGCTGTCTGTCTCCATGCAAACAACACAATAATAATCCACACTGCTCTCTGGATCTCTGTCATCCTTTCCCCTTTATGTTGGCCTTATATTTGCTCCCCATATTGTGCTTTTCAAAATGATTATTTTCCTCTGTCTTGAGTTTTTGGTACAGATACAGGTTGCTTGTCCTCTGACTTTTTTTAATTGCTTCTTGATTTCTGCTATCCTTACCCTAGGTTAATATGGAGGATGTTAGGAAGTGAGAAAAGCTCAGACAAATTTCTTGCCGTTGTGCTTCCATTGATTTTCTGGCTTCAAACAATCAAGAACAGCAACAGCAAAAACCTTCCTACTGCCACTGTGGTAAATGCATGGAATTCTCTTTGCCTGCTGACCTATGAATTCATTGGTTGTCCCTAAACAAGTAAATAAAATTATCCAGGCTAAGTGGAGCATCTTTGTTGTATCTATGCAGTTAACCTCCTTCTTTGCTAAAACTGGGTGGTCTCTGGCTTTCTGCTTATTTCCTGGACCACGATCACCCCAAAACACCCCAGGGCATTGCCTGAGGAAGTCCCAGCAGGGAAAGACGAGAAGTGTGAGAGCGACATTTTATGAGTTAAGTTGATTGTGCAACAGTGCTTGATACTTTTATCTGTACTTTTTAGTACTTTTTAGTATCTGTACTTTTAGTACTTTTTAGTATTTTAGTACTTTCTAGAAGGGAAAAAAAAACATTTCACCAGGTGGCCAGTCCATATGGATAAAAAGCATTTAATTCATCAGACTCAGAGACTTAAGCTCATCTGAGGCTTGCCTTCATCTTGCAGGACTGGATTGGACAGAGCAGACCTACTGCCTTAATCTGGTCTGTTTGGAAAGGAACCATTTTTTTTGAGTCAAAAGTCTAATTTTCCTGAGTCATTCTTTGACTGACCAGAGTTGACTAAAGGCCTTCTGACCTGCTGACTCATTTCTTTGATGATTTCTCTCACTCTGAATGTCACAAAGAACCTGAATGCCAATGCTCAGAAAACATGAACAAGCCATCAGAGTCTGGGAACTGTGGGGGAAGCATTGAGGGACAAGTTGAACCTCACCTAGAGAAAAGGTACATCATTTGCAGCAAAATGCATCATGCAATAGCAATAGAAAAACTAAACAAGCAGGCAGTCCAGGGCCAAACTGTGCAATCAGATGGGAAGAAATGTGTTAGGGAATGGGAGAGAGGAGGAGTGAAGGATCACAGTCATTTTTTGAGAGATATGGAAAAGCAAGAAAAGGATTGTACAGAAACCTTATCTCCTTCTTGCCTGTTCCCCCACTGCCGTTGGGATTATGCAAATGAATCATTCAAGTAGATTTCCCTGGTAATTAAAAACTCTGCTCTTTTTAATTAAACTTTCCCTCCAGACTGAGTTTTTTTTTTATTATTTTTTTTGTTCCCCCTCAAGAGACTAATCTTTACAAGGCTTTGTCTCTCTCTCTCTCTCTCGTTTTTTTTTTTTTTTTTTCTTCTCTTTCTTCTTCTTCAAAATTGTCAAGGCCCATCACGAACTAACTTGAACACTGAATTAAATGAGAACGTGTTGAAGAAGGCAAGGGGGGAAATCTTTGCGTTCAGGCTGAGACAGGAGATGGGAACAGGATTTGAGAGCACAGGATAGATAAAGCCATTTAAAGGGCTTGTGAACAGAAGCAAGATGAAAACATAAGAGAAGAAACAAAGGAGAGCAGAAAGGAAAAAAATATATACTTGGAGTGTTTCCATCCCTTGAAATCTGGTTGGTAGAAGGACTTTCTAAGCAGATATATTAATAGCAGGGACATATTAATAGCAAATCTGCAAAGAATTCAAGGTGCTTGAATAATCACAGTGGGTCACCAGAAGATGGCAGAATTAAACCAGATGAAGAATGCCTGTACATCTTAGTCTTGGCAGCTGACTGAGGAAGCAGCCTGCATCATACTCAAGTCTAATGTTAGTTGCCTATTTTCTTTTAGCAGCTTTGAGGACTAAGAGGTAAAGTTTTAGCACAGGACATAGTTGCCTGGGCCATTCCAGCTTGCACTACCATGTCCCATACTTCTTGAGAGACTGTTTGCTCCTTTTATTTCTGGAGCAGAACTTCTGGACACAAGCCAATCTCAGTCACAAGGCAATTTCTGTGTTAGCTTCCTGAATCAGTGATGAGCTACTTTTGAGCCCTGTGTCAGGCTCTGACCACTGTAAAGGGGGTGAACTTGGATGCTTTCTTAATTGTTTATATACCCTACCTGGAGTCATTTGAATCACACAAGACTCAGAAGGATCTGAATGATTATGTAATTATTCATATAACTTGTCATGACCCTGATCCTAGGGAGACTGTTTGCTTTTAAGGATATAAGATTGGGTTTCAGAGCCAGGTTCTGCCACAGGCTCCTTGTATCACTGTGGACATGGTGGTTGTAGGAGAAGTGGGAAGGAGAGTCATCTTATTCGGATGTCCACATTGGAGCACGTAAGCATGTATAGTCAATAAAGAGGGATTCAGGGGAGTTCAGGGCTTGATGCATCCCAGCCTAATGTAGACTCCTCCTTTTGATGGCTGAGCCATCTCCTTTGGTAGATGAGGAATCTCCTTTTAGCTATTTCTAGCAAATCCTTGGTCTGTAAATAGACAACTCTGATGGAGACATTTGCTTTGTAAGTACCCATGTTGAGGTGAGATAAACTCAGTCTTCAGTTGAACCAGTTGAGCTTATCACATGCTTTTGTCGTGGAGAAATAAATGCATTCTGAGAAAGAAGATCTCTGCTTCTACCTCAGGATCTGGAAATTCCTGCTCCTTCTCATTTGTCTCTTATATACCCTAGCATCTGCCTGACTCCTGATTTCTCACACCTGAGGCAGAGAGATGAATACCACCTAGAAACCATCTTCCCAATGCTCCTCATCTTGGTGTGGGTTCTTTATGGTCCCCAAAACACACCCAGGGAATCGGTTATACTCTACTGATTGTCCCAGGCTGAGCCCTGTACTGCAGCTATGAAGTGTGGAGAGCCACACAAGTGGCTGAAGTTCAGGTGACCTCTACAGACAGCTAAAAGAGAGGATCTACACTCCAGATGGGCACTGACTCAGGGTAAGAGCTCCCTTGGAAATCTCTTGGAAATTAGAGCCTCTCATCAGTGGAGAAAGAAAATCTACCGGTAGCTAAGCAGAGTTGAGTGCCACCTAAGGAAATTACTCTGCATCTTCTTCCCATCAGAGCAAGGTATTTTTAGCCTTGACTTGTTATCTTCACAACACAAAGTCTCCTGTTCCTAAATGCTGCACATTCTTCAAGGGGATATTCAGGATTTTTTTTTTCTTTTAAGCAATCCCTTGTCTTGCATTGGGCTGTATGAATTTATAGACTCACAGACATGATGTGAAGTGGCAGACAGAGTAAGTACAGGGGAGAGAAATCATCAGGGAGCTGATGATGCTTTATTTAGCTGGCATTAAATGCAGTTATTAGGCATGTGGGGAACATATCACATACAGAGATCAGAAGCAGTGCTCCATGAATAAAATGATTTCAAGGACCAATAATGAAGGTTTTTTTTATTGTTTCTTTCCTTTGCTTTTTATTCAGCTCTATCTGAGCCACATGCAGCTGCCAAATAGAGCAAACACAGCACCCTACAGCTTGTCTCCTCATCTCCTTCTGTTTTCTTCCTCACCTGAACTCAATAGCGTGATATTTCCAGAAGGAGATGTGAGCAGATCAGCCTCGGAGCAAGTCAGGTACAGCATGGTGTCCGTCATGGATAAGTGGATGTTTCTTGTGTCTCTGTGATTTGAAATTGCCCAGATGCATTGGGTAGCACAACCATGCAATAAGATGAGGCTTCTGAAATTTTGGAGTGTCCAAGTGTGAGAAAGACACCAAAGGGAAAAGGTGGGGGATTAGAGAAAGATTATCTCCATAAGGTGGTGCAGAAATTCTTCAGTAGACTTCAGGGAGTAGAGGCATTCCACTCTAGTTTAAATTAAACCACTAAAAAATCCGCACTTCCACAACAAATAACCATCTTTTTAACAATTCTTTCCAATGTATAAAAGGATGAAATGCTTCAGTATTTGATCTGAAATTGCCTGTTTGAAATGGAATGCATTCTTTTATCTGAAACACGTATTGTAGAAGATGCCAAGAAATAGAACTCAAAATGATGTGCTCTGATGTCACTGAAATAAAATCCTTTCTCTGAGCCAAACTTTTTAGTCCTAATGTGCTTCTTAGAAGATATCAACATTTCAGAAGTTATTTGATTTCAGAAATGAAAAATTAAATAAGTGATGGAATTTCCCATGAATCAGAAAGTCTGGAAGCTGTCCACTTCATTGCTCTGTGCATTTGGAAATCACTTCCCTCATTTTACTTCTATCCACATCAGCATGGAAGTGCATTTTGCCTTTTAAACAAACTTTCCTCATGGCGATCTCTCATGATCTCACGTAGCCTTCCTGGGTCCAGATCTTAAGAAAAATGTTTCCCCTTTGTTCCCGTTCTTCTGTCCTTTCTTGATTAAGTCCTGTACTTTATGTTCTCTGATAACCATCTACTGCCTTCATGAGAAATTAATTGCCATAATTTATTCATTTACATTCAGACATTGCACAGCAGACACGAGAGGCTGACAAATGGCTTCAAACTGGCTGGTTAAACTTAGCACAAAATAGACAAAGCTCAGAGGAGTCTACTTTACCAAGGCATCAGAAGGGATAAAACCAGAGAGGAGTTTCCTTCAAGAAAAGCAGAAGAAAACCTTTTAAAAGCTCCATTGAAACGCCTTGTACTTTCGGCTTCTCTCACTAAGAGAAAATATAGATTATCTACCTCTTTGCCAAAATCTGAATCCTGAGTTTCCCTTGTAAGACCAACTGATGACACTGATGCTTAGAAAACAAGGACTATAATCATGCTCTTTTTTAATAAGGTCACTGCCTTTTTCTGAAGATCATAGCACACATAATTCTCAGATTTGATGATAACAGTAAAGGTAGAATGAATTATTTTGTGGAGTCTTTCTCTTGCACATCTGCAAATCTGATTTTCTATTCCCTGAATGATCTAGGAAGCTCCCAGTTTAAAAATCCTTTACCAATGGTGGGGGCTAATCGTCACCTGATTAATCTTTTAGCAAATCAAAACATTTCCATCCTCTTTCATGGCCAAATTGCCGCAGACCGTAACTGAGGTAGATCCCACAAACTAGCAAGGCACTAGTCTTGCTCTGAAAAAAATGTGTGATTTTAAGTGTCATCTATAGGTTTTGGGTCACAGAAAAATACTGCTGAACTGTTGAACTGTAGTTTTTTACTTTTTTTCCTCTTTCCCTCCATTCCCATGAAGTAAAGACACTCACAAGGAGGTAGAAGATATCTGGAGCCAAATCTCAATTAAAAAAAAATAAAAATAAAAAAGAGGAGGACTTGGCCTAAGTCACTGTATCAGCATAGTCAGGCCGAAGATAAAAGATTGGATGGCTTAATTTTTTGCAAGAAGGGCAAAGCAATGCATAACAACTCTATTTTCTCATATATTTCAAGAAAGTCACCATATTAAATAACTTAGGTAACTCATAACTCTGGGACGGACTTTGCTTTTCATTAAACAATAAAACATCCATTAAACAATTAAAACTCCTTTCCGATACCATCAGTCCTGGATCTCTGCTTGTATGACACAAACTGTAAGTCACTGTACTAGAATCTTTTCTGATGATATTCTGCTGAATTGCTGCATTTCGTAATTTCTTGTGGTTACCCTGGTTACATAAATATTTTTTTTCAAATGGAAATGCCAAGAACTTCTATTAATATATCTTTTTCCTGTTCCTCTTGGGGAACACCAAACAGATGGGATTTATTTTTTAATCATTAAAATGTTATTGAATTTTCATAACAAATAATTGTGTATTTAAACAATGTCTGAAAAACAACACAAAAAAGATACTCAGAAGTTATATCTGCCAAACAGAACAACAGCATATTAAGTGCTGATCTACTTGCAGGGTCATAATACCTGCAAGACACACATTACTTAAATTAATGTGTCCTGAGGGTGTTTTCAAGCATTCAAGCATTTCATCTTGGAAAATGAGAATAAGAGGAGGACCACAAAGACTCACTACATGCTGGCATAATGATACTGCATTTTCCTTTTCTAAAGGAATGCTATAGAAATTTAAGAATTTAACTTTGCCTCTATAGGATGGCAAAAAACGAGATTTAAGAGTCCAGGGACCAAAAAAAGCTGAAAGCTGCGAACCTGCCCTTGATAATGACCATGGCTAGATTCCTACTGAAGAGAATAAAAGAAAATTATGCCTTTACTTGATGGCTTTGATGGTGGGAGGGAAAAAGGCTTGAATCTCTTGTCTTCACAGGAAGGTAGATGTCTTGGGAGGCATCAGGGGAAGCTCTTAGCACTTCATGGAGCTGTCTTACCCAAAGAGGTGCTGAAATAAAGTAGAACCTTTTATATTTTTTATTTTTTGTTATTGTTCATTTATTAATGATTATCCACGAACCTTTCTTCCCCAATGGCCAGGAGGTTTTGGAAAGGAGTGTTGGTAGCTGTCCCCAAATGGAGCAGAAGTCATTTGTATCAAGCTAAAGCAAGGCTGGTGGCCAGTTTTCTCTTTGGGAGCCCTGGATCAGATATAGAAAAGATTGCTCTGGCAGATTAGAAGAATCTCTTAGCCTGAATTACTGGGAAGGAACAGATCCAGGAAAAGGGAATCCTTCACTTTCCAACTATGTCCTATATCTGATTCTTAATTCTGCCTGGGCAGCATTGCATTACCCCTGCTAAAGTCCTGGGCTGGATTCTGGTTTACCGTAAACCTGGATTTCCCTAGGTCTGTTCCCATTTTTCTCCCCTGAGAAGGCATTTGTACTTCTCTCTGAGGAGGCAGGATATTTTCTGGTTTAGAAATCTGGCTGTATTTTGCTTGGCATCAAGTCTGATGCTGCTAACTCAGTGTTGGGGCTCTTCTGATTGACTTCAAAGAGTTACTCCTCGAATGATATCTGCTCTTGGCTCTGATATAATGTGCCCCAGATGTAAGAGAGAAAAACACACAGGGATTGGATGAATTACAACTGATTTCACTGAGGAAGTAGCTAAAAGAGAGGCGTTAAAAAAGGCCTTTGCTTGATACATGCTGCAGGTCTTTCCTCATGGCATGTCCTGTGGCTGAGCAAATAAAATGAAACACCCAGAAGTCAATTAAGTCACTAACCCACAGCCCTGCCACCACTCGCCTCAGCATCGAGTTTCACTTTGAGCTGTGCTTAAAAGCTGTGCAACAGGGAGCAGCCAGCACACGGTCACATCGCAGAATAATTGAGATGGCAGTTGGTAAACCTGGTCCTCAGAGACGTCGCGTGTCTGCTCGTGTTGGTACATGAAAGCATCCTCCCAGCTGAATCCCTCAAACTCCAGCCCCATTTGTGTCCTGCCAGTCAGTGGGACAAGCACCACCCAAAACAGATGCTGATGGGCACCAAGGTGCCTGTCCCCCGTGTAATTAGTGACAGTGTTGCCCTAGAAAGCAAATATATCCATTGCATCTTCTCTAGAAGGAGAGGAATTCTGCCCATGCTATCAAAAGCAGGATGCAGTATCGTAAAAGTACAGATGATGGCAGCAAAGTATAGAACCAAGGCAGCTGGGGAAATATTGATTACATTTAATAAAGAGTGGACTAACTCATAAATAAGTTTCTGGGAAGATGATCTTCAGAGTCCCTGGTGACTGGAAGTGAAGACTTATCAATACTTCTTCCTGCAGGAGAGCAACATTCCCTTTCATTACAGCAGCACCTGTTGAAAAAATATTTGCTTGCAACAGTGGCTTGCACTGGATGCCTTAGATACGGTTGTTTGTGCACAACAGGGTCACTATGGAACTCATTGTCATGTGATAATGATGTTCTTATCTGCTGTTAAAAGCTTGTGGCTTTCAAAAACATCTTCCTTCAGAGGAATTATAGATTTGGGAGTACAGTTAAGATCAGTGTGAATGTATTTATTCCTGGACAAAATACTGCATTAGTATGGTTTCTTGCCCGGGTAATATCTCCCTCCTTGCCTTGTCCCATCAGTGCATATTTAATTGCGTTTTTTTTCTTACTCAGGAGGCAAGTAAGTGACTCCACAGGTGTTTGTAGGCATGCTCTGAGATGTGACTAATCAGGCCCTATATATCCTCTCTGCATCACTTGCAAAAGCACCTGAAAGACCACTACTGCCCTCCCTATCATAGCCATCATTGAGTGTTGTGCTTGGCCAATCACTCCAAGGGTCTCTGGTTAGCATGAGGATGGCATATTTCCTGCCCTCTCTCAAACCCTAGACCCTTTTTTCTTGCTTGTGGAGTGGGTAATTCAACTATGCTTGGACCTCTTATCCAGTGTCCTTGACGGTCAACGGTAGGGAAAGCTCTTTCTGTGTTGCATGGAGTCTTGAATTAGTGCCTATTCCTCCACCTGCATAGTCTCACAGGTTTGCAAGAATTCAGAGTCTTTTATGGCAGTCAGTCCTTGGTGGAAATGTATTCCTGAGGCTCAGCAGCCCGCACCAGGTTCCCCATCTCCGCTAACAAATGTAATCAGCAGCCTCGGAGCTGTCGAGTCACTTTGCATCTGGATGATGTGGGATCATCGGAAAGCTTGCTCACTGCCTGGCAACTGTAATAGGTGTTAAGAGCAGCAGTGAAAGGGCTGCCCAACGTGACAACTAACAACATAGCCAGACCTTTCTGTGTCTGTCACTGTCTAAATAATGCTTTTTGTCGGCAGGGTGATTTTCTAGCAAGTCCTTTGTATCACCTGCTGCCATCCAAAGCCAGGGGAGAACTGGAAAGGAAGGGAGCCAGTGAAGCTTTCCTATAAACACAAGGGCTGAATCCATCCTGATTTTTGCCAGAGGAGGGAAAGATGTGAATCACCCGGAGGGAAAAGCAGAGTAGGCAGACTGGAAGAAACCCTTGGCAAAGCACTAAGGTTTTGTTTACAATGGACTGGCAGTGAGAGGCGCTGCGTGGTTCCAGGGGAGGAACCTGTCTGTCCTTATCCTGGATTTTCTGAGCAAAAAACTCTCCTCTTCAGAAGAACTGGTGCATTTTACTGGTGACTGCAGCACAGGTCCCAGTGAGATGGTAAGATAGCAGCAGGATCCTCAGCCCACACCATTCTCCCACATGTGATTTGTCAATTATGAACTCAAATTCAAAGGTTATTGCAGGACATCTGGGGTACTCTAAAGATCTCATAGACTGCTGAACTGTGGTCCAAAAGCTATTGCTCTAGTGTTGGCCCTGGATGAACTGAACCTTAGTGCCAATGCCTGGAATACTTCCCATGAGGGAATTCTTCATTAACACCAGCAAACTTCTTCCAAACCTCAGATGGAGCTCACTGCCAGATGATGGGCTTCAAATTGGACTCAATTATCCCACTTATTTCATCACTCCCAGAACCCTGTGGATCCCACACAGTGGAGATAACCAGGATGCCTCATGGCACAACAACACGCTAGGGGAAACAGCTCACCAGGCAGCTGTCCAACACGTCCATGTACAGTGGGTGAAGTGTATAACCTATAAACACTTCTCAAGAAGTATTGTTACTTCAAGGCGAAGCTGTATTTATGACCTGTAGCTTACATGGAAGCATAAGCAAGAGTTAAAACAAAAGACTCTAAAAATGCTGCAGGCATTCATTCAGCATTGCTAATGCTCTAACACTGTTAAAAAATCTATCTATCCAGAGGCCCCTGATTTGCATATTGCTAGAGAAGGAGATAAGTGAAATACATCTGAAGACATTTTATCTCAACTCTTAGAAAAAGAAAGAAAAAAAAAGACCCAACTCATTCTTACTTCCACAAAGTCAAGAAAGTTCATTAGTGGCAGAGTTGTAAGCAAATCGTACCACTAAGCCAGATTCTTTTGTTTGTTTGGGTATTGGCCCTTTTTCCAGCAGCTCTTCTGGAAGCAGGAGTGTTAGGATATATCCATTGAGAAGGAGATATCTCATCTTGGGATTCCTCCTTTTGACCACATGAGAACTGTTGACTCTTCCCTGTCACATGTCCTATCACATACCGTCATCCCAGCAGACAAGATTTTCATGGTTTGAGAGATGGAAAAGCACTAAACTAGACCAGCCAGCGATGCAGTGCACCTACTTTTATCATCAGAGATGGACATCCCAGACTGCAAATGTTAGCAGCCACCTTGGAGGTGTATTTGTTGTATTTTAGACCACAATAACACTGGCAGAAGTTTAACTCTGAACTGACCATAGGTGTCTCAGTAGGATGTCAGGAATTTGCTAGGTATCTTGTACCTACACTTCCCACAGCCAGGGACCATTCATGAGTATTCACTTCACTCACAATAATTTTTTCTTTTGTTGTTTTTGCAAAAACAGAACTGAGAAACCAATACATTACAGAGGATCTGATGGATTGTTGAGCGTTTATGGACTGTCACCTAAAATAACTCACTGCAAACAGGTGTTTGTCTGTTTTTGTAATGCAGTAGGAATTAAATATTATTACTCTGCTGTAAGATACAAATGACAAACATTAAAAATAAATAAAAGCTTTAAATCAGTTAATGCTCTTCTTTTACTTCTTCACATGTTTTTTTTAGGGAAAAGGAGTGAACTTGACCAAGAGAGGTACTTGCAAGCCTCTCTGCTTATGGTAGGAGCTACAGATTTCACCTCTGAAACCTGGAATTGCATCTTGATGGGATTAAGGAACAAATCTGTGCAGGAGGTTCATTTAGTTTTAAGTTCTCAGAGTCTTCCTTCATCATTTCCATAAATTTACATACACACAGAAGAAGACAAAGATGTTTGAAGGGAACTCTGGCATTTTGCTCAGATTTTGCATTTCCAGAAATGTCAGATGATACAAAAGGGGAAGCCCAGGAAAGACATATTTTATGTAAAGGAAAGTTAGGCTGAGAATGTGATTTTGAAGCATGTGCTATTCCTCGTGCCCAGGAACATGACAAGTCAAAGACTTCTTGCCTCTGAGCAGCAGAAACTTACCAGGTCAGCTTCAGAGACATAAGTAAGGTCTGTTGACACTGTGGGTCTAGTTTTATACTATCCATTTATAAGGCACCTACTGTATGGCTGGTATTGACAAATCTCATAAAACTGCAAATATTACAAAAGCCTTAGCAGAAAAATAACCATTAAGCACAAAGCTAAGCAAAGGCAGATTTGATATACTCAATATATACAATTTCTGTCTATCTAAACTGGGGTCATCAACAAAATACAAAAAAAATACAGAAAATTCTTCCTTTTAAAACACTAAGTTTGAATCACAAGGCAATTCATTTTTAGATCATCCGGGTTCTCAGCCCAGAGTGTTTCTGGCTCCTTATAAAGAATAGTTTTCTGCATCTGTCGAATGATAGTTTTGCACACGCAGAGAGGTGCTATGATGGGTATCAGAGCACTGTTCTTTTACATTATGCCAGCAACAGATGGGACCTCATAGTAGAAGATAAAAATCTTGTGTGATCTGCATAGATGTTAAAGTCTTGTCACCATGTTCTGCAGAAGAATGTGGCTTTTGCTATTCTGTTGGACAATTACTTATTTTGTAGTAGTATTATTAAGCAGTTGCAGGAATGGACCGAGTGTCTGTGGTGGTAGATGCTGGCCAGGTGGCTGGGTAGGAGGTGCAGAGGGAAGAGTCTTCATGTCTCAACATGCTCCAGGGCAAGTGCAATACAAGATGATTGGTGACAACAGACAAAAGTCAAAAGACACAGGGACACAACAGGAGAACCTGCTTAAAAGTTCCCTTAAACCACAGAAGTCACTGCATGAAGTCTGAGTCGCGTCATCTGCAGTGTGCTGGGTGTGAAAGTATTATAGAGGCAAGATGGTATTAATAACAGACAACAGATTGACCTCCTGCACATGTAGCTCATTAGAAAGTGGAATTTCTGTTCTTGTGGGAACTCCTGATATTTGTTTTCAGCCCAGACTCAGGAAGAACGTGGGATTATGAAAGATTTTTTTAAGAAGAAAATTATTCTTGAGCTTGAGCTAATTGATTCGTAGATGCTAGGACACCCACTTGGACATTCCAAGAGGGGAAAAAAAAGAATTTTTGGCATTCTCAAATTGAAATATTTGATTTTAGACTTCTGTAAAGCCAAAATGAACATTTCATTTTTTTAAGTGGAAATGAAACTGATCGTAAACCTGAATTATCAAAAGGAAATTTAATTTTCTGGTTCCATTGTCTCTTTTCTCTTGGTTTCTAACTAGTTAATATCACTTGTGATGGTCTCTCCTCTGGTCAGAGCTGTATACTGTGGGACGTGTGAATTCAGATGAAAACGTTTGACAAGCTGAGTAGGACAGAGGTGAGCTCATGTTGGGCTTGCTACAGATATATTCCTCCTCCCAGTGTTTCTGGTCAGCTCATTGCTCCAAGGTTTGACGTGGAGGTGGGATTTATTTTATTGCAGATTTTCTGTTCAATCTTTTCCCATTCAGGTCTGTGCATTCAGGGCCATGTTGATGAAGAGTTTCATTTAGCAAAAGCCACTCACCTATGTGATCAAGACATCTGACTGTATGAGATCTATCCTAGCCCATGCACTGCATTCAGGTGGTTCTCTCTGCTGACAGATTTCACAAAGTAGACATGAAAACTACTCTTCATCTTCCATCTCTTTCTCTATGCCCTATGGAGCCAACCCAAGGGGCCCTCTACAAACAAGTCTAATGCTTAGGACAATGCTGAAAGTTAGATATGTAAAATTGCCTGACATCAAAGCATTAAGGTACCAGACAGACAAAAATACCTACAGATAAGTTAAGATGAGGCCTCCAGGGCCTGTGTTATCTCTGTTTGTTTCGCTTATTAACAAAGAAAATCTATATGTGTTGTGAACCTCTTACCCCACAGCTGTTTTCCAGAATGCTAATATGAGACATTGCCAGTTTTTCTAAGATAATGAGAGAGGATGTAAGAGATGACCTCGTATTTATGAGATGACTCATATATACATGGCTAGATAATCCTAAGTATGCATATTCTGAAAACTCTGGAACTCTGGAAAACACGGTCAGTAAGTGTGGGTTAGTTGAGTGGACAGAGATGTGGATTGAGAGTTGAGGGAAAGACAGAGCTCAGAGGGTTGTGATCAAGGGTGCAGAATCTAGTGAGAGGCCTGTAGCTAGCGAGAGTCAAAACTGGGTCTAGTATTGTTCAATTTATTCATCAGTGAAATGAAGTTTGCTGATGATATGAAATTGGCTGAACATGCTTTAGGTGACCCTTCATGATTAGGTGGGTTGAACTAGATAATCTCTATAGGTCCTTTCCGCAGGCGTTCTGTGCTTCTGTTAAACCCTTATTTTCTGTACAGCTTAACTGTGATCTGACTCACACCACAGCTAAAGACTGTTTTTATTAACCCTTACAAACAAGGTGGAACAAGGTTTGGATCCTTCCAGTCTCCAGTGCTCCAGTTTTTCCACTCTCAAACTTTTTCATGTGTTACATGCAAAACAC
The DNA here is from genome assembly GCA_013389825.1 of Crypturellus undulatus. Lineage (NCBI taxonomy): Eukaryota > Metazoa > Chordata > Aves > Tinamiformes > Tinamidae > Crypturellus > Crypturellus undulatus. The sequence goes on along the minus strand of VWPW01008947.1, from coordinate 492,147 downwards.
TCCTCGCTCTGGGATGGATTATTAACATTAACATCCCAACTAATAAATAACACTCAGGAATAAATTATAGTAATAAATAATAATAATAATAAACAGTAATATATTTTAAATAGTTGTTTATATGAATTAAATTAGATATTTTGATTTGAAGTAGCATACATGCACACAGATTACTACTATTAGCTAAAGACAAACAGCTTTGGAATAGGCCTGTAGAGAACAAGAAAAAGTTTTATTTAATATGAATGTGTCTAATTTGTGTAGATTATCCCCAGGAACAGAGTACAGTCTCTGCACTATTTTATTTAATAGCATAGGCATAGACTAGTTGAAGAAATAGGTGGTGGCAAATTGTTGGATTTTACTTGAAAATATTATTACAAGTTATTTGCTTGTAATTGCATGACTGTTTATTTTCCCTATGCTTTTGGTGATAGAAATCACGTTATATCTTGCTGTAAATCACTCAAAAAACTTAGTAACCCAGATCAACTGCTGATTTTCATCAGGAATGATCCTTGCTGATCACTATTGATCTGTCTAAACACTGATCTTCCTGGAGTGGAAATGGGATGGATCAACAGCTATCCACTGTATACGTTCCATACGTCGGTATGGAGAGAAATACATCATACCATTAACAGGCTTTGTCCCTGAATTTGCCCTTCCTTTCCCTAGGAAGGGAAGATTACACTTTACGAAGTGTAATNATCACTCAAAAAACTTAGTAACCCAGATCAACTGCTGATTTTCATCAGGAATGATCCTTGCTGATCACTATTGATCTGTCTAAACACTGATCTTCCTGGAGTGGAAATGGGATGGATCAACAGCTATCCACTGTACACGTTCCATACGTCAGTATGGAGAGAAATGCATCATACCATTAACAGGCTTTGTCCCTGAATTTGCCCTTCCTGTCCCTAAGGGCTTTACAAAGTGTAATCTCAATATTAGCACTATGTGTGCGTTATTGACCTAAACAAGCCAAGGACCATTCCCAGCAGGCAATCGGGATGGTGACACATTGATTTAGAGGGAAAAAAAAGTGTTTCTGAGCTCTATGGAGACCGGCTCTACCACTTGCCCTCAGGGTCTCAGAACAACTGTTAGCATGTTTTATCTTTTAGTGTGGGAATAGCCCAAAAGATGTATTACCTGATGCATTTATTTCTGCAAAGAAAATTTCTAGTTTCCCAAGTGGAATAATTTTAGGAATAAATTGGAATAATTTGAGGTTCGTTGGTCTATTTCTCTGTGCCCTATTGGTGTTACATCTCATGGTGGGCTCCTGCAAAGCTCAGAGGACACCGTAGCTCTTAGCGGGGATGTTCACTTCCAGCAGATCTGCTGGTCTTTTTGAAGTTCCCTTCTGTCTATTGTCAATTTAGAGACTCAATAAATTATTCTTTTTAACCTAAGAATCTCTGAAACCATAGATAATTCCTCTGGGCTGTATTACTTTTCCCTAAGAAAAGTGACTCAGTCTTGCCTCTCCAAATCCTCCCAATCACTTGATCTTCTTTTATTTTATTTTGTTTTGTTTGTCTAGATAGATGGCTAGACTCTTTGGGAACTAGGATTGTCCACTGGTAAGATGGAAGAATGATTCCCTTCGGTGGATAAATGTATTACTCTTTGTCAGGCCCTTTCACTCTACAGGGAAGGGGACTAAAGATATATCAAACTGGAAATTTCCACTTATTTTTCTAGGAAAATGTTGTATCATTGGAACTGCAGGTGGTATAAAGCCATGTTGCACAGCCTGGTTTCTCTGGTGGATACATGGCAGAACTTCAGACCAAAGCTGACTCACATCTGTCTGTACTTGAGGACTGGTAGATTATTCATTTGACTACAGTTGTCCTTGACCACTGAAAGGTAATCTCTCTCCTTATCCATTCAAAAAAACTTTCAAACCTCATACACCAGGCTGCAGCTGGGAATTTCTCCACTTTCTCATGGACAATGTGCCAAGGAAATGAAATGTCTCAAGTACAGAATAGTCAGTGAGAAATAAATGTAAAATGGGATTGGACTATGCTATAAAAGTGTACACTGTGGGTTCAACTTAGTTTTTTCTGCAGTTTATTCAAAAAGAGAAAGTGCAGAACAGACTGTTTCTGACATTCCTAGTACGCAATGGTCATTAGAGCCTTTCTCCTTTGGTGGACAATTAACCTCTTGCTTTATGACACTTGAAAATGGCCATTCCTGATTTGAACCAGAAAATCTTGCCTTGCATAAAAGGGGGAAAATATATTCTACAGAAAGTAGGGCAACGTAATCAGGATGAACGGAAATGTGTCATAAATTACTCTGTTAAATGATGATGGGTCCCAACTAGACAAGATATCTGAAAGTTTAAAACAGATAATTCAATTTTCTTCCCTGCCCCACTTTTCTCCTCCATTTTAACATTATCATCTGATGCATATCTGAGTCCTGAATACTCGTGAGCAAAATTCATATTCTTTGTAGCTTGATAAGGCAGCAAACATAGCTTTTTTTTTTTTTTTCTTAAAAAAACTCTGCATCTACATTAACGCCAGAGGGACTCCAGGGTACATTTTTTGTTGTGGGCATGAATAGCAAAATCATAAACTGAATTAAGGGGCATTTGTAAGCCCCTACTTTTTGGGAGGGCTGATGCCTTTTCAAGATAGTGGGGTTATCCAGGATTGGTCTGTAGTAGAGGAATGGTCAACGCACACTGGTCAGGAGCACAGATGATAGATATTTGTTCAGGTTGTATCTTGTGTCTCTAACAACATTCATTGGAGAGGTAAGAGCAACCCTGAACTCACCACCTTCTGCCATATCTCTTTACTCATTCATGACTGAAAAAAGCACCACCAATGTTTTGCGGTCCTCCAGTGATGAACAGATCATGTTTACAAATGTTCCACTATGTGATTAAACCCAGCAATATTACCAGTGTCCCTCTTACAGTTTACAGGATTCTTGTTCATAGCCTGAAAGTCTAAGACTGCTGAAAGTGTTAGATCCTGATGCGTTTTTAGCCCATGTTCTGCTCTTGTTCTGCTCTCCATGGAATCTTCTTGTAGGACCTTTAAATCTCATCCAGTTTTGAGTAGATGCCACGTGGTAAATTATGGAGACAGAATAACTTAATTTGGACTTGTAACCTAAAAACAGCAGTGGATAATGAGTGTCACCGATAATAAGAGCTGGCTACAACAAACTAAAATTACTTGCAACCCTCTCTTGCATAAGTGAGCAACTTAAATTCACTGTGACTCTTCAAATGGGTTTGGGCTTTCAAAGTGAGGAAGACAGGGAGGATATCTGTTGGGGAAGGCTTTGAAAGTGCTCACAAGCCAGTTTCTGAGGAAGGCGAAAGTGAATCCGTAGCTGATCTCCTTCAGAGATCCCCTCTTAATCCTTTCCCTTATCAGGAATAAGTTCCTTATCAGTTCTCCACAGTGACATTAGTAAAGAAGGGAGAAAGAGCTCAGGACACAAAGTAATTCAGGTTTCAAATGTATCCAGTCCATCCAGTGCTCTGAAGTTGGACATGATAATTAGCTGATGGACTGCACCTTCCTCCAAGCTTCTCTTAAACTCACCTTTGTTCTTCTCTTTCTTCCTCCTCCAGTTGGAACAGGGTTCCTGGATGCATAACTACAATTTAGTATTCTAAAGGTAACTTTCTCCACTAAGGGATTCCCTTCTCCTCCTTCTCTCAGCCATAAAGTAAGACCACTTGAAGGAATTCTTTGACATTACAATTCCATAGGCTTTGAGATGGAGGCCCACCAACCCCTTGATTGCTTAGAAAGATCCACAAAAAGTATTTAAGGCCAGAACTAACAACTAGCACGGAGCTGAAACACCAAGGGAACTTGTGTTTCAGCCAGATGCAACTACTTGGGTCAATATTTGTCGGAAAACCATCTCTCTGAGTGGCATGGGGTTTTACTGGCTACACATGGTTGTCTTTTGAGTTTGTGTAGTCTCTCCTGTTCCTGACTGCCAACTTATCCATATCTGAAGTTGATCCTCCCCTTCCTTTTTTCAATACAGCCTCTTTAAGCTCTTCAGTATATTTCAAAAGAAACCTTACTGTCTTAGCCAACTCTTTGTTCAATCATCTAGTGTCCTTGCCACAGCTACTCCTCAGTAGCATTCCTCTCTGTCTACACTGTTGTCTCAGAACCTGGGAGAGCAAAAATCCTACCTAAGGCAAACCTCAGGTTTCTCAGCAAGAAGTGGGGTTTTCATTAGGGAGCACCATTCCATCAGTTCCCTTTGGATTTAAATTAGTTAAAGAAAAGGAAATAAGAAGGTATGAAAGTGACTTTAAGACATCAGTTGAGTAAATAATGAGGCAAACAAATGTCCTTGAAGAGAATATTCCCTGTTTGTACCTTACTGTGGTTTTAGCAGGAATCACTGAGGTTTTAATTAACACCTTTCCTCATGAAAAAATACCACATTTTTCTCAAAGATTTTTTTTTTTCCCAGAGGGACACCTAAATGATAGTTTCCAGATTTTATTATGTCTTCACAGAGCTTCAGTTAATCCGTGAGTTCTTCTATTTACTGTTAGCACTGCATTTCTCAGAGAGAAGAGCCTGGCCATATCATATGAGGGCTTCCCCGATGGGCCTGGAGCAGCCACTACCATGGGACATGACCCGTGTTCTGCAAACATGGTCCAAATTGGATATGTGCCTCCCCTCCTTCCAAAGTGCCAGCAGTGCAGGAAGGGCTTTCTCCTCTGGATGCCCTAGCAAAATTTTGAGGACAGAAAAGAACACAAAGTTTCTAACACAGGAAAAAAAATGAGCTTTTTTGAAAACCAAAGGTGTACAGTAAGATTAAGATGCTGAAGCATCCTCAGTTGAACTCTCAGGGCTTTTTCTTTAAACAAATCCTCTGCTTATCTACCATTTCCTTGCTGGGTCTCTAAAAGGATTAGGTCTTTTGATGTTGGCCCTGTGTCACCTGGGAGCTTGGCTTATCCCTTATCCATTTTGGTCCATGCTGTCCTTTTGATACAGAAACCTTCTCCCTCAGTCTCTGTCCTGTTTTTGTGGTGTGGTAGGAACAGCACGAGCCAGACAATGGTCCTTTTTGCCCATAGAAAATGAACACCTGTGGCCTCCCAGATCTAGATGGGATCTTCCATCTCAGGGTGGGAAAGGGAGAAATCATCTTCCGATCATATAGGAATAAGCCCTCCACTAGAATTTTCTCAACAGAAGCTCATACTTTGGTTTCTCAGACTCACCTGCCAAAAAGTCTAGCAGGATTTAAAGAGAAAAAACAACTCTTCCAATGTCAACACATGTTTTGCATTCACTTTCAGCAGATGCCGGAATTTCACTGAAGGATTTCAGCTCCCGAAACACAGAATTATTTCTCTGAGATAGAATTGTAGATTATAGTTTCTTAGAGAGGAGAATTGACATAAGTAGGGTCTCTTGGAAAGCCAGATGTTGCATTAGAATTGCAGAATTAACCCAGATGCAATATCCTTAACTCCAACTTTTTCCCTCTTAACACAGTTCCACAGGTTTTTTGTTTAATAACCGTGGCATAAGATCTCATTTTTATAGGATGATTGCTAATGCAAGTGTACTGTGTTATTTTTTATTGCATTCTTAGTATAATAATATATTCTGTTCAAAAGTAGTGCTGTAGGAACATCAATATATCTTAGCTGCATATTAACCAGACAGGAAAAGACATTCTTTGTGCAACATCTATAACACGATCATTTAAATTTTATTTTCGCCTTTTAGAGGTATGTGCAGTAAACCTTGAAAGGAATTATTTATGAATTTGAGAACAATATAGTTGTTGTTATTGTAGAACCACAATTCTTTTCTGCATTCAGATTTCTTGGATTTTTTTTTCATTATCTAGAATTTTGAGGGGAAAGTGCTGTTTTGAGCAGCACAGATAAGACTGTTAACTAGAAAGAGAAAAGGCAATTTCCATGCTTGTGAGTTACATTTTAGGATAAATGGGAGCCACGATCCTTGGGAACAGCAACTAATGGAGCTCTACAATCAGTGGAACCATCTGGACTGGGAACAAGAGAAAAATCAAATATTCAGCAATATTCAGTCTTTATCCAGACTATCATAAATGGTCACTTCCATCCTTTTAATAGTTGCTGTTGGTTGTAATTCACCAAATATTGTTAGGAGGAAGGGAGGTTTCTCGTTGCTTCTATTCTTCTGATGTCTAAAAAAAATCCCCAAAAGGGTAAAATACATGGCAAAATAATACTCAACCATCATAAGTTATTTTAGATATTTTATGACATAACTGCTCACAGAACATGAGAATTGATTCAAATGCTACATTTCTGAGTAAATAAAAGGCTATGAATGATTTTCTGTTACAGCATGATTCATACCCAAAGGCTTAAACTCTCTCCCCTGTCCCTCTAAAATAGAGTGACTTTTTTCATTATCTCTTGGGAAAAGTCTCTGGGTTGTTCTAATCCAAATTTCAATATGAAAATATTTGTTGGTATACTAAGTAACACAGATGACCTGGTCCAGAGAGCACGTGAATGATCCCAGTGATCCCTTGTAATGATATTGATCAGATTTTTTTTTGATATGATGTTGTGCTCTGGCCTTTGATTTAATTTGCAAAGGCTAAATCAGTAGTGCACAAGCCCTATTCCAGGACTGCATCTTTCTGTTGGAGTTTGGCATAATTGTAGCCTCAGGGGATTTGCAGATCAATTGCAGAGGCTCTGGCAGAGCCATGTGAGGGCACCTACCTGTTATTCACTCTCTTGCACAATGCACATGCTGCTCAGTTTTGGTGAAAATCCATGTTTAGGTGGGAGGGAATATGAAAATGATTGTTACTTGAATGCAGGGGGAAAAAAAAAAAAAGAGGCACTTCTTTTCTAGAGATGACATGCGAGTAAATCACTGTGGCTTATTTTGATATCACTGACATTTTTCGTAAAGACTTTCTCCTAGGAGCCAACGATATCTGTCAGTGGAGTGAAGTGTGTACAAATGCAGCTCTTCAGCAGCACAGATCTGCGCTCCTGAGAAATGAGATAGATGCCAATAACTTCAGCGCCCAAGGAGGCCAGTTCTGATGCAAAGCCTGGAGGAGTTAATCATACATCGAGGAGGTCTCTTAGCTCATTGTGTGATCGTGGTGACGCAGTTGCGAAATAGCATCAGCGCACGCGAGGGTGTGCAAGAGGGAGGTGAGCGGTTTGATACGGCAATGTGCCTGGCTTCAACTGTGTTTCTAGAAATACAGCCTACAGGTGGAGAAAGTGGGGAAAAAATAGATATATGGTTTATATTTTAAGGCTGAGAGTGTTCAATGAAGCTGTGCATTGGTACTCGTATAAATGAAAGGTAATGGAGCCTCACAAGTATCAAGTCCAAGGGAATCAATCCTTTGAATTTGCCCGTAAGCTCTATAATTTGCCTTTTTTTCAGCCCCTTTGTCCATGTATTTTTTGCTGAAGATAATCCAGATAATAAAGTCACAGCAGGCCAACATTTATTCTAAAGATCAACTCCCTTCTACTACAAAACATTGGGAAATGTCTTGGAAAAGATTAAACTGCCCTGTGGTAGTCGTAAAGGCAAGCACTGCTCCTCATATCCTAGCATTAACTCCAGCATTAACCCCAAAAGCAGTGGGGGATCAAGCATGGAGAATTGCAAAAACCAAAACATCTTTTGTTTATTCTTCAGACCGTTTGGATTCTTGTGTCCTTCAGTGCTAATCCCAGCACGAACCTCCCAAGCAGCACAGGTTGCTGTCTCAACCCTGTGACACTTCGCAACGGCCCATGCTCTTCTGATGCACCAGAGCTTGCTTGGTCAAGTGTGGAAGCAAAACCACTTGCCTTTGCAGTACTTTTTCTGAGGATAAAACCCAGGGAAGAAGGTCCATACCATGCCTGAGACTCAGAACAGTGAGCAACGGTGATAGTAAGACATTGATATTGTTTGCTTGCTTACTTGCCTTTCAGTTTTGTTCGATTCACTATAGAGAGTAGGGAGTTCAGGTCTCCTTGCTGGGGTAGGTCTCCCACTCTCCTCCCTTTGGACATGTTCTATATTGTTTGGACATGTCAGTATTGTTTTAAGGGGTTAACCTAGATGAGATCGCAGTGTGAATGCCCGGAGATTGTTGGCATTTTTTAAAGAGGGGAAGAAAATTTTTGCCTTGGCAATGATCTGGAGACAGCTCATGGAGACTACTGGTGTAACCTGGAAGAGGTTCTGGTTCCTACCCAGATGGAAGCAGCTCTAACACGAAGGAGCACAAGTGAGTAGAGGTTGTGGAGTCTCCTAGTCTGGAGATCTTCACAACCCGCCTGGATGCCACCTTGTGCCACGTGCTTTGGGTGTCCCTGCTGGAGCAGAGGGTTGGACTAGATGATCTCCAGAGGGCCCTTCCAACCTCAACCATTCTGTGATTCTGTGACTAATCTCAGGGCTAGAGTCATGCTTTTTTTCTGACTTTCATTCTTTTTATTCATTCTTTTTTTCATTCTTGCTTGTAAAATCAACCCCATCCTGGAGTGCAATGTGTAGCTTGTGAAGATTCAACTTTTTAAAAATGGAATCTACAATAAAGCAATAAAGAGTGGCATCTGGGAGCTTAAAAAAATCCTTTAACCCCTATTGCACAAAAGCTTCTAGCATTATGCTGAAAAAGGGGCCCCTGTGGACTAAAATCTATATGATATGCCCTTCAGAAAGCCTGGAATTATGTAAATAGTAGAAGAGTCATTTACATGGGAGACCACAAGGATTTGCAGACATTTTGCGTCTATAAAGATAACCCTCTTAGAGACACCTCAAAGGAAATCAAAACTAGGAAAAGAAAAGCCAAATATTTGTCATGTTTGTCAGTTCTGCTGTTCAGCCTTTTTTTCTTTCTTTTTTTTTCTTTTTGTAAAATGAAATTAATTTCTGTTAAGATATGCAGGATAATGACTAGGCCTGAGGTTTAGATAACTGAAGAGACCTCAAGATAATTCTTAATACGGTCTGAGAAATTACTGAACATAACTAATAGCAGAAAACTTGAAAAAAAGCTGTAGATATCACCATGAGAACTGGGCTCATTTCTCAGATTCTTAAGGGGGATTTAGGTGGAAACCAGCCAAACTTCAGCAGGTAATTAAACATGGAGGGGAACTGGGGACCTACTGGGGATTGAGTTTTACAAGGCCAAAAAAGCCAAGACAACTGTCTCAAAAATGTTAAATTTGGATACGAATTTAGTAAACTTAGGACTAGTGGTGGGAAGAGTAAATGGGACAGTTATTTATTTGGCATGAGATAAGGACAAAGAAAGAGAATCTGGGATAAGGTAATTTTGTAGGGTAAGGAAAGAATAGATGGAGTCCATGGAGAGATGACTCCATGTGGAGTCAGTGGAACACATGGAAGATTCTTCTGGCTGAAAGTAAGTATCTGCTTTAGGATGTGATGAAACATGCGCTAAATTCTGCAGGTGCTGCTGACTTGCTTACAATGGTTAATAAGTCTGGAGTTGTTAGCTTGAATGAGTAGGCCTTCATCATCTACGTGAAATCCAGTGGTTAATTGGGGCAGGGGATGGGGAAATAAATTTTGTCTTTCTCTTTGCCATTGCAATCGAGTTACTCCTGTTGTGCAACGTCTTCTCCAATTCTGCATGCAGCATGGGTCATAGTGAAGGTTTCTCTTGTCGCAGCAGATCTTAAATGAGGTTATCTACTTGCACAAAGAAATACTGTATGGACTTACCACCTATGGTCCATAGAGCAGGCAGACTGGGCAGCAGCAGAGACTGTTCCCAAATATGAGCTGGAGCTCTGACCTGTCCTCATCATCCATTCTAGGCATGAGGTCCTTCAAGATGACTTCAAAGGGAGAAGCAAGAAAATACATTTTAGAAAAAATCTCCCATGACAACCAGTTCTCCTCATTAACTGGAGTTTGGCTTCAGTCCTGAGTTTGTCCATATACATCCTTTTGAAAATCCTTTATTTTGGGAAATGAAAAGGGATGTTTGTGTGATGCTTGGATCACTGTAATATACAGTAATGACTTTAACAGTTAAAAGATGTTTGTAAAATCAAGCAGGAACTTGACTCACTTCTATCTGTGTATTTGAATGATAATGCAATAGTTATTTTCAGAAGGTACCTTGTACTTGGATGAACTACAGATGACACTTAGAAGAGCATGGTTAATTAGCCAAACTAATGAGACTAGAGATATCCAGTTTCAGTACGGACCTAAAAAGAGCGTATTAAAGCAAAAAACCTCAAGAAATGAACCAACCCCATCAAAAAAAAGAAAAAGAACAAGGTAGACTGTGAAGACTGTAACCGTTAAAGAACACTTTGCTTTTCCATACAAAGAGGTAAAGAGATCACACCTACTGCAAGAGTTCATTAAAACAGAGACTGGTTGAGGCTGTGATAGAATTTTTTTGAAAAGAGGCCTGTGTTGCTGAGCAGGGCAGGTTTCCCGCAGAATGTTAAACAGCACTGTCAATTCAGCAGTTTACATTTTCCCCTGGACCTTTTTGGAAAGAGTAGGACAATTACCTCCCATCTCTTGGTCCAGCTCCAAGTAGCACCATCTCATCCTGCCTGATTTGAAAGTCCCAGTGGATTACACACTTCCTTAAGCTAGATCCCATTAATCAATGATCTTAGATCCTTTCCCAAAGCAGCAGTGCTACAGTGACTTAATCACTCCAATCAGTTGGATAAATATTCTGAAATAAATAGAAACACTAGGTATGTAGCTGGTGAACATGGTTCTAATTATTTGCTCTTTGGCGTTCTCCAGTATGGACCTTCTGGGTGCTCCAATTTCACCTGTGTGATATGGTCTGGAATCACTTGCACATCCATTTCCACTGCAGGACATATTCATAGCAGCTATTTATGAGATCCTGTTGTGCACAAGGAGAGAGAGGAATACACTGCAGAATGCTGTCTGAGACGGCATCAGTTTCTGGTGGAAGTACAGAGAAGACCACACGTGTCACATCAAAGCAGACCATCTCTTCCTAAGCAACAGGAGTGATGTCCCTGCTGTTTAACCAAATGCACAATGAGACACAACTTGCTGGTGCCAGGTTGCTACTGACCTACCTCTTTACTGTCTTTGTCTCTGCCAGTTTTGGGCATGTGGAGGGATCGCCACAACTTTTGTTTCTGCATCTCTGGTTGTCATCAAGCCCTTCTGCTGGGTGGTGTGGCAGGTTTGGAGTTATATACCCTAAAAAAAAAACAGGAAAACCAACTTTGTTCTGTGTACTAAAGTGCCAAAGGAAAAATAAATTGAATTACGCAATGCCCAGTAAGTTGATGTGAAAAATAAACTGACAGAATCATCCCCTTGCACTTATGGCTGTTACACAGATATTTTATTTTCTGTTTCCTGTATTAAGCCTTCTTGTGAAGGAAGAAAAAAAAACAGAAGGAGTAAAATGGGAGAAGAAAGTGGATGAGAGATTAATGTTCTCTGTTGTGTTGCTATTCCACTCTTTTCTCCTTACCTCCTTAAAGAAAAGATGACGACAAATGAAAAGAGCTGGTCTTTATATAACACCTTCTACTTTTGAAAATATTGCATGATCTATGTGCAACCCAAGCTAACCGCAGCTTTTAATCCCGCTCTTACGTATGAGGGCACATGTCTCATTGACGTAAGTAGCATCTGCGTGGAATTTTGCCGTTTCCCGATGGACCCTGTAAGACTGGATCCAGCTCCGAGGAGGTGGGTGGCTGCTGCCTGGATGAGTGCAGCAACAAAACCTAAGAGTGCTGAAGAGGAAGGAAAACGTTTAAAAGAGGAGAAACTGTAGGAGGGAAATTGGGGCGGCGTAGAATTACTGGAACTGCAGCAGCCAGGGCCGAACATGACAATAAATTGCCCTGTTTGTGTTAAATGTGTTCATAATGACCACAGCTTTTGCCACATGGATCACAGTGGGAGAAGTACTAATGACCATCTCACCTGTGTTAATTGAAGTGCAAGTTAATGACTCCCTACCCAAGCAGAACACCTTGCGATGCCTTCTGGTAGGAATGGACTTGGCCATTTCCTCACTTAAGTAGCTGTAAAATATTGATCTGTGAATTAAAACAGCCAGCACCCGGCTCCTTTGCACTCAACTGACTGCATTTTTTTGTGATGGATGGGATAAGAACATTAAAGAAACTATTTTTTAAGGACAACATGTATCTACGTGGTACAAACATACGGTCTGTGAAGCAACAGTGATGAATAAGAAAGCAGATTCACTGCAAGATGTTTGAAACTGCAGGGCATCTTACACCTAGGACACTTATGTGCTTTTCAAATGCTATCAGTTGAGCCTCAAAATGTCATTGAGATCTATAAGAAACATATTCTACTAGCAATAGGGAAACTGAGGCACGGAGCCAAATGGCTTATTTGACATTTGCATCCTCTTTTTGGAAGGGTATCCTCTGTCTGCAAGGGTATTTCTACTATTAAATTTACTTCTTAGTTTATATAAAATTAAAAATCTGTTTTGAATTCTCATAAATTAAGTAGAAAATGAGGAAATATAGAGATCTTAGAGTGATCATCTCACTGGGAGTAAGGTATTCTACCCCATCATCTTTCTTAAGAACAAAAGAAAGTCATCTAATTCACTGTTTCCCTTCCTTGGATTTTGCACTAAAAATTAGGGATTAGGAAAATAGTTAGTAAATGATTTTCAAGGATGGATAATCAATGAGCACCATGAGTAAACCTTACTAATATTTAATTATCTTAATTTTTGTTCTTTATTTCTTGGATGGTTCTGTCCTGATCCAACTTTCAAACAACTGATATTCATCATACATATATATATATATATATATATATCTTTTGCAAAATTGTGGTTTCCATTACCTTCCATCTTCTTGTGAAGTAACTAATAGAGAAGATGTTTGGTAGGTTTGATAGGGAAAAGGATGCAAATGAACCTGAGAGTTGAGGGTCAAGAACCATGACTTTACAGGGATGGGGCAAATACCCTCTAGGCCTGCAATGATCCCTTCCAACAAACTCTGCTAATTCAATGCTAATAGCATGATCCATTTCTCCTCTCAAGGTTTCTTAGACAACAAACTGTAAACTGATATTGAACAAATGTAAGCCCATGTCAGCCTTGTTTTAAATGGTGCTGAGCTGGTATATAAATAAGTCAGTAAAACCCAATGGGAAATTACAGTCTGGAATATGAATTAGTCATTGATTCTATAAACATATGGCAGGGAGAAGTGATAAGTTTTAGAGAAGAGTGAGGTTCACTTAAATAATCTCAGAGAAAAGAGTTGAGGTCATCATTTTCTTCTGGATCCCTACAGCCTGGATGGAAAATCACATTCTAACATTCAAAAACAGAATTTTGCCAGCTTTACCCGAGAAAAAAATGGGCAAACCAATGGAGAACGGCTGAACAGTAACAAAATAAGCAAAATCAAATCAGTAATGACCTTCACCTTACCTCCCTTATCGGGCAAAAATCCATGTAACTAATGGCGCCTCTCTCCTTTGACTGTAGAAGTGTCCCTGTACCACTGGCTCTTTGTTTCATAATTCAAATTTATCGGTGTTGTATGGCAAGACCATTCCAGCACTCTTTAATAAAAAACACTGACTTGCAAATGAGCTAGCAAATAGAGGAGGTTAAAAAATGTGGCGCATTTTGAGGGAAAAGAATAAAACAAGATGAGAAATATTTTTTTTTCTAAGCCTTGATGATTACTTGGAAGAAATATCAAATTAAAAAAAAAAGGACTAACAAGCCACTTTAGGCAAAATTGCTCATTTTTATCCTTTTTTTTTTTCTTTTCAAAAGGGGAGTAATTTTTTTTCCTGTCATGAATAAATTGTTATTTTTATGGGAAAAAGTTTAAAAGAAATGAGAAAGCATCATTTTTAATATTAAACACAGACTTCATATTTCTGTGGTAAAAGTCCCTTTTCACCCTGACAAAAGAGTCAAGATGATCGTCGGTCCATTGTGAGACTTAGCCACAGTATATAGGATGCTTGATTTTTGTTGCTTTTGCTGATAGACTCCAGATTTTCTTGCAAATGGGCTCTACTATCCCCATTTGTTTGGACATAGAAAGGAGAAAAATTGCCAGTTATCTAAATATTGAACTATGACTGGCATGTTGGGAAGGTAGGTATGAAGGAAAACTTTCACAAATCTGGGTGATCTTTTCTCCCCTCAAAAAAGGTACCCAGGACATTCATGTTTATGTAAAAATGAGCTTGGATTTTATTGCGCTGTGATCTTTTTCACTTGCAAAAATTAAGCAATAAAGAGTACTATATGCAATTGATGTGTCAATTGATTTGACACCAAGGAGCATCATTTCTTCCCTGTTTTATCTTTTTGGCTAGCTGATTTTATCTTTTGGGCTTTTTGTCTACTCTGATCAATAGTTTTGGGCACCCAAATCACAGGATCTCCCTGAATGGATGAAAATTGGGCAAGATATCATTAGCAAATAACGTGGGAGCAATGCAGTGTGGTGTATCCAAAGTAGTGAAACTGGCCGTGGGCAAGTTAACCCAGCTGGATGGAGAAGGATAGTTGTTTTAGTATGACATAGCTGGTTTGGCAGCTTGGACTTAGGCACTCTTACTACCTCTTTCAGGACTACTTTAAATATTTTTATACTGTATTTCACCATGGCATTCTGCTATACTTGAAAACACCAATCAACCAACCAAACAACTGGAAAAGGCAGCAACTCCACCGCCTGAAAATTGGGTTTCAAAATAGTTAGAACGCTATTTGTGAGGACAAGAAAATAAATTCCAAAACAAGCATAATCAGATAGCAAATTAGTATTTATACTGCATTAGAGTTTCAGCTTAAAACAAATAATAATCATCGATGATTTACTAATAACAGCTGTGTGAGTATATAAGGAGAGACAGCTCATGACATGGCTTCAAAACTTTGAAATGCTCTATCCTAGAATGAAAAAATATTTTCTGGGTTTAGTGTGGGATTCCTCAAGTAAAATGAAATTATTCTTTTATACAAATTTTACACAGCAACTTTTTCTTTTAAAAGGGGAGTGAGACTCGCACTAGAGAATGAAAAATACCCAGATATTCAGAAGAAACAATTTATTGTTTTTCTGCCCAGGTTATGAGCAATTCTCTTCTGCTACATAGGGGCTGAGGAGATGCTTTGCATAGCACCAAGGAAAAGTGTATAATAGGGACCTGAGATGATAAGGACCTAGAGCACTGGGGCTGAAGACAGGTATAACCAGATCAGCATGTGCTTCTTTGGTGCAATCCTGGAGAAATCATAGCAGAAAAAGAGAAGAATGGAATTACGGGGTCAAAAAAAAACACACTAGCTGAGTACAGCTGGGAAGTCACACAGCAGTGTAATCTGTAATTCTACTTTTACCATATTTACAGATATGTTATTCAAGTTACGGTACTCATTTAAATATGCAGTGCTTCTCTGTGGTTCTGAAATATAGGATTGAAGCCATCATTTGCAACAGCTATTTTATTTATTGATTTATTTATTCCTATTGGACAGTATGGTGATCACTTCTTTGAGACTCTTCCATGTTGGAGTATTATCACGTCTTCTTTTTAGTAAGGGGAAATGATTAAGAGAAACTGAGGTATTACCTGTTAAATTAGGCTATCAGTTCAGTTGAAAACTATGAGAGGAACAGATCAGTAGAGTCAATAGACTTTCATACATGAAGAGCCTCTTCCTAAAGGAGATTCTAAAAGAGACCAAATCAACTATACTGTGCAATTGCCTAATTTTCTATACTAGAGACCTAAAGAAACAGATGACCAGATATGAGCCTCATATTCCCCCCAAGCTCAAAAAAAAAAAAAAAAAGGAGTTTGGAAATCTCTTTTCATCTGTTTCAGGTGGTAACGAGAATGCATGGTGAAGTGCTGAGCTGTTTGCCCTGGGAAGTGATGCTGTCTGCTTGAGCAGAGGTGAACATATGCAAGAAGTGCTTCCTTCATGAACAGCTTAAACCTGATTACCGTTGGTAGAGGGAATAGAGAGTTAAGTCATTTACTCCAGAGTCTGATAGTGTCAATCAAGGAAGACAACTGGCCTTGAATGTGATTGATTGATAGGTTTTGGGGTGATGTAGACCTGAGTCCAATAGTAAATGGGCACCACAGAGCCCGCTCCTCAAGAATCTGCCATGGGGACTAGCTGGGTTGTCTTGTGCCGGAGGAAGTTCTAGTTGTCTAAGTTTTATAGGTATCTTTAGCAATGCTATGCATGACATTTCTCCTATTTGATTTTGGACACCTAAAAGATTGGTGTCTAAGCTAGATTTAGACTGTTTCAATAGTGAAGAGAGAAAATAAGAATCTCTCTTCAGGTAAGTATCACATAACTTATGAGATAGATGAAGTTAGCTCATGATATTAGGTGCCTTATAAATACATAACGACTTCCTTCTTTAGCTTTTTCGGATCATCCTAACTCCTAAGATTAGGTATGTTGCATCATGCACGTTCACTGCACTTGTTCATTCAGGACCCTCTCTGAATTTATGGTTTAAACAAGTAAACTCCAGCTAGAAGGCTGCATGTTTTATTAACAGTTGTCTCCTGCTGATGGGCCTTCTACTTTTCTATTTTTTTTTTCTGGTAATAAATGAATAAATAAATAAATAAAATCTTGACAATCTGCCAAAACCAGCTTACGATCTTCTTGTGGGTAGCACCTGCTGTTCAGCTGGGAAGAAAAGAAGCGGTAAAAACTACTGAGTTTTGATCGATCTCTGAAAATGTGATCAGCTCTGTAGGTTGTTCCTGATCTGGTATCCAGGATTTCAGAGCCCAAAAAGCAGCAGTAATTCAACAAAATACAATCTCCCAACACAAATATATGACTATTTCATTTTAAAGTGTGTTTTAGCATTCTAGCTGCCTCGTCCCATAAGCTTCAGAGAAGTTATAGATACTTAGAATTCTATAGCAACACTTGCAGACTTAATAAAACTGCCATGGGGACTAATGAATTATTTAAAGACTGCATTAAAAAAACTTAACCTATGCATTTAAAGTAGGAAAATCCACTTTAAAGTCATCATTTTGCCATCTTTATCAATCTTACACATTTTTTCTTCATATATTGGTATTTTCTTTGTCTAATCCCAATGAATTGGGAATGGAAAGTGTTGTTATTTAATTTAGAGCAACAATTTGGTCTGCATAAATTTGTATTGATAATATACATACATATATATAAAATATACATTTGAATATATATATTCCCATTATTCTGTGCATATATTTGTGTTACTAAGCCATACAATGTTTTTACAAAATTGGGAAAAATAATATGTAGAAACCACACACCCAGATACAACTTGCAAAGGCGTAGAGATGCTGTACACCTGATGTTAACCTTGATCATAAGTTTTTGAGGTTTTTTTCCTCTTTGCATAATGAAGAGCTTGAATTTTGAGCGGTATAAATGACAACAAATGCACAGAAAACCCACAACAGCGCTTTGAGAGGTCAGAAGCATCCAGCAAAATAAACAGGTAGAACTGAATGAGTTACTGGAAAACAAAAAGCAAGCAAACAAGCAAACAAACAAAAAGAAGGGAAGGAAAACAAAATAATGTAGTGTTTAAGTAGGCTCGAGATACGTTGAAAACCATACCTGTGATATGCACAGATGTTGGCCCTGTTCAAAGAATTGGCCCTATCTAAACTGAGGAGAAAATCTGGAAATGAGAAAGAAATAATAATAATTTTGTACTGTCTTATAAGATGAAGCACCACACAAACAGATGATGAAATCCCCTTGCTTTGTGCACAGTTTATCATGTGCCAGTCCTTTGAGAGAGCCGTGACAGTGTTGTGATGGATGGAGAGATGGCAG
The DNA here is from genome assembly GCA_013389825.1 of Crypturellus undulatus. Lineage (NCBI taxonomy): Eukaryota > Metazoa > Chordata > Aves > Tinamiformes > Tinamidae > Crypturellus > Crypturellus undulatus. The sequence continues at coordinate 474,222 of VWPW01008947.1, read as the reverse complement.
GCTGGCTTAGCAGAGAGCAGGAAGGATGAGCAAAGAGGAAAATATTTTCAGATCAATCTTTTTAAAAAGAGCAGTTGCTAAAGCATATGATTATAGCTGGCTTTTTCTTACCCTCTCTCCGAGGCATGTTAGGTCTCTCAGAAGCTGAATAATCAGACAAAGTATGGTCTTTAACTAGGTTAGTGGGAATGGAGAGAGAGGAAAATCTTTAGGACAGATAAAATGGAAAGTTTAGAAAGTAGATGAGGTTGGTTCTGTTGAACCAGGAGGAATGGAAAAAAGAAAAGAGAATGCATTTGGTTTGTTTTGGTTATAGACACATGAAGAGTTTGGAAAAAGAGAGGAGTTAAGGAGAAGAACCAGTGGGATCCCAGACTTAGCAATGGGCTCCTGGGCTCCTTGTGAGAAAATATATGAATCAACCATGAGGCCGAGTTTCCAGCTGGTGAGATGATGAGTACTCAAGGAAAAAAAAGCATGTGAAAAGGAAAACATCCAAGACTTTGAGCTTAAAATTAACAAGCAGATTGCAAGTAGCCCATCATTATACCTTCCCATTGATATTCATGCTTGCATAGTTCCAGCCCTTTGAGATGCAGATGTTCCTACAGAAGGGACAGAGAAAACCTGCAAGACCTCTCCTCAGAAAAGCTACAGACTTGGCTTCTTCTTCTCTTCCTCTCTCCCTCCTCACACCCCTAAAATTAGCTCAGCTAGCTGGGATTTTATGTAATCTTTTCATACACCCCAGCCAACACACCAGCCTTCTGGACTGCTTTGGAATCATCTGCTCCTTGATGCAGAAAGGAAGAATATGATTTTCACATAGTTCTTATCAGACAAACTTGAGAATGTTTGAACAAGGGGTATGGAGTGAGTCTTGTGCCTCTGTGATCGATTTGCTGAGAAGACAACGGCTCAGAGTTGAGCTTCACAGTGAGAGACATAGAAAGGAAGTAAAGATTTGGTAAAGGTATGCTAGTTAATAAACTGGGTCACAAGTAAACCTTAATAGGGATGGGATGTGAAGAGAGCTTTTAGGATCCATTTTCACACTGCCGATTTATTTTTTTCTGAGTTATATGAAAAAAAAAATAGAAGTAAGTGCTGTGCACCAGAGAGAGGTCATATATTCAGTGAAGGACAACAGGAATACATGTTGTAACTCTGCTTCCTGATCCTCAAAGGAGGGTTACAAGTTAGTCCATGAACTAAGAGGAATCTCTACCAAATATATAAAAAAGAAAAATAAGGTGCTTGCAGGGGTAAGATATTCTGCAGCTATGCATCAGGCAGACTGAGATGAGATCAGTGCCAGACCCCTGTTAATGACAGTCAAACCATTCCCGCTGTGGGTAGGAACCAAGGTGGATCCATGAGAATTACTGACTCCAACCCTAGATCAGTGGAAGATCTTGGATTATTCCAGATTTCCCATACATTTAATGACTTTGTAGAGTAAAAGCTGATCTGGAAGGATCTAACCTAAACCCATCAAAATGGCTTAGGGCTTGGAAGTGTGTAGAAATACTAAGTCAGCCTCTGCTATATGGTGAACCTTTAGGAATTTTTTAAGAAGTTTGCTAGCACCAGGGCGCAACCTCTAATCCCTCCTTCCATGTTTTATTAACTCTCCTGACAAAGATGTGTAACAATATGGTACCTGCAATATTTCTTTACTCCTTCATGATGAGACCTTCTCTTATTTGTCACCCTGAGTACAGAGCAAGAGTCACTTGCAGGAGCTCTGTGTTATGACCAGCAATTTTTCAGCTCTTGATCCTTCCTAAAGAAGAGTTAGCAGAGTCTGCCTGAATTCTTGGTGACTGGAAGCTACCATTAACAGCTGTGCTCCCCTGGAAAGGGGTTCCAGAAGAGGGATCAAATATAGAAATATGGCGGAAATATTTCAAATGTTGGACCGGGAACAAGATTTACAAGTAAGTAGATTTCCAATTCAAGTGCATTAGTTGTATGTGCTTAAAATCTGCAGAAGTTGTCTCTGCAATAATGATGAGATAGCTTCACATTTGCCGAGCAAAGTGTCACTGTAGTAATAAAGACCCTTCTTCTGCAGGTGATACCCACCCACCAAATCAAAGTCCCTGCAAGAGAAGCTGGAGGAAGTGGGAGTGGATTACGAGCCCTGCTGTTATTTTAAATCTAACCAGCTGATGGCTGTGTCGGGTAGGAAATGAGCTCTTAACTCTTGAAAACCAATGGTGTCAGTCTGAACTACAACTCCCTCGGTGCCGGGGGCGGGGGACCCAAGATCAGGTCCTGCCTCCTGAGTGCTTCAGAGTGAAGGTCAGAAGAGTGTTCGGGAGACTAGGCTTGACTATGAGGTGGCCACAGGATGAAACCTGGTGGCATTGGGGAAGGGTGATTGGGGAAGACTGGATTGACAGGATTATTTGACAGAGGAAGTATCAAGATTGAAAGCAGGTCAAGAGAGCTTCTGTGATGGGAAGCATCACTGGGATGAATATCAAAATCTCAAATGCTAGTAAACCCTGGTCATATTAGGGAATTAAAATATACACACATATATATATATCATTTACACTTGTATTCTCTATAGCCAGTAGAGGCTAATATATAGCACCAATTCCTCTGTTTCCCTCACATCTACTCAGGAATATTTTCTTGGAACATTTTCCTTATCTCATCATGACTCAAAAAAGATTGTCAGTTTTACTGGAAACGTGCATTCAGAAACAATCTTCCTCCTTAAAAGATATTATTTTGCTAATACTTTCATTTTTGATTGGTTGCAGATTGAGGGATTTCATATGATCATCAAAATGCAGTTTAGTCCCAAGGACTGCTACTGATGAACACTATTTTCTTATGTGAATTCAAGGAATAACTCCTTCAGCTATCACTGTTAGCATAGCTGCCCCTTCCTACAGCATTTCTTCCTAGGGACATTACATTCTTTACTAGTGTTTATTTCACAAATGCTATCCTGATTATTCCATAGCCAGACTGAGCTTCTCTGCACCCTGCAATACTACATATATCACCAGCACTCATTTCACTTTTACATTTTCTTCTTATATCTCACCAGCCCACTCCAGGACATCTTGCATCATACAGATCCTGGAAAGTGACGAAGAGCCTCATTTCCATCACCAGCCCATGGATCTTGGATCCTAAAACATTTTTTTTTACCTTAATTTTTGTTTTGGAAGCGTGCTTTTGGACCTTGTTTTATTACATCTCTTAATCTCAGCAAATGGGCTAGGTCTTGCCTAACCATCAACACCCCAAATGCGTAGTCATTATCATTACCTAATTGTCCGTAACAGTCAACAGCAAGAGAAAATTGTCTTTAGGAGGTCACTCACTCTCTATTTAATGTTTAAGGTGCCTGGGATAAATCATATGAATCAATATCTAAAATAGGGGAGAGGAACTGACCTCCTGGAGATCCCAGTCTTTCGACTGAATAATTTAGATTAAGTTTGCTAATTTAAACTTTGACCTTTTAAAGTTGCATGAATAGATCTTTCCCAAGAAATATGTTTTAAAATACTGAGGTTGCTACATTTATCGAACCTGCTGCTGTCTTTAAAGGGTTAGATCTAGAGTTTAGGATATCCAGACAGGACTGTGCTTCTCCAAAGCCCCCTGGTCTCTTTAGAACCTAATGGGATCATTTTTCAGTGCTTTAGATGCAATGCACTGTCGGCCAAACAGCACGGCCCCAGCTGGAAGCCAATGATTTCCAACACAACCAACTCACTGTTGTCCTTCCCCATCGTCCATAGAGAAGTTATTGTGGATTTAAGTCTGGAAAAAACTCCTCCACATAATAATTAACATCTCTCAGCAAATTTCCTCACAGTTATTCTGGCACACCCCAGCAACCATCAGAATTGAGAGATACTGTGCATATGTATCTATATATATAACTTTATAAATCAACATATTATGGGATATATATTCATATATATTATTGAACATATATACATATTTATATAATGATTCCTAAATCCATTTTTCTTTCTTTATATTTCAAATTTCAATTTAGCAATAAAAATGCTGTGTGATGAATGTAGTGCTCTTTACATCTAAAAGTTCAATATATATATCTCAGTATCAGTGATACCAGCAATAAAATACATCTCTATAAAATATAGTCAGTACTTATGACTAGATTAAATTAGCAAAGTGCATTCAGCTACCTACAAAAAGCAGTTAAAAAGAGTTAAGTGTACATTTGGCTCCTTTTTTTTTCCTCTTTCACTTCCTTCCCAAAAGGACAGACATTTCATTTCTCATTGATATATATATTGCCTGATGATAATTGATTGATAATTTGCTGTGAGCAGAATAAGAACAGAAGTGTGTCGCTCCAGCCACACTTTTACCTGTTGGTAGAAGAAATTTGCCCTTTGTGGAGAAGCCTCATTCACTGAGCGACGTGTCCTATAGCCTAGAATTGCTGTAATTACATTTTCCCCATTTCTAAGCACTTTGAGAATATGGAAAACCTCACGAAATCCTTGCAGTGGGAGTAAAGTAGAGTCCTAAAGTAGGTACAATGTCACCTCTGTGGGAGTGGATAGATGATTTTAAGTGACTGAGTTATTTTTAAGTACAGAACTGCTCTTTAACAAGTGTGTCCTTGGCCCTCAGTAGTGGCAAGCCAAATCCCTGAGCTTTAGCCTCTTCTATGGTGGAAGCCACAGTAGCAGAGCTGAGAAGGACCCATGGTCTATTAAACCATGATAACTCAAGCCCTTCTCGTTGTCTACACAGAGCATCTCTGTTTCTGCTTGTATCTTTGTGGTTCTTGAACAATTTCAACAGGATGAAATAAAAAACTTTAGGGAATGTGGTGGCACCAAGGGGAGGAGACATTCTAGAAATGAGTGGAAATCAGGTAAAAAAAAGGTCATACTTTCTCTACCATTTCCACCTCTTGCAAGTGTGGATTTTCTATTGGAATTTAAGGGACTGGCGTCCCCACATCCATTCATTCTCATGCACTTAAACTCTGAGCAAAACTACAGGACAGTGAATCCCACCATCCCACCACCTTCTCCTGGAGCCATCCCTGCTCTGGACACGGAAAGTCACACTGCCCTGGGCAACCCTCTTTCATGCACCTGGAGAGCAAATACTCAAGTAATATGAATAAATAACACTAATAGATTGGAATATCTCCGAAGAAGGAGCAGAAAGTGGGATGGGATCATCACAGCACAGAGGGCAGATGCAAAACACATATTAGATTCTCTTACCAGGCTTATGGACAAGTTGATACCAGAAGACCAAGATGAAAGAACCTGAAACTAGTACTTCTGTTCATGCTCTTCATGGGTTTTGATCCTCCTGGAAGATGCCTGGAAAAGTCTGTGTTCAATTTCTCTTGTCAGCTCATAAACTGTCACTTAGAACACTGCATTACAACAAGAACATGGATGGGATCTATCCAGGATGCAACAGCTGCTGTCTGCTATTGAGCCCTGTGTTTCCTTTCATGGCTCATTACAATAAGTTACATTAGAACTATAGCTAATTACTATTGCCAGAGTAATTTACAGTAGATGCCATTAGTGTTTGTACATCACGAAGATGGCATAATGACATGTTGTCTTCCCTAATTATATCAGCCAAATAATTCCCACTAAGTACTGTAATAGTATTTTAATTAATATTATTATTCCCATATCTGTCACAAAGCTTAAAACCCTGGAGCTGGCAAACTGTTTCTTTTGTCTCCCTTTGTACCTTAGGGAAGGCTGAACTTGAAAGAAATCTGTTGGCCGTGGATCCTCTCCCACTGTTCAATGAGAGAAGGTGAGAGTTGGGTTTCAGTTCCCGTTTGCCAAAGGCATTTCCATGGACAAACTGCTCTATCTCTGTGCAAAAGTGGAGTGTGTTTTCCTTCCTTCAGTGCAGCTTGTTGTCTTGATTTCCAAGAGTGCCTAACCTAAGAAAGGGAGGCTTTTATGAATAGAAATTAGGCAGCAAATTCTCTTTTATGCTCCAAGTCCTGGTTCACCCCACGTAGGTGTTTAAATTAGCGATTAGCTCAGTTGCATAGGCTATGCTGACAGGTAAAGAAAAACAAGAAAACATCTTTGGAGGTCACCTCAATCCTAAGTATGTTGATTTCTCCTCACTGAATAGGCTCTGATTTTATGCAATGACTCAGTTAATTGCCCAAAGTTAGGTAGGATCAAAATGGAGCTCACAGTACCTTGCAAACTATGGTGCTGCATGCTCATATCCATCCAAATGTGCACAGTTAGCCCTCAGTGTATGCAAACAGTGTGTGTGTTCTTCTCCTGGAAAACCCTGCTAAATTAGTACTCAGAGCCGCTTGACTGCTTTCCAAGGCAAGAACTGTGCTTGGACTTTCCGACCTCGATTACTGCTCTTTGACTTTTTGGTGCAAGTCAGAAGAAACTACCCTGACATCAAAAGCAGAAGGGAACAAGGTACTTAAGACAACGCGATGCTGTGTGGCTGCTGTGACTCAGATTGTGGTAATGTATTCACAGTGTGATGGGGAACAGCAAACTACAGGAGTTTGATTTTTCACAACTTCTTGAGTGTCTGCTTCTTAAAAAAAAGGTGGTAATAATTTTGTCATGTTGTAAGCACTGCAAGATGTGCTGGGGACTGTTTGCATTCAGGGAGCTTGTACTGATTCCCCCGTAGTTCATTATGGGGAGAGGAGAGACCTGAGATGGATCTGGGACAAGGCCATGGACTCCTTGGCATAGCCGCCATCGTGGAGGTCACTCCTAAGTTTGGTTCACAGATTGGACCTACCGGGCACATGAGACATGGAGAAGTGCAAAGCAGATGGAAAACAAAGCAAATTTGCACAAGGTAAGACATCTCAGTGTGGAGGTTATAGCAAGACTGATATTTTAATGGGCTCCATGGCATTCTTGTCAGCCTGGCTGAAAAGGATGTGTGAAATATGCTAAAATGGGGCAGATATCAAAGATGCTAAGGCACAGGCACTGTAACCTTAGTTTGGAAAAAGGCAGAGTGGGCAGGTCTTTAACCCTGTCAGGCTTAGAACCGTGCAAGATAATTTATTTTCTCCAGCAAGCCAAATCCAGCATTGCATGGCAGTCCTGTCTTCATGCAACTCCTCATGGAAATACTCTCCCAGGAGAAGGGGATTTCAACCAAATTCCTGATGATTATTCCATAGTCTGATACCAAGTGCCAGAACAGCACCAAAGATTTGAGGTTAATTTCTCAAAGGAACCACCTGATGTCTGAACTGTAAAGGGTCCTATGAGCCAGCTGGGAAACTGCACAGGAGGGTGACATGAGAAAGGAAGAATTTCAATAACTTGTTGGTAATTATACACCTAGTATGACACTAATTGACAAGTATAATTCCAGATTTTGCCAATATCTTTCTAGTCATCTGTGCAAAGGTATTTTGCGGTAGTTGAATATTTGGCATTCAAAAATTTCTAAAACTCTACTTCAGGAGCCTTCTCAGCTTACATCATTATAGATTAATAAAAGAAGAGGGTCTTTACATGTGAGGGAAATTTGTTTGATAGGATGTCCTCCCTATTTTGAAACTACCCGGTAGAATATTTGGTAGTTATGAGATTTTTACAAAATGAAATGTAAGGCCAAAAACGTGGGTTAATTGAAATGTTTAATTTAATTAAAGTAGAAATATCTTGTTCTGATTTTCACTTTTTAATTTTATTTTGTAAGATTTACCAGCATATGCAGTCACACGGATGGAATAAATGAGAACAAAAGTCATTTGGAAATGAAAAATCAAAATGTTATATGCTGGAAAGGTCAGAGTTTAGTTTCATCTATACTGGAACACTGTGTCCTGTTTTCTTCTCCCAAGAGGTATTTAATCAAAACCCACAAAATGTTCCTCCATCAATGAATCAGCGGGACATTTCTAATCAATCTGCTTAACATGTTCCACTTTCACACACCAACACCTGCTCTATAATCATGCCACAGGAGGAGACAACTACTCATTTCTGACCAGAGGGCAAAGCCTGAGCATTGGTATTGAGGACACTGCTAAGCTAGGATAATTAAAAAGAAAAAAATGTTTTGACCATTTAAACCTGTTAAAACATATTGCTTTTTTACAACAGGTTTTACCCTGAGTTAACAGGCTCTGTACATTGTCCAGATGTGCTGGACAAAGTGTTATGTGACAAGATGCTAGAAAACATCTCCCAAGTCATTACTCATTCAGATGGTAGCAACAGTGGGGAGTTTCCTGCAATTTCCTCTGTGCACAAGGGCTTGGATTGCAATGTGTGACTTCCATACTAGTTTGGTGTTAACTCACAAAGTTTAATTTGGTAAGTAATCTGCAGAAGAATGCAATTACTGAGACTAGTATTTACCCAGTCGGACCTACAGAGCTCTTGCAAACCCAGTGCAGAATGAGGGGACTTGTGCACCGTGGAGTTTCAGTTTGCAACCAGTCATTCAAGTTCCTGGACTAAATAATTGTCTTTTTGAATACTGGGCAATGTCGAGGAGTGATTTTTATCGCCTTCCTTTATAGCGGTGTGGTTGTTGGACATGAATACGGTCAACAAATACGGACTCTGTGAGTCATTGGTAAACCTCCTAAAACATTATTACCCGACAACCTGCAAAAGTGGCACTGCTGCTACTGGGAATTTGAAAATGAATACAAGACAATGTAATTCTTCTAGACTCTCTTTCATACCCCAAAAGCTCTAACATTTTTCTCCTTGGGCTTAAGGGTACTTCAAATTATCCAGAATTCTTCATCTCTTCAAGAACAGCATGGGCAATCACAGACATTATGTTGTAGTTGAAAGAACACATAATGGAAAGCCTTGCAAATTGCCCAGCAAAATTGATGCCTTCCTTTTACATTTATATCATATAATTCAAATTATTTCCAGGATTTCCAGGAGTTTAATGTCTTTTTTTTATAGGTAAGAAGCTGGCAAAACTGCTTGCCTGAGGTCACCAAATAACTCTAGGAGAGTTCAGAATACACCTTGGAGGCAAACATCAACTTCAGAAAAGGAAAGGATCTCCATGACTGAATGTTCTTGCTTACAGCGATCACAAACTGTAGCTCAGTTTTCTTCATTTCATCTTGGCAAATTACTACAGGTTGAAAATTCAAAATTTCTTCCTGGCTTTTCAATGGCCAAGGTCCAAAAGCCAATTCTAAAAAGCACTCTAGGATATGTGAAGTTTGATGATAGAAGCCTTTGCCTTTCAAGGACTTATTTTAAAAAAGAATTAATTAAACTGGAAAACACTTTTCCAGATATCCAGAAATCTTCAGGTAACTGGACAACAAACTTCAGATACCTCCTATCACCATGACTGTGATGAATGGTTGTGCTGAATCTTTTATATTTAATTTCATTTTTGTCCCATTGTTTGAAGCCATAATCTCAATTTAACAGCAAAGGAAAGATGGAAGAGAAAAAGATTTGGACACCACAAAGGAGGACAAAAAAGTTAATGTATATGAGGGAAAGATAGAAAATAATCAGTACAATTGAAAATAAATCAAATCTGAGGGGAAAAAATACGCGCAAATGAGGGAAAAACGTTTGGAACAGGCTATATTTTTTTGACATTCCAAAGTTGTTGCTATGTTTCACAGTGAGGCTTTTTAACCCATCTAAATAGACTTATCACATTTTTTTTTCAGATTAACATTTAAAAGATTAATACAATTTGAAATGTAAAAGTCCAGAAAGTTGACAGAGGTTGAAAGTATCCAAGCAGATTTTTTCAGCATTTCCAAAACAAGCAATAGTTGTAGTTGTGAAGTAACTGTCCCTACTCTCATCCCTCTTTATTTTCTTAGAGAATCTTTTGTGGATGGAATTATTCATCCACTTAGGTAATTTCACAGCTAATCAGTTAATCATGGCCAGGCATGTGCATTGGTGCATTTTTATTTTCTTTTTCCTAATAATTTTGTGTTGTTTAGTGACTAATTAATGTCACTAAAACCAAGGGTTTACCCAAAGAGTTAAGGGCAGAGATAGGCCTTGTCCTGCTTTATCAGGGAACAACGGGAGGTTTGCAAAACTGCTCTGTCAGTACCATGACACCTGATGCAGCAATGTGCATCACTTTGGCTGGTGGTAATTGCAGGGCAGAGCAAAATCCATACTTGGTTAAACTCCTGAGCTACCTACCTAAATGTAGTTCAGGTGTTAAGACAAGATGGAAACCTTTCCTAAGGGGCAGATGGATCATTCTGCTCTGTTTGTGGATTAGAGTCATGGAGTCATCCTGTACCATACCCGCTGGACTTGTGGCCAGAGAACAGCCCCAGGACATTTAATTTGCTAGTGAACACACAGGCCAGGGGACTTATCTGAAAGCAGGCATCCTTCTGGGAGGGCATGCATGTTTCTGCCTGAAGGATGTTTCTTCTGGCTTTGTCTGCACCTAGCCCAGATGGTGAATTTGAAGCACATCTATTCCTCCTCCACGTGTCCTACTTTACTTCAGCAATGAGGCTGAGGCAGGAGAGGCCCTGAGGGCCTCCTTGGGTGGACAAGTGGGCACAAGGGCATCTGCCCCACAGCACGTACTGGTAAGAATATTGTTGAAACATAATCCTTAGAAAGGCTTTAAAGGCGAGACTAGGAAAATGAGCATATTTGGGGGGAGCCAGGGTAGACCCTCCATACTCTAGCGAGTTACTATTGCAAAGTAGGTGAGCAGCAAAGTGCCAGCAAAGTGTCTACTTTGANTAAAGGTGAGACTAGGAAAATGAGCATATTTGAGGGGAGCCAGGGTAGACCCTCCATACTCTAGCGTGTTACTGTTGTAACGGTAGGTAAGCAGCAAAGTGCGAGCAAAGTGCCTACTTTGAAGAGTCTCCATGCACTTTCCAGTATGATTCTGCTTGACTTTTACTAGCCCTAGAAGGCTGTGGGACAAAAGGTTGTGTGTTTTTTAGGTCTTCCCGTTCGTCCGAACATTGGTCTCACATGAAGCCCTTGATGATTGACACGAATGGCCCTGTCGTCCCCAAAAATATCAGAACAATATATGGTCTTTGCATCTATTTCTGATCATAATGCCCCAAACTGAGAGGGGGAAGAGACTCACGATGTATCACCTCTCCCATCATGGGACTCTGCCAAATATCTGCTCCTCTACAGGAGGAGGTATTGGAAGTGTTGCTGCCACTGTCAACCCAGGCAATGGGGCACATGACCCAGCCATGTCTGTACCTTCTGGAAATGCATCTGTCTCGGGGTCTAAATTAGATGAAAAAGAGCAAATCTGTATCAAATGAAGGAGGAAAGGACTCACGTCTGCTGTTGTTAATATTGCCATAAGGAGACTGTTCAAGCTTCAGCAAGACATCGATATATTCAAGGAATCATATAGGTGTCACCATTAAGAACTTAACTTATTTGAAAGTGTGACTTGGAAGTTTTAAAACATATTGACCAAGCTTTTGAGCATGCCCTTATTCACAGTTGAATCTTACTTAATTAATCTGTGTTTAATTCTCTGCCAAACTCAATTGAGATGACTTGAATTGAGCTCATTTCGTTTATGAGCGTGCGATGGTAGCTGCACGGAGCAGCAAAATCAAGAGCTCCCAGACTAGGATGTTCCCAAGGTCTGAACTGTAGTGGTAGCAGCCAGACTCAAGCAGAAGTGCTTGGATGCTAAAGGAAAAGTGTAATGATTGCTCAAAATAGATGGAGTGCTTGGTTAACTGGATTACTTTTGCAGAAATGATGAAAAAAGTGCCACAGGTGGATTCAGGAATTCTACAGTGGATTCACATAACTTCACTAACATACTCTAAAAGTTTATTTGGATTTTATTGAATTTCCCTGTGTGCATTTTCTACATAAAAAAAAGCCTGTTGTCAGGTGGGACTAACTGTTAAGGAAATGTTCTGCAACATTTAAATTCCCAAAAGATAAAAGCAATGCACAGTCACTGAAAGTTTGCAGAATGCTTCCCTATCTGTTAATCCAATTCAAGAATATCAAAATGAGATCATTTCAAGTGGGTTAATGTACCCACACAAATTCTCTGTGTCCCATATTTAAGTCCCAAAAGGATAAAACAAAAGCAGAGCCACTGAAATCTAGGTCATTTGTTGTGGTATTTATAAATAATTTACCTAGAAGTAAAAATGATTAATAGGTGGCTAAATACACACTAGGCCACTTATTCCAGAATCAAATTTGCTGCTTATCACCATGGAAAATAATTTAATGCACTTGTTACTCATGTGTTTGTAATATTGTCCGTTGTTGTAATCAGGGCAATACAGAGCTCAGCTGAAATTATGTTTTAAAATATGCTGTGTTCAAACTGGTAAAAGGGAAATCTTGACACCAAACCCTAGCAGACTGTGCTAGTTAGCAATTGGATAAACCATCTGAATGTATTGCTGTTGCCAAGTTCTTGCATAGGGACGTAAAAATGGCCTTACTGGGTCAGAGCACTATTCCCTTCAGCCAAGAATCCCCTTTCCCAGAATGAAATGAGGAAAAAGTGCATAGCAACTGCCATTCAAGAGAGGTGAAAGAGACTAGACACTTCCCGCAATACTCCTTCTCTCGTACTTCTCTTGTACCCATGGCATGTATTAGGGTTGTTGGAGAGGATATCTTTACTTATAACGTAGAGGTTTAGAAAACTAATGTCCTTAAACTTGTATAATCCCCTTTTCAACCTGCTGATCTTGTCTGAAGCCACTGAATCATGCAGCAGCAAGTCCCATAATCAGTCTGATGGATTCATCTATTCTACGTGATGTTATATTAATTTCATTGAACAATTCCCCATTCACATGCCACCTTCATGACTTGTAAACCTCATTTTTATTCTCTGCCTACCTAGCTTTCTTCTCTCTAGACAGAAGAATATCTACAGCCTTACTAGTCTCTCTTCTAAAATCAACTACTCCACCCTTTTCATTAGCTTAACTGCCCTTATCTGGACGTTCTCTTAACTCCACCAGAGCTTTCTTGAGAGGGAGAAAATGTACCCATAGAGGTTATTCAATATATGAGTACATCAAAATTTTATGCTCTAGCAAAATGTCTCCCCCTGTATTGTTCTCAAAAACTTTCTTGGTGATTATGTTATATCACACAATTTTTAGTATTACATTTATTTGCACTGATGCTCACCTGCTGCTTTGCTGCTACTCATATGGTCCTGTGAGATCTTTTTGGAGCTTATCACCATCATCATGGCATTTAGCAATTCAGAAGATGTTAACTCCATCTGAAAAGATACAAAATTCACTGTCGTCTCCATTCTCCAGGACATCCGTGAAAATGGTGAAAAAACCTTGTCTCAGAAAAACCTTGTCTCAACACTGGCTGGTGTTGGACCCTACTCTTTTGCTCCTTCCAAGTCATCATTCATCCCTACTTTTCATTTTAAGCAGTTTTCATATCTTCTCTTCAATTCTATGGCATCTTGTAATCTCAGCAGTTCGAAGCCATGAAGTCTACTGCATCTTATCTCATTTTTTCTAGATGTGCTTATTTTGGATACTTTGAGTCTCTGCGAGCAGTATCCATTTGCAATGAGAAGTTTGCACATCTTGGCCAACATTGCCTAGCTAAGTTCTTTCAAGACCTTCAAGTTCCTCCCTCTAGGTGATATTGTAATATTAAACTGATATGCTTGATGCACATGTACCAGAAGGTAAACAGCTATCACAGGCAATAAAGTGGGATGAATACAGATCTCTTTCCTAATAATCTGCATATCTTTGGAGCTGATCATGAGGCTTGAATGCCATGGGACATCTTGGCATTAAGCTGAACACCAACACATCAAATCTTTGGAAAACACTCATAAAAATATATATAAATTCATCCAGAGTGAACAGGGAGGACTTTTTTTTTTCTTTCTGAATAATAATTCTAAATAAAATGGAATTTTCTGGAATGAAAATCTTAACAGAATTGTTAAGAATGTTAATTTTAGCAAAGAGCTTTAGCCAAAAATTGCAAAACAGTAAGTGGGAATACTTTTTGTTAAATGTCAATGTGTTTTCCTTTGACATTTTCTAAATGAAATGTTTCATTTTGGAAATGCCAGATCCCATTGTTTTGACATTTTCTAAGTGAACCTTTTCAACCTTAATTTCAAAAATACTTTTTTTTTTTGGCTTGAAAAATTGACCTCCATATAAAATAAATGCTTGGTCTTTATATTATTTGAATACATTGAAAACAATCCAAGAACTTTGAGTCAAAAGGAGTAGTTTTAGATTTACTTGTGCACTGTTTCACTTTCTTTGTTGTTGTTGTTTTCCAAAGACTTTACTCTGAGTCAAAAGTAGTAATTGAGATTTTCCTTCCTTCCTTCCTTCCTTCCTTCCTTCCTTCCTTCCTTTCCTTCCTTCCTTCTCTCTCTCTCTTTCCTTCTTTATCTCTTTCCCTCTCTCTTTCTGTCTCTCTCTCTCTTTTCCTTTCTTTCTTGGTATCTGGTTCAGTTATTAAATTAAACACATTAATTGTCCCATTCTATCAGCAGACTTTGAGATAAATCCACCTGGAAATCTAAAGGCTTCAGATTCTCAAGGGATGTAAGATGACTTAACATGTCTGCAATTGCTAATAAAAGAATGAAACTCAAAAGTCTCTTTAGGAGGTCTTTATGTCTCCAGACACCTATATATTATTTATAGAAAAGCCGGGGCTGGCTGGAGGAGCTGTCAGGATCTTGACTGCTCACCCACACCCTTTTTCAGACCTGTGTCAGTGCAGACACACCGCTGACAGCTAAAGTGATTCTCATTGAGAATCCAGCTCTCCCTTATAATTTTCTCTTTCCATGTCATTCATATGATAATTCCATATGAAGGGAAATGTGGGGAGTAATTAGCTGTTGAAGTGCTCAGCAAGTAATAACCATTCCTGCTGCATCATCTCTTGACGTTGAATTTCCTCATCCTCTGCTGCTATAGTAGATGAATGCAAAATCGCCTGACCACTAATGCGGAGCTTCTTGGTTTGTTGTTGTTGTTGTTATTATTATTATTATTATATTTAATAATCAAATGCCTCCTACTCCCACTTGGCTCATTCCCAACAGTAGTGCTCCACTTTCAGTAAGGATAATTTCTGTTGAGAAAGTCAATAGAGTGTCCTGTCCAACTCAATGCAGGACTCCAGTGGAGATTAAGCCACAAATTCCTCTGACCCATTGACTTTCTTTCCACAGTCTGAGATGGAAGCCTGCAATGACTTACTCAAGATGGAAACACCTTCAATGGAAACAAGGTCTTGGATTAGATGAGTCCCACTCCTGGTTTCCTGAAGGAATCTCCCTTGGGGTTTGGCACAATTCCCTGGTTTTCAGTTAGGCTTGTGCTCACCTTGGCAAAGAGACAAGCATCCCACACCTGTTTTCTCCTTTTTTTCTAGCTGCACACTGTAATGAAACTTAAAATAAACAAGAAGGAAAAGAATTGTTATATATGAAAAAGGAAACACACATGACACTTGATCATAAGTACTTTAAGCCTTGTATCCCTAGGACTTCAGGTAAAAACAAACAAGCAGAGGAATTTTTTTTCTGAAATTTCTGATATAAATAATTTTGACTCTTTTTTTAGATGGGACACATTCTAAAAAATAGTGAATATAATAATGTGATATTATTTTTGCTTGACGTTTGTAATTATTCCTTACCTTTCCTCTTCAAAAATGAGGGAGATTAAAAGAAGTAGCATTGGCAGGATAGAATAAAGAAATGCTAAAAATCACTTTCCTTTAATTTCCATGGCAAAAAGGCAGATAGCATGAAATTCAAAAAAAGAGAAAATCACCCTCTCAAAAATAAGTGAAAAGGTACCTCTTTTTAATGTAAAAGTTACTACAAAACTCTTCTTTATTAGATTGCTAGTCAAAATGTTTTTCATAACAAAATGGAAAATGTCATCTAAATGAAAGTGATTTATCTAAATATTTACCATCTGATGCAGCTATTTTCTCTTCAGTGATAATAAAATGCATTCCAGTGTTTCCTGTTAGAGGGATAATAATAAGACTAAACCTTTGTGAGATCCAGGAGTGGAAGTAGGATAGTCAGCTTCAGAGAAGACATTATATATTAAAGAAGGAATTGAGAAATATTGCTTAAATAAAACTGTAAAGTGTATTTGCTTTTTATATTTTGCTGACAAAAAATAATGCTTATTATGAATCTAAAAAAAACCTTTTCCTCTGTTTTCTTCAGGAGAATGGAAAGGAGGGAAACAGATAAGACAAGTGCTGATTTAGCCAAAGAGGGGGTTTATCATGAAATGCATCACTGATAATATGTTGTGATGATCTGCTTTTTTTGTAACATTTTTGCATACTGAAAATCTATATGTGTCTGAGGAACAACAGTTAGTACTTTAAGACAGCTGAGTTGTAATTTATTCAGATAAAGGACACGAAACAAAGCTAGATCTGTAAGTGAGGAGAAAAAGACTTCTATATAATACTTCTACTTATGAAACTTCAATGTGGTTTCAGGATTTTAGGACATAATCTTGACTAGATCATGCAAAAATTATAGCTTGAAACTGCCTAT
This sequence comes from Crypturellus undulatus, assembly GCA_013389825.1. Classification (NCBI taxonomy): domain Eukaryota; kingdom Metazoa; phylum Chordata; class Aves; order Tinamiformes; family Tinamidae; genus Crypturellus; species Crypturellus undulatus. The sequence continues at coordinate 457,650 of VWPW01008947.1, read as the reverse complement.
TGTCATTAAAACAATAACAAGGGTTCTTTTTTTCATATCCTTTATCTGCCTTTGCTTCTTTATAAATTCTTTGAGATACAGGAATGTTTTGATAATGTTTACAGACAATACTTGACACCAATCAACTCTGATTTTCCTTGATGTCTTCCAGATGCTATTTGATGATATGATATTCAGTGAACAGTGCATTTTTGAGTCAACACAAAGGCATTTGATCACCTCCGATATCTAATAAGGATTGTGCACATTCCAGCTCCATTTCTGCGGTGAAAGAACTCTACATAGTTTAGAAACTACCTTTTTATTTTTTGTTTTCCTGTTGGTTTCCTATGGTTTCCTTCTCACATGGACTTATTGACGACTAATTTTATTGGTGATGATATGAGCTATTATTCAGGCAAATTGGTTAGGAAGACTAAAACTAAAGAAGTAGGAAAGTAGGAAGAAGGAGAGCTTGAGATGATTAAACATAACTCAGCTTTGATATGTGTTGAAAGTAAGCAATAACTTATATACCTCCTGACTCAATTGGAATCCAGAAGAAACGCCATCCTATGGCTAAAGAAACTCACAAAGAAGTTTCCAAGAGTTTGATTTTGCCAGCTTTGCCGCTGGATCATGTTATTAGACTAAAAAGACTGATCATTGGGTCCAGGGTGGGAATACCATTTCCTGCCTGTCTTGGAAGGACACTCAAGTTATTAAATAAACTGTTTCCCTGGGCAAATTGCAGGCAATCCAGGCAGAAGGCTGCATTGTTCCTTCTTCTTGTTAGCTGATTACATATTGCTTGTTATTACAAGGATGATTCGCTGCTGACACAGGCAGGAGCCCAGAGGTTCTTCCCTTTCAAGAAGGAATGAGAAGGGAAAGAAAATGATATGCTTCTCCTCATTTATATATTTGCCACTGAGAGGTTTTTATCTTGTCTTTGTTGTTTTTATAGAGGATTAAGTGAAATATTAGAGAGATCATTCCCATTGGGTAGATCTAGTTCTTTGAGCATCCTCTTGACTCCTTTCTTTGAATATGCCCTAACAAACAGCCATTTGAGCTGCACCGAGGAGAAGGAACAAGCTGAGTTCACACAAAGACTGCCCCAAGTCCAAGTCATCCCTTGGATGTTCAGGAAACAAACTGGACAAGTTGTTGCTATTATTGCTAACACATAGATATTCCCAATCCAGCATTGCCTGCAGCTAATGAGCCACACACCACGACACCTCCATGGAGTAAATTCTATGGTACAGAATTTATTTTGCAACAACTGAGTATTCACATGATTTGCTGCCCTGTATTCCACTTTGTCTCCAGAAGTTATTGGTGAACCTTACAAGCTGGGATGCTTCTGTGACCTTAGCAAAACTTTCTGCCCATCAAACTAGTCTTCATGTCTAGAGTGCAGGCAACTTCTGAGGTTTAATTTTGCTCACGGTACTGAATAGATCATAAGAATGCAAGATTATCATGCTCCTTTGGTTTTCATATCTGTAAGACAGAAAAACAAATACGAAGAGGAAAATATAGACATGTAGGTGTCTTACTTGTGGGAGAAATTTGACCTGTACCCTTGAAAGTCCAGTGGCTAGTGAGTTTAGGGGGAATAAGTCCAGTTGATGTTCTTATTTCTCAACCACTTCATTTCTTTTTAAGGAGCAGGAAATAAAGCCGCAAAGGGTTGAAATGGGCCGTGAAGGCCACAACATGCTCTCCTGCTGAGACATGACTTATCCAGCATAAGGAGCAGATAAAAGAAGTCACTTCCATTGCACTTTGCCATTCTCTAATCAGGCTTGAAATTCAGCCTCCAGGAATTCTAGCCCAAAATATTAAGTATTGCTCACTTGTTTTGAAAAAAAAGTGTATGTTTTTCCCTATGCCTGATACAATAACAAAATTGTTGTCAAAATTGTTAACAAAAATGGCAGTCAATGAAAATCTGCAAGCAGAGGGATCCTTTTGCAGGGCTGCCACCATTAGAGGGTCATTTTCCTCTATGGTGACACTCTTCTTTCGAACTCTTTGCCAGATCTGCTGTGTTTTTTTCCAGGCATATTCAGATTATCTCAGAACATTTGCTCTGGTGCTGAGAATAAAGTTGTTCTATTTGGTCCATCAAAGCATTTTATTTTTTTTCCTGGGAGCACCCTCGGAGGAGTCTAATTGATCAGTTTGCTATGAAGCAAACAGAGAAGCAAAACCCCACCAAAAGCATATAAACAAATAAAAAAAATCAAAACAAACAAACAAAAAGACAACCTACTTGATATTGTTTTTTTGCAGGAGCTAATATTGTCCTTTGCTTCTCAGGAGCTGATATTGCCCTCCGGACTGCAGGGAGGCTGGCTTAACATTGTCCTCAGGCTAAGAATACATCTACAGAAGAATGCATGGCACAAAAGGATATGAGTTAACTTTACAGCTGAGCTTGATCAACTTGTGAACAGAATCTTGTGACATAATTCTGGATGTATTTGGGCTTGCACTGACGGTTGAGAAATTCCCTCTAGGTTTTGTTCTTGCTGAAATGAAAGTTTGAATTTAATGTGAACTCATTAAGCAAATTGGACCTCTCTACTTATATAAAACCGTTGCATCTTAAAGCCCCTTAAATTTTGTCCTCTGAATTCCTGCCTGTTCCAAGCAACAGTTTGACAATAACTTTAGAGTCTGATGGATCCTCCAGAAATGCTTCCACCACTTCAAAGACGTCCTTTTGGCTGGTATGAAAAAAGTTTTTGATAGTGTTTGGGTTTGGAAACTTTTATATGGAAACCAATAACCTGTTCAGACATTTTGATGAGGTTCAGCAGATTAAATTATACAGTAAATGTCTGGTGGACCGTACGTTTTTTGTGCATATTAATAGTTAAGGAATCCTGCCAGCTGTTTGTCATGGCAAACACCAGAATTATAGCCAGCTACCTTGTGTCTCACTTTACTAGAAACTCTCAGCTTTAGTCAGTATGTACATCCTTGGGAAGCAAGCACACAGAGGAAAAGGTATAGATTAACTTGAAACTAATTTGTCCAGTGTTTAGGAAAATAACTTGAGCTTTAAACCAACCAAGTTCAATTCCTTGACAGAAGAAATAAATGCAAGTTCTAGGAAAGTATTTATTCACACACTTCAGATGAAATGATCAGATTTGCAAGTACAGTGAGTTGAAGCAGTCTACCGGCATGGATCCTAGCAAGATTTTCCTGTCTTTGATTCCTGTTCTGTTTGAAGACTGAGTCATTGGAGTACCTAAAGTAAATAGATAGATAAAAAGTGTTGCTTGTCTTTTATCGCAGGAAATAGCCTCAAATGATAGCATAATCAGAGGATTAGTTTGCCGATCCCTTGGGAATCAACTTCTATTAGAAAGAGAAGCAATACTGTAGAAGAAAGCTGCAATTAATTAAATTTCTTTATTCAATTAATTAAATCTGTTTGTCTTTATCATCTTTTTATGATGTTGAAGAATAACATCAAAATGGAGTTGATGATTCTAGCTGCTTCATAATCTTCTCTCATCTCAGCAAGTTTGGCCAAAACTATATTTTTGGTCATGATCGGAGTACCAGATTACATAATTATTCATTTTAAGTTAGAAGGAAAGTACTGAAAAATATTTTTTGGGTAGATTTTGTTGCAGGTACTTTCACTCACTGTTCAACAACAGCAGAGAAGCCATAAACATTGTGACTTTCATTAGAAACTCTCCCTGGAACAATTAGAAAGCAAGTCAAGCCAGCTTGATGAATTAACCTACTTGCTGTGTTGCTTATGTCTTGTGCAGCATCACTCCTGAAGAAACTTAGATGTGACTCTCAAAAGACATTGGTAAATCTCTATCCAAATCCGTTGAAAGAAGTTGTTGCAAATGGCATAGAGCTCTTCCAAAACTATACATAATGTGACAGTCAGATTTTGTCCACAGACCTATTAGGCAGATGGAAATTTTCTAGTGAGTTAGATGGGAGTAAAATGATTTAGAACTGAATAACTAAACAAAAAGTTAGTGTTTCTATTTTTCTACTACATCCTTACCAGGTATTCCTGTAGATGACTGCTACTATCTTAGAAATGAAAGAAGGAATAGAGTTGATGCATTAAAATGGGTGACTGAACCTGCAAAAGATTAGAGATTTAAGAATATATCTACTAACTCTTGGAAAACAGAGGAAAAAAGAATAGATTATCATCTAACAGTTAGTTATCCAGAGATACACAGAAGAAGAAAGACGAGGGTCTTAGCTATGGTGACAAACCAGATAAAACTTTAGGCAGCCCAATGTGTTACGGCTCTATCTCTCTGCTAAGATGCATCTTCAGATTTCTTGCACACTCATCCATCAACAAATGCACTCATGTTGGCCAGAAAGCAGGTTTAAGACAACAGTTTGGTTCTTTTGGTCGCACATTAGCATTCAGCACACACATCCTTTAGGGTGACCAGAAAGAAGACACATGCAACAACATCAAGACTTCCTGATGCTCATGCCATAACATGCCATGCAGGTTTTTACAAATGCATGTCAACTGTTCCATGTTGTGAGTTGCCATGCTCTGGAACTGCTGCTGATAAGTTCCAGGAATCATATCAAAAGAAACTACAGGCTCAATTTTATCACTGGCACTTCTCATCTTCTCCAAAAAGTATTTTCTATTCTTGCTTTCTTGAATATATGTCACTTGTTGGCAATGGACATGTGGGCCAAATGCATTGCTTTACTAAGTATATCAAGAGATTTTTCAAACTATGAAAATAACATTCATTAGCATAGCACTAATCATTCAACATTTTCAAAAGAAAAAAGAAGGAGAAATAGAAGACTAAAAGTGCAGCTATATATTCATTATAGCTTCTATGAACATATAAAAAAAAAAAGAAAAAAAAAAAGGACAGGAAAAATGAAAAAATAAAAAAATATGAAAAAGAAGAAAGGGAGCTTCCTGGAGCTTCCTCCATACAGGTGATTGCGTGACCATCAAGATACTCAAAATTAACTGGTAAAGAAATATTAAGAGGATCTGGGTAAAGATGGTGCTATTCCAGGCATTTCATTTATGCTGAGGGCAGCTGATCCAGATCCCAGAGAAATCCTGAGCATAGAATAGGCAGATCTGGTCAAAGATGGAGCTTTCATCTGCACAACCAAGGAGGCATTTTTTAGACAATTCCACCCCCAAAAAACCCTGCAATTCAGGGCAAAATGATGAACATAGGTGATGCTAAGGGTATATATTGGCTGAATGACGTGATGCCAGAAATCCTACTTCCCAGACTTGTTTTCCCAGGTTATCCTTAGGTAAATTTTGGTTGCTCTCAAGGCCATCCTGACTCTTTCGTCATGACTGTAGTGCCACATGAGCCGTGGCCAAAAATCATTAGGACAAGGGGGCTATTTCCCTTCTGGACATTCACAAAATGCCTCATTCTATGGCTGAATGATTAGATCCTTTAATTCACATGCTTGATTGGACCACCTATATGAATGCAATTGATTAATAATGTATGTGTGCACCTGGGTATGTGTGCATGTAAAGAAAATCTGGACAGATCATTGCATGAGACGTAATATAGAGTATTACTCAGGGAAGTGACAAAATTACCTGAAATTAAACACTTGCTTGATTCATTTTCTATACGACTATTAATGCTGTTAAGTCTTTGTCCAATCAATATATTACTTGACTTCACTTTTAATGATAACATCTTTTTTTTTTCTCTCTCTCTCTGTTGTTAAGTCTAATTAAAAGAAATTAGTCACAAGAGTGACAAATTTTAAGCTAAGTACAAAATTACTTCAGGTGGCATTTATTCAGAAAAGTCAAACGTGGCAGAAGTTCCAACCAAACTGGCAAATTCAGCAAAAGTAATGTGCCTTGGCATCAAAATTCTTTCTCAAAATTAAGTCATTTGTTATTAGGTGTATTCTTTTCTTTTCTAAAATAATTTCTTTTTCTGTACTTTCTTTTTGCCAGCGCTGGAGAATAAAGAAATTGTATAATAGTGAGTAATAAAATCTGTCATTCTTGTGAGTAATGCTTTGTAATTAGAAGAAGTAGAAGCAAAGTAAGTACAATGGCGTGTGGTGTGCAGTGCTGGGGGTGTATTGTTGCGCTCAAAGGTTTTTATATTAATAATAATGCTGAACTTTCAATGCTTCAAGGTTCTGCTCAAATTAGCATCAAAAGGTACATAGGTTTATTGGTACTTTCAGTTCCACATGCTGCCACTGCTATATAAATCTTTCACACAGAAGGAGTTGGGACAAATCCAGATCTCTCCTTGCTAAAACCACAGGCCTCAAGCACTTGCATGGCGTGAAGAAAACTCCATCATTTGCAAGAACGCTTATCGTCTTTGCAAAGCAGATGCTAGATGGTTGAATTCCCCTCTCAGTTGCTCACACCCACTTAGTCAAAACTCATGTGGGATTTTTTCCCCTTCTTCATACTGAAAATTCCCCAGAATTGGCTTTTCTGTTTCTTTTGTGCTCATTTTGCTGTAGAAGCCCATGTCTTTTTTTTTGCTTGAGAATACTGGTCCATTGGAACAGAGAGATTTTTTTCTGAAGTGTTTCAGGTTCCATGAATTTTGATCAAGTCCAAGGCAGGGTTTCCATGGGCTAATTGGCAAACTGTCCTTAAAGACATCAAGGCTGTGCTCTTGGCAGTAAGTCAATCCTGTGTTGAGTATATCCAGGGCCAGGGATTTTAGCTGTTGTATCCTCACTGGCTCTAGAGCAGATGGCTCAGATGGGGCTGCCCCAGAGCTGGGGATTTTGGAAAATGGATATTTCCCAGCCTCGGGCAGTCAGCTGGAGGATCTTCCCCAGAGCCGGGTGTACTGGGAGCTACCTGCAGCTGCTCAATACAATTAACATTCTCATTAACCGGCATCTAATGGGCTTGCAAATTGCCAGCTAGTTAATGAAATGCACAAGAGCGTCAGATTTGCTGAGCAGCTTCTGGGATCAGGGAATTTCCAATTCCATGGAAATGTGGATGATCTTTACATTCATCCTTACTTCAACAAAACAAAGCATCAGAAGAACTTTTCTTTTTCCAAAAGTAAAAACAAAATCAAGCCATAAAACTCACTCTGATAATTATTCTTGTCCCAGAGACTCCAGGGAATATGGAGTCCACCATTTCCACTGTTAAATTAACCTTCACCTCCCAACAAGAAACCTTGTCCATGTGTGGAAAACTGTACTGAAGAAGTCTATTTATTAATATTTTCAGAGGTTAATGTGATTTTGCTTCCTAATATTAGCCTCATCTTCAAAACCTCAGCTTACATTATTTTCACACTTTTTTTTTAAAGTGAGGACATGATGTTGCATTTAATAGGAGCTTTGATTAAACTATTTAGGGAAACATGATTTAAACAAATAATCAAATGGATCTTTTTAAAAATGAGTATTACAGGATTGTTGTGATGTTTTTGATACATTTTATGGAAGTTTTCTCCAAGAACTCAGGTTACATCTGCTTGCAGGATATCCAGAACTTACTCAGTTTCACAGTCCCCCTTTTTTTTTTTTTTTCCAAATGTAAAAAAACCAACCCTATATTTGGCTGGTTTTGGTGCATTTTGGCCTTTCAAAGTTGTGTTTGGTGTGTTTGTAATAGTAGAAAGTCCTCCTTTTTACTTTGTGATCATTCCTGTGCTGCGTGCAAGCTTTGGCTAAAGAAAAAAGCGGTGTAGTAAAACAATTAGTTAATAATATTAGCCCAAAATCCAGCTTTAGGATATTTGCAGAAAAAAAAAATCAATTATTTTGGAAATTCTTTCCTCCACCTTAAAAATAGCATTTCAACATAAGTGACGGAGGCAATTTTTAATTGATGTAGGATGTGCTTTTTTGTTTCTTTATATGGCAGTTGCTTCCGTCCAGAAGGCAGGCAGTTCCGAGCCAGTGAAAACAAAGTAGGTTATATCATCATGGCTTTCTTTATCAGTCAGACTCGAAATTCCATCAAAAAGATAATAGGTTTCTTTGACAAGACCTATTTTCCGTGGAACAATATCATTGGGTGCTGTTGTCATATTTTTAACTTTGAATTCTTTTTTTTCTTGATTTTTTTCATGAACTTCTGACTTTGCTGAGGATCAGACTTCACAGTCCAGCTTTTAGCTCTTCAAAATGATGTTCATAAACCCTCCAGTCCAGGAACAGTCTCAGTTTTCCCAAGATGGTGGGTTTGGACTAGATGATCTCTAGAGGTCCCTTCCAACCTCAACCATTCTGTGATTCTGTGAAAAAGGTTGGTAAAAGGAGAAACATGCTCTTGCTGTTCAGTAGGGTAGGAATGGCCCATACACAGGCTTTGTTTTCTGACAGATGTTTCTTATTAAGGGATCAATCAGAAACAAAGGACAGCACAAGACTGTCTTCTCCAGTCTTAGAGGTGGTATTCCCTGTGAAATAGATTGATTAGGAATTACATTCTCCATCCTCAAAGATCTTTGAGATCAGGTTATAGAGGGGTCTTTCCCCCTAGATCTGGTTCATGCTGCCTTCAAGCAGGACTAGTAGACACAGATAATAAATTCAGGTCTGTCCCAGCTCTGCAATTCCGGGAAGCCAAATAGTTGACATCATAGCTTTGAGCTAAAAGTTGATTTCTTTGTGAAAATAACATATTGCCTGTATATTTTCTGTTTTTACCTTGTTTCTCAGTGTTAATGAAGCATATGAGGCATATGAAGTTGTCCTGTCTTTGAACGTAAATGTTCGTTTGTGAATGTCCTTTCTCCTCTTAGAAACGAAAGTCATTGGTCAACATGGGCTAGTCATCTTCAAGATTTGAATTCCCTACAAGTTCCATATAATTAGATACTGAGTAAAGGCCAGAGCTTCTTTTAGTGTTTCCGAGGACAAAAAGGCTCTACAGAAAGGTGACACATGACGAGCACCACCATCTTTGGCCCCGGAAAACTAAGAATGAGATCCTTCTCTCCTGACCTCTGCTGTCTATGACCTGAGCAAAAGATCTGTCCTTAAAGTAGGATAATACTACCAAATAGCACTACACTAATGAAGAAAAGCACCAGGATCAAAAAAAAGAGCTTCAAAATTAAATTGAATGTACTTCACATCACAGAGAGTAAAAATATCTTTTTTTTTTCATTATTCCTCTGCATATGACTGGCACAAATTTGATTTTCTGGTCTTCAGTAGAGAATTTACCCTTTGGCTATAAAATCCGCCTACCCAGGTATATGTTTGCAGGGAAAACAGGCTTCCTTCCCTCAAAAAAATTCCCTCTTTCAGGCTCATAAAGAACAAACAGTCCTCTGCAGGAAACCTTGAGAAATCTATTTGCTAGTGAAGTGGACATCTCTTCTAAGTAATATACTTATTTGTAAGTTATATATTTAAGCATTTTAATGTGAAAAAAAAAATCTTTCCATCTCATCAGGTGAGATCCTGACATTACCTAGTTTTCCTATGAAATGAGGTTGTTCTTTCTCTCCTGTGTGGTTTATGTAGAGCGTGTGTTCTATTTAGAAGGAAAGCAGAAATAGAGGTGTGTGAGCATGCTGGTAAATCTGCTTTTAGTACACAGAAATCCCTGTTCCTTAAATACCTCCACGTCCACTCAATAAATCTCTGTTTTGGAGTTTTATCTCCAGGGAGCTCAACTTTTGAAGTTCTGCATATATTGAGAAACTTGTGGAGAAGTGGGGCAAAACAGCATTATTTTAAAATGTCTTCCCTGTACCTTACTGACTTATCATATTTTCTGCAGCTTTCATAGCATGCTTGCTGAACAGACAGTTTATTAAGGACTGTGTGGGGAATACTGAAATGAACTGCTAACCACTCTGTATATTGATGTCCTTGGCAGCAACAGAATTCCAAATAATTTCTTGAAGTGTCAAACTTTGTCAGAGTGTGCATAAAGGTGTCATGAACTCCATTCGGATCCTGTGTATTCATTTCAGATAAACACATTTTGCAAAACAGGTGTTAACGCCCCTATTATGAGAGTAGTGCAGAAAAAAAATACTTTTATTTTCTTTTGGTCTGGATCAGTTGTAGGAAAGGAAAGAAAACACCCAACGGCATGTTTTCCACTGAGTCTAATCAAACATCGCTTTTCCCTGGCAAACTGAAAAGTAGATAATGTTTTCAGGCAGCGAAATGCTTCCCTTCAGTGCTCTTTTTTAAAAAAGAAATCCCTTAAAAATACATCTGATTGAACTAATGTCATTCCCAATTAGAAAATCAAAAGATTTTATTTTGAAATGAGATGCTTCATCTCCTACATCTCCTTACTCTCTGCTAAGTTTATTGTTTGTCTGTCTGAGACTCAATAATTTAGTGAAACTAACACAAATCCAGAAAGAATTTTGATTTTACCAAACAGATTTTTTTCTTTTTCTTCTCAGTCCAAGAATTCATATTCAATAGAACCTTTTCCCTTGTCCTATATATATATATATATATGTATGAGATTGCTGGCTTTCCTTCAATCCTTTTGAAAAGAGCTCTGATTTTAGTGGGAAATGTGCCGATCCTCACACCGAGTTCCCTTCAGGGCTATGACTTTCACATCGATCTATCTGGCATATAGTACCAGGACCTCAGGGCTGTAAATATAAAAACATCTTCATTAATTGCCACGGAAGTATGCCTTGATTTAATTTTTTACAGTGCTCAATTGAAGGACATAAATCTCTTGTAATTTGTCCTCTTCCCTTAGTAATAATCGCTGTATCTAATTGTTGTGTAAGAAATCTTGCTGCAGCACCTCTTTCCTCCAGTCAATTTTCTGTTGAGTTTGAATTTTCAGTCTTTTTGACTGGGAGGTGGCAATGAATATTCAATTGCTGCGCTGGATTGAAAGTGGAAAAAAATGGAAATGAAATGATTAATATGTAATTTGCACAGTTATTCCCCATATAGGGTCCCCAATACCATGCATTCATACTATAACCTAGAGATATGATGCAACACATGAAGATTCAGCTTTGAGACAGGTAGCTCAACTCCCAGTAACAGGTTGATTGTGTTATTCTGAACTTCAGCTTTAGGTCTATGAATAAACAGCCTTTTTTTTTCCAATTTAGCAATTGGAATTTAGATTCCAGTTGCAGTTAAACCTGTAGCTTAAAGCTTCCTTTCAGAGATACTGGCATACATTGCCTAACTAATTAGATGTGGCCTTAGCTCTGTGTCAAATGAGCTAATGCCAAGGAAGGGTCACTTGGAGTTTCTTCTAAATGCAAATTATCTTCTGTTCCAGCTTTAATAAAGACCCTGCCATCTGAATTAGCAGTTAATTGCATTAAACAGAATCAACTGTAATTCACTGCCCCTTAGATGAACTGTCCCTGCAAATGAAAAAAAAAAAGGACAAACCTGGTGGTGATTGACTGAAAAAAACAACCTTGAAGCTTGCTTTTTGAAATCTATGAATCTCTCCCTTTTTAAACTCCAGGAGGATCTTGCACCAAAAGAAATGTTGACTATTGCTATTTCTTTGTAGGTTTTTTGAAAACTACCTGGAGTGAGGAGCAATACATCACCTATATGAAGCCATCCAGGAGCATAGGTGTTAATCCTATGCTGGTTCCTTGGAGTCTTTCTTTAATTAGTAGAAAGAATTGTTCCAGAGAATGATTAATACTGCCCTGGTGTTGGTGTTTGAGGTAACTAGCATGCTTCACATACCAATCCCTTTTCAGTGAAAACATGAGAACATTTGTTTAATCTCTTTCAGGATCTTTGGAAATGGAAGAGCTTCTTCCATCAGAATGGAATTAGATTTTTAGATATTTTCTGACCCATCTGGATTTAGACACCCAAATCCTTGCCTAGAACTCATTCGCCTTGGATAGGCAAAGATTCGCCTTGAGCTTCATTTTCTTTGTGTCTTATATTTCCCATCAACTAAATACCTGGGAATCCCTTGGAATTAGTCCTTGGGATGAGCTCTGTGAGCCTAGAAAGAGATTAAAAGACAAATAAATAAATAAATAGATTAATTAATGAAATAAAGCTACCTCAAAGAGCACCTAGAAGAGGGCAGGGGATGGCTGAGGGACACAAATGGGGAAGATCCAGCACCAAAAGCTGTGGCTGGAGCTGTAATCAGCCAAAATCTTCCACTTTTTTTTTTCTTTTTCTTTTTTTTTTGTGTGCGTACGTGTGTGTGTGTGTGTGTGTGTGTAAGGAATATTGTGTCCTATAAACCAAGAAAGCTTCTCACTCAATAGTGAAGTCTTGTTTTCAATAACTTTATTTCTCTGTGTGCTATATTTTGGTGTCTGGGCTCAGCCAGCTGTGGCAGATAGGAGAACAAGAGATGCAGAAGTGCAGATGGTCACATCAGGCATTTATATTTCCTTTCTGCTTTAATAGCCAGGCTATTAAACAGATAATAGTGAAGGGAAATTGAGGACATTGCCCTTTGGTCAAGAGCCTGAAGTGCTTTAGACTCAGCAGGGGTTAATGATATCTACCTGAATCTTCTCAGGCCAGGCAGGATTTTACCCACCTTTGGCATCTCGCCTACATAGAAAGTGTGTGATCCTCTCTGAAAGAATTGGAGGGGTAAATTTATTTCTATTGCACCAGAAGAATGGAATCCATTAAGGAATCCAGAAATAAAACTGAGGGAAAAAAAAATCATAAATGGGTCTTTGTGCTAGTTCTTCAGTATTTGATCTTTCTTTTATAAATCAGTTTCTTAGTTAAGCATAGAGACCCTCCTTATTTCCCCTGCATTATTTTATTCCTAAAAGAAGCCCATCTCTTAAGACAACTTCCTCTGTCTCATCCACTTCTTAGTATCCTGTAGTCAATCATAGTCTCTCCCAAGCATTGACTCAAGTTTTCTCACCATTTAAAACCCTCTGTCCTCTTCCCCAGTGACACCCCAGAAACTTTTTACTCTTTTCCCATCTTTATCTATATCAGGCAATGAAATCTACATTGTCTGGGTGCTGGGAGAATGGCTCGGAGAAAACAGTTCCAATGAAATATGGTTCTAGGGTCCCAAGATGGTTTCTAGGTAGAATATGGTCAGGCCACACATCTTTTGGCTGGAGCATACTTAGCCTAATACATTTTTCATTGGCTACAACTCAGGTATAAGCAATGAAAAAGGGATTGATGATGAAAAGAGCAGCCTTCACAGGAGAGGATGATGCCTGGTATAAATACAATAGTGAAAATATTTCAGCCTTTGCTTTTAGGGAAGCTTAGCTGCCTTCTGGACTCTTTGAATCTGGACAACCATCTAACAGGACCCTCATGGGGGGAAATCCTGTAACTGTGGGACTCACTGCTGGTGGCTGAGCAGAAATCAGGCAGATTTTCAAATGTAGCATGACCTGGAAGGAGTCTTCCTTCCAACCTGCAAGTCTCCATGCAGGAAAGGAGCATATGTGCCTTCAAGATGGCTATATGCTGCAAATGCAGCCTTGAAATTACAGCACTGGCATCTTCTACAAAATGCAATGTAAGAACCAGGGCAAACTGTGTTCCTGAAAAAAATAACTTAGAGACACTTGGGTTAGGATTCACTGCATCTCCCTTTACCTCTCACTGAATTAGGTCACATTCAGTTCCTTTTTTTAATCAGAGGAGCTAAAGGGAGTTTTTAGGGTGTGATTCCTCTGACCTACATCACATTACATTCCTCTGCCTACATGGCTGAGATGTGTTCTCAACTTCATGGCCCCTCTCTCTACTGGATGAGCAGGGAGCTGAAAGCAATTAAGAGAAAAATGCTTTGGTCAAGAGCAGAGCCGAGTACTCTACCCATGATAACCCCCAATGTCAGAAGGTAGGAGGGTACGGTCCAGAGTTACTCAAGAGGATTGCCCTGGAGGTGGCTCTGTCATGAGTATGTTCTATGGTTGACTAATGTCTTAAGAGAGATATGAAATCTTGATGAGCTTTAGCCCAGAGGGCAGCTACTGCGCTCACAAATGCGGACCTGTGTGTCTACATTAGGTGCCCTGCACCAGGACCTGTGCATCTTTTTCAAGTGCTCTATTTTCAAGTGTCTATTTCATAGACATATAACCAAGAGCTAATCACTAGGTTTCCTTTTGCATTAGCGTGTTCCAGAATACCCTGTCAAGACCCTATGGAAACCCTTCCCGCATGACCATTCATACCGTCGGCACGCTGTGAATCATAGGATCTTCTCAAATCCCATCCCTACAATCTTCTTGGCCTAGAGATAGCTGAAGAAACCATTTAGTTGAGGATTGCACAGAACCCCTGATCCAGCTCCTGGCCCAGAACCACACTTTACAGGCTTTTCTCTTATTATTTGTTCAAAGCCGTGGGTGTAATTAGGCAACCCCACAGCCAAAGGCATCTACTAGACTTGATAAAGAGACAGAGGGAAATACTTGTCAGTCACCCAGCAGGAAGGTTGCCCTAGCAAAGAGAATTGGTGTGCCATGACCTACATTGCATGCATCCACCTACGCTGCGTGTGGGCTGTGTCTTCTCCTGGGGGAAGCCCAGCAGCTGTGTGTGGGTTCTATTCCAATTAGTTTTCACATTGTCAGTGTGAGCGCGGTACAGAGACATGCTGGCATGTCCTGCATGGCAGCGTTCTGCTGGGAGAGGAGACTTCCCCTGCGACTGAGGAAATATCTTTTATTTGCAAATCTGTCCACAGGCTTGCAGATATTTGAGCTGTTCTTTAAAAAAAAAAAGTATATTTATTTTAGACATATATATCTGCCTCTACGTGTGTGTATCTTTATCCCTCTCTACACATATATATATATACACTTGGCTGGTATTTTTCAAATTCAGCAACTTAAGTAACAGAAGGCTTAATTTTTTTTTTATCCCTATGTGTCATTAGCTACCCATCCATATGATTCCATCTTAAGGAGTAAAAAAAAGCCCCTTTCTCACAGGCTGAGTCAGCAGGAGATGGATATTTTTGTGTTGCTGGAAGGCAAGGGGAAAGAGAGTGGACTCACACTCCACCTACACCGCCAAGAAGGAACCATCTAGGAACGTGGCCATCCACACAACGTGGGTGGCAAGGTCCCAGGATGAGCAACTACCTTTTCTAAATATAGTGAGGAGAAAAAACAACCATATATATACCGGTTTATGCCAAACTACCTACCCAAGACAGGTACTTGCACACAGTGGTGTACTCTGAAGCAAACATCTTCAGGGTTTTTGTCTCATGATTCTCTACCTTGGGGCAGCTTCAATAAAGTATGTCTGCTAGTAGGTAGTGATGAGAGACCTTGCTGTTACCCGGGGTTTGATTACACTTCAGGATGCAAATTATCCCTGCATTTAAACTGTGCCCCCATATTACAAAGGAAAGCCATCTCAGGGACCTTTGCTTCTCACCCGTGTTTTCCTATCTTTTTTTTTTATTTTTTTAATCTAACTTTTTCTATCTCTGGTCTTATGCTACATTCATCATAGTTAAATATGTGCAGACATGATAGAGGTGGAATCTGAGCTTGGAGTCCACATTTGTCTAGATGCCAAAAGACATTTCTAGGAGCACTACTCAGCCTGGATTTTCAAGAAATTTTGGAGACATAATTTGAGATGTTTTGTACAGGTTTAATTCTTAATGCTCAAGCTTCTCCCTTTGCAAAAGGCAGTGTATGACTTTGCAAAAGGCAGTGTATGACTTTCCACCTGGATGTATGGATTTGAAAGCTCACTGCTTGTTGTGTCTGGGTGATGCTCTTCATGGAAAATGATGACTGAAGTACCAGTTGGTGCAATCAACCTCTCTACATGCCTTGAAATGCTATGGGAAGCCTCCGGGCACAACTTCATCTCTTCCAGCAGCAGAGCCCTGTGGGCATGCTGAAGGCATGCATGTGGCATCATGCTACTGATATCCCTGTCCAAGTCCCCTCAGCTGCCAACACCTTTTTCTACTAAAGCTCTCAGGCTTGTGTTGCAAATGTCACATAAAGATGCAGCATTGTGGGGTAATATAACTTTAAAATAAGTATAGCAGTAGTTGTGCACACTAAAAATTACCTCCCTTGGGCCAACCAGCCTCATGGCCCCAAAACCAGTGTAGCCAGTTCAGATTGTTGAGCACTTTGCCAAGCCAAGAGGTTCCTCCGTAATCAGTGGAGGGAGGGGAATATGGTACCTTTGAGTTGTTAAAATATTGTGCCCTATTTTTTGGCATCTATAGCATTGTCCTACATCCTGTGGGTCATACTCAGCCCTGCTGGAATACAACAGGCATCTGTTACTTAAAACTCCAAGAAAAGAGTGAACTATGGAAGCAAATGTAATTATTGCTAGAGAGAGGGGGAGATGGGAAAAGACTCAGCAAATGTGAAAACCCTCAGTCCAGTTTGTTTTTTGTTATGAGGGTGAAAAGGGGTCTGATACAAATCTACTGCTTGCTCTGGGATATTTCAATGAGGATGATTCTCAATCAGGGTTGCAGGTATTAAAACATGCCTAAAGGAAACCAGAGAGAAATGGTGAAGGGCAGAGGCCAGAGGACATTCACATGTTTGGTTATACCCATTTTATCTATCTATCTCAGCAGTGCTGATCTTTGGCTGAAACGCCCAAATCTTCTGCTAACTCTGCAGCTGGGTTTCCTCAGTCCTGCAGTGGAGAAGCCCTTGGTGGGTGAGGATCCCTGACCCACTATCTTGCAGCCCTCCATGGATGAGATTTTTAGCATCTCAAGCTACAGGAGAGACCCATGGGGTCTTCACACTTGAGCTTATCTTATCCACAACCTGGCATAAGGACAGCAAGAGGAGCAGAGACGAGCAGATGGCTTTGCCCAGCTCCCTGGGGACACTTATGGTTCCGAGGGATCTCCTCACTCACTCGAGGCCCCGGAGCGACCGCTGTGCCACCGCTGCAGCAGGGGACAGCAGGTGGGCAAAGCAGAGCTGGCCCCAGGGGAGATGCGCTGTGCTCTGCCAGCCCAGCCACTGGTGACTCATCTGTTTGCTGCCTTCTGCGGGAGCCCGAGCAGCTTTGGTGAGTGGGAGTCGCTCTGTTATTTTCTGTTTATAGGTTTTTCTAACCGTCTTTTTTTTTTTTTTAACCCCCCACCTAGGGTACAACAGTTCTGAGAGCCAGACAGCAGTCATTTTGTAGCTAGAACATGTTTTTCTTTGTTTTTCTGATGGGGAAGAAGTGAAGATGTAAAAATTCTGGGGGGCAGGGATGGGCTATGACTGAGACACTCTGGTTTTACTTCCCAAAATCCAGCTCCACCAGAGGTTTTACTGGCACTAACATGCCATTGTGTCACCTTGAGTGATTCAGGGGCAATTGGGAAGAAAATAACCCCTCTGCTCCCAGATCCAGGAGAGAGATTTTATTCCAGATGCCATCACCAATGTCAGAACATCCCACCCATGCAGGACCTAAATGAGACCTCACCAGCCCCTTTAGGTGAACATCTCTCCCTGCTCCCCATTTAGAACCTCTCAGAGTTGTCCATCTCCCCATCAAACTCAGCTGTCACTCAGTTCCAATTCATTTGAATGTATTAGCCACGCTGAATCAATTGCATGGCTTGAGGCCGGGTTATTAGCGTTATTATCTTGTTTACTGCTTGTGGATCGCTCTAGCTTTAAGCAGTGCCCTTCTAACGCCCTCGTAAAAGGGGAGGTCAATTATCCCTGCGTTTCACATGGGGAACAAAAAAGAATGAAAACAACAGAAAACACAAAGCAGAGAGGGATGTGGCAAAGTTTTTTCGCTTGCCATGCTTACATTATCTGTAGGGCTTGATCCTGTCCATGCTCCCAAATGCTCTCCACTGCACTTTGGCAAGTGAGGAGTTTCAGGTTCAGGGATGTAAATTGTCTCTCATGAACAGCAGCCTAATGCTCACACGACTCACGACTCTCACGGCTCAAAACCTTCCTTGCCAAAAGCAAAGGCTCAGCTGTCAGATGTCACTTGAAGGAAGCACCTTTAAACACCTGTTGGAGCTGCAGAATAAAGTTTTAATGATGAGTGAGAGTGACTAATGCCACATTAATCCTTCCTGCCATTAGGAGGTAGACAGTGAAGTCTCTCTGTGATCAAGAGTTATGTTCTTTAACAAATCCTTCTGCTCAGTGTAGTTGGGCTGGACATGCAACCTGGGACACAGGGACATCCAGTGATATGAGTTTTAGTTGCCTAGAAGCTTTGTCAGTCCATGGCTCTCCACCAGATAAGAGTCCCACCATCGGGACTGCACTTCAAGAGCTCACAAGAACTCTACTGCTAAATCTGTGGATTGGCCATTACTGATGTTGAGGTAAAGGTCTGCTCAGAGAGCTAGGTCAACACTTGCCCAGTGGATGTGCGTTTAATAGTAATGAAACAGGTCTCCAGGGTATTTGAAGCCTGGTGGATAGAGCATGAGTCTTGGTCCATGAAGTTCTGGATTTCTCAGACAGAGGTGGGACATGGGTCTCTATCATAGGCAAGTTCAGTAGCCTATTTACTGCAGAAATATCTCAAGTAGTTAAATTTTACTGCTTGCAAGTTAAACTTTCCTTCAGGACAAGCTTCTGGGACCCAAAATAAAGACCTTCCTAAAGCTTGGTACTACTTACCTGATTCCTAAACACATTTGCAGCTTAGGTTTTCTCCTTCTCCTCAATATATCCTATGAAGTACTTCCAGCATGTCCTCTATTGAAGCACTTTGTGGCCTATTCTGATGCTCAACTCTCTGCAAACCAGTTCAGCAGAATCTGAGAAAGGCATAAAGAGGTTGCACCTATGGGAATGTTCTTAAACTACTGAGAAATGAAATATAAATGCATCTGAAAAATTGGTGGTAGAACAGAGAATATATCTGAAGGGTGTCAGACACCAGCATCTTGCCCCTATGGGGTGGGATGCATTTCAGACAAAAGCAAGGCCTGTGGAATGGGATGGTGGGTACGTGAAGTCTTAGTTCTTGGCAGGAAATGTTCATCTGTCAAAGCAAGCTCACTCTGCACTTGCAGGAGGTGCAAAATTAGCAACCGATACTGAACCATATATTTCAGTGGAGTCTGGGAGAAGGAACTGTGAGAAGATACAGCATGTACCTTGTGTGGGAGAGAGGTGGTTGCCCAGAGAAGTCCTCCAAGGTCGTAGAGGCACTTTCTGATGCTGAGGAGCAGCAATATCTATGTTTAACATTCACAGTGGACCAGAGTTGTAACACCCATGAGAAGCCAGGGCACCCCACACTCCAGATCTTACATTGCACTGGAGCATGCTCTAGGTCCTTTCTATCCTATTCACACTTTTTTTTGTGTGTTTTCCTTATTATAGAGATGTCTTGTTTTGCCTGGACACAAAATGAAGCTGGATCATGGACCCAAATCTAAGATAGGACAGAGCTATTCCACTGTTCAAAGCTAAAAGAGAATGAAGTTTTGCAAAGCGCGAGGCCAATGGGGGAAATGATGACACCTAATTTGAGGTGGTTACTGTAGAGGAATAGGGCGAAAGTGGCTCCAGACCATTCCCACTTGTTTGCTCGGGAGATTTCAGAACCCTGGTATATACCTGGATCACTTTGTGTTAGCCCTTCTTTCCCTCTGAGCTAACAGAAATCAAGTCTAGCCAAGGGGTGTCACATCTTAGACCAGATCTCAAATCCGCTCTCTTTTCAGATACCCCCGTTAGCACTGTGTCCCATCAGGACCCTCTCTGTGTGCCCCATGAGACAATCCCTGCACCAGAACTATATTTGGAGGTTTTAAAGGTAGCAATGAGTTTACCAAACATGTAAACATACACCCTGTTCTTTTGAATTCTGAGGACTGTGATTAAAAGTTAACAATGCTAACATTTAGAATCTGGAATTGTTATTTTCTCATCCCTCATCCTTTATATTTAAACACAGATATACCCTCCAATTATTTTCTATCGTCTTGCCACTTAAAACAATTAGAGATAGAGAAAAATATGTGTGATTGAGGTGTGTACTGTGGAACATAACTTTTTGATTTATTTAAGCAGCAGCAATGAGCCATATATGTTGTACAATTACATGGAAGAGAGCAAGATTGCTGTGTTTGTGAACAAGAAAGTGTCAGCCTTTGGGAGGAGGAGTGATTACTGGTGGTGATTTATGCAGTTTAAGGTGATTTAAGCCTAGTTAAATAATTGCACATCATGGCACAATATCTGACATAATAGACCAAGAGAATTGAAAAGTTTTCTGCTCTGTTTTCTATTCCAGATTCCCAGACAATTCTCTGTCAGAGAAAGCCTGTGGTGCTTCGTCATTTGCGGAGAGGCTGCTCCTGGGCTTAGTTTTCCTGCAGTCTTGCACCATAATGCAAGTGAAGTGTCCTCCAAAGTTAGGAGTGGTCTGTGCACAAGCATTAGGTGATCAGATCTTATGACAGATACTCAAAATAATGCACCCGCAGTCTTTATTTTTCATATTTTCATTGACTAAAATCTTTTTTATCCTGTGCAGTAGTTATGACAAGTGGATAGAGGTAAGGGACCTCGGAAGGAGCATTGAGGAAGAGACATTGATGCTTTGGGACTTTGGTGCCTATCCACATTTGGGATTGGGGGCATCTTTTCATGTGGGGTGCTTTCATGGCTTACATTATAGGTTGGGGAATAGCAATATCATGCTTATACTGAAAACCATCAGATCTTGTCTGATATCTGAGTCCTTCCGATCTTTGAACTCTTGAAAGCTCTCCGTAGCCTTGTAGAGAGGGAAACTGAGGCTTGGGGTAGCCAAGGGATTTATTCTTGTTCATGTTGGTTTTATGAAGCTGCTGCTCAGCACTTCTGGGAAAAACACAGCAAATACAGAACTGACTCCTGTAACATGTAATTTAACCACCTGGAACATCACAGATTTCTACCATAAAGGTAAGATATTCCCCTAGCAGAAGTCATCATCTCAAATGGATGGAGAGCTCTAGGGTTGTTAAGTTGTTACATCAAAGTTTTGACTCTGAAATAGCCAAAATGTTCCTGTTATCCACATGCAGATCCGCTTAGGAAGGGAAGGGGAGCTA
This sequence comes from Crypturellus undulatus, assembly GCA_013389825.1. Taxonomy (NCBI): domain Eukaryota; kingdom Metazoa; phylum Chordata; class Aves; order Tinamiformes; family Tinamidae; genus Crypturellus; species Crypturellus undulatus. The sequence continues at coordinate 436,652 of VWPW01008947.1, read as the reverse complement.
AACAATTCCTCTCTGGGGTGGTAAACAGGAGACTGTTTGATTTGAACAATGTCTGGATGGGAGAGTGAGGAAAGGGTGCAATGAGGAGCAGGCAGGGTGCCAAAATTTCCCCAAACATGCAAGTTTCAAGCCACATACAGTGTCAGCAGGATGTCCCTGGAGTTGGGAAGTGGGCTGAAAAGTTTCAGGATGAGAGAGGGAGATGCAGAGAAATATGACATCTGCAGTAACCCTACCGAGAGTGACTAATTCTGTGATTGCAGTGGGTGACAACAGCTGGCATCAGGCTACCTGAAACATCTGGGCAGTGATGAAAAAGGCTCTCCCCCTAGAAACCCTTCCCAGGCTGGAGGAAGGAGACAGAGGAAACCTAAGTCCCAGGTGAGGGTCACTCTTGGGACAGGATCTAGTACAGCAGCTAAGAGCCTTGAACTTCTCTGGTCCTTGCACTCTTATTACCATGATGTCAATATGTTTCATGCGATTTTGAATACTATTTATTTGAGTCATTACACTGCGAAACATTAAAAAAAAAAAAAAAAAGAAGAGAGAAAGTCTAACAAACACAACTTACACGTACACCTGGATCGCTCCTCCTTTGCCCACTCAGGAATTTATTGCCCAAATCCTAGGGGTATTTCCCCCAAGCCCCAAACATTGTGCCTTGGCCCCATTGCTTTCCCAGTCGCTATGTCTTTACAGAAGAACATATTTCTTGTGCTTGAACCTCCTTTCTTCCTGCAAAAGGAAGCCATGGGAAATCTCATGAGCTCTGAGAAGAATTATTGGTCTGTCAGGCAGGACTCGAAGCTTTGAGCAGCACAACCACAGCTGTGAAGCCGTCATTACCAGCAGAGCTCAGCTCCTTGCAGGAATTAATGACTCAAGACTGCTTAATTGCAGGTTTCTCCCCTTTGCCCTAAATGTTAATCCATCCTTCAGCCATGAAATTGCACAGGCTAATCATGGAATGCCATCTCACCTCTAATGAAGGTGTTCAAGCCCAAGGAGGCACCGAGAATAGGAACAGATTCCCTTCTCCCAAACCTTGACTTGCATGCTCTCCCAAGAAGCAGCAAAAGCAATGTTTTGACATCAGTTTTGTTGTCTCTTGAACAACAAACAAGCAAAAGCAATGTTTTGACATCAGTTTTGTTGTCTCTTGTATACCTGTAAGGCCAACCAGCCCTTGCAAACATTCTCATCACAGTGAAGAGTCTTGGAAATAACTTTTAATTCTCAGGGAACCCGAGGTGAAGAAAGGCTGATGGAAACAACTTAAAACATCTGATTCATCTGGGGCAGAGCTGAAGTGAGACCTCAGAAAGACCAAGATCCTGCCAGAACATACTCCTGCAAACCAATGGTAGCAGGGATGCAGGATGCTGGGAAGATACTGCAGCCAGAAGAAATACAATCCCTTGAGGCTGGGATGGGATCTGCAGCTCATTCCTGCCCACTCTTGTGGTTATTTAGGATGCTGAGCATCTGCAGGGGACAGAATGCGAGAATATTTATCCAGTGCTGCTTCTGAGACTCAGGCAATAGTGCACGGAGTTTGCATTGCAGAGAACCCCTTTTTGCCTCTCATTTGCAAACAGTGTAATTAAGGGAAAAACCCATGATAATCCAGAAAGTTCCTGTCCCTTCCTGATAGCCTCTTGTTCCCTCTTATTTGTTTTGTTTTTCATAACTCAAAATTTGGGGATGATTTCCTCGCCTGACAGGCTTTTAGCATCACGAAAGTCAAATATCAGTCTCATCAGCTCCAGGGATTTCTAAGAGTCGATTTGAGGAGGAAGCAGAACAAATTTGTAGGGCAGTCTCATTTGTGCAGCTGAGGAAGAGGGACCAGACTGACGGAAGAATCGTCGTAAAAGAGCAGAAAAGAGAGACTTGCATCAGAGCTACTTATTCCCATCTTCACGTCACCTAGCAACACTCCATTTAAGGACTTAACTTCCGATAAAATGATTCCCTGGGAATTTTCCCATTAGGTGGCACCACTGGCCTTGCAAAGTCCTTCCTCTGCTCTGTTTCTTTCATGCCAGATAGCTGAAAAACTCCAGAAGAGCCTAGAGCTGAACCTGAGTTGGGATTTGTGCAGACACAGAAGGGAGAAGAGTGATCAGTTCCCACTGAGGATGGAGAAGAGTTTTTATTGAAACCTAGTCCATCCTTTGGATAGGGTAAGGTAACTTCTTTAAAGCATCACAGAGTGATGCCAGGACCTGATTCTCCTTGACAAAAGAAAGTCACAGCTTCCTTGAAATAGCACACACACAGCCCTTAATAGTTGATGCAGCTGCAATTAATGCAGACATGGGGCAACTCCACCCTTCAGACGTAATTAATTTCACAATAACAAAGCTGCATGGGCAGCTAAATGTTTATGAGGAACACTGCAAGGATCATCTACTAAATCAGCTGTCTATGCAGTCCTGCATCTCTCTGCTACTCTCCTTCCAAATGGAGGAAAAAGAAAAAAGTTCCAGAAAGAGTTTTCTGTTCTTGCAGGCTGTTCCAAACTCTGTGTGCATGATTCTTAGTCACTGTGCTCAAGAAATTGCTCCTATAAGCTTCTTCTGTAGATAAATATTCAACGATCTGCTCTGAACATACTGTGTTCTAAGTTAATGGAAGTTTTTTTTTTCTTCTTTATTTTTTTCTTTTTTGTGTGTGTGTGTGAAGAGTATTACTATCTAAAATATTTCTCCCTCACTCTTCTTAACAGTTGGAAAGACTTACTGGGTGAGCCAGCCCCCAGCTTCCTCTCCCCAGCTTCTTATGGATCCTGAGGTCCAGAGGGAGCTGAGAGAGATGGCCAAAGGAATAGAAAATAAGGATTTCTTATTTCTGTTTCTGTTTCAGGACTGAGACCTAGTCACTCTTCCGTGACTTCAGATCCCTGAGCAATATTTCAGGTTACTTTCACATCCACATCTCTACTTGACACAAAATACCATGGGAAAACAAAAGTTTTTGAGGCTTGGTTGTGGTGTACACCAGTTTTTAGCTCTACAGAGCCTTGTAGGGCTGCACCTGGAGTGTTTCTAGGTCACATGTAGATGATGCTCTAAAACTGGCAATGGACAAGAGGTAGAAAGTCTGTAACAGATATATACAGAAATTGTAAATTTAGGACTTATGAAAAGTCTTCTATTCGCAGTATTAGTTGATGGAATATCTCCTATATTGCTGCGTGAATATATCCAGCTGTCATTCCCTGACTGGAGGGAGACAGAACGACATGAAAGGGTTATCCAGACTCTGTGGATAAGCCCTGACACCACATAAAAGATCAGAGTATAATAGAAATGCCTACATTGTATTCGTGCTCTCAGTTGCCTCTAATCAAAGTCACTGTTTAACTCCAAACTTTTGTGGATTTTATTGCATAGACCCTCATCTTCAGGTATGTCTAGGAGCCCTACTTCCTCATTTCTTGCCAGCACATACAAACCTTTCCCTACAGATAAGGTTTTGAGGTATAACAGACCTCATTATAGAATGGATACATCAGACAATTTTGTACAAAATGTTTAGCATGTAATCGGAGAGTGAGAGAAAAATTGAAGCTGGAAGGGACCTCTGGAGATCATCTAGTCCAATCCCTCTGCTCCAGCAGGGACACCTAGAGCACGGGGCACAGGGTGGCAACCAGGGGGTTTTTGAAGATCTCCAGAGAAGGAGACTCCACAACCTCTCTGGGCAGCCTGTGCCAGGGCTCTGGCACTCTCACAGGAAAGAAGTTCTTCCTCACATGGTGGTGGAACTGCCTGTGGTTCAATTTGTACCCATTACCCCTTGTCCTATCACTAGCCACCACCAAGAAGAGTTTGACCTCATCCTCCCTACATTCTCCCCTCAGGTACTTATACATATTCATCATCTAGTCCAACTCCACTGCTAAAGCACAGTCACCTTGAGTATGTTGTACTTGACAGCTTTTGAATATCGACAAGGATGAGAGATCTCTACAATCTCCCTGGGCAACTAAGGTCTTCTCCAGCTAAGGTCTTCCCTTCTCCAGGATGGTGTTTCAGCTCTCTCCCTGATTTGGTCTATTGCAAAAGGCAAAAACATNAGAAGAGTTTGACCTCATCCTCCCTACATTCTCCCCTCAGGTACTTATACATATTCATCATCTAGTCCAACTCCACTGCTAAAGCACAGTCACCTTGAGTATGTTGTACTTAAGACAGCTTTTGAATATCGACAAGGATGAGAGATCTCTACAATCTCCCTGGGCAACTAAGGTCTTCTCCAGCTAAGGTCTTCTCCAGGATGGTATTTCAGCTCTCCCCCTGATTTGGTCTATTGCAAAAGACAAAAACATTTTCATGCTCCCCTCCAGTTCTGATCTTCATTCTATCTGTGACTAGTCTAAAAAATAAATATGTTTCTCACAGGTCTTGTGAAAATTAATGTCTGAGTGGAGGAGAAAGACTCAAGCTCAGGATACCAGCAAGTGAAAAGCAAGTGCATATCATCCTCACATATTTGGATTAGCAGGGACTGCCTGGTCAGCTGGCACAAGAATAACGGTTGACTGATGGACTAACAGCTGTGATCTTGCTCAGGCTACTAGAAAACCAGATGTAAATACAAATAAAATCAGATTTATGCATTCCTGTCTTTGCAGAACAATTTATTAGGTTTCTCTTCTTTTTTTTCTCTTGGGACAGGTTAGCAGCTCTGTTGAGGGAGGCTGCTTCAAAACTGTCTCCTCACCCTCTCTGCGATTCCTAGTGCCTGTCATCTGCTGCAAGATCTGCAGTGCTACGTCACGCGCAGAGCCCCCAAATAAACTTCCGTTCTCATTTAAGACACCATCTGTGTCCCAATTCTGCGGCACTTGGCAGAGCTCGCTTCCCATCTATGGTATGTTTGTTCCTCCTGGAGAAATGCAGCCTTCTTCGGAGGTGGGAAAGTCAGCGGATGGTGAGGGTGCCAGCTCTGTGCAAAAGGAGATCGCTTTGCTGTGACAGCGTCCTCGAGTAGCAGGGTGCTCCTGGTGTTGAGCCATGGTTTTGGAGCAGACTCAAGGAAACCGTGTGGATGTGCTATGGCCAATATTAGATCATAGTTGGCTGCAAGAAGGGCAAGAGGTTTGAGTGGAATGAGGACATGCTGCCATAATTGAGGACAAAAGCAGTAAGGTGAGGGAGGTCTAAGCTAGGGCATCATGGCCAGGTTTGAAAGGCTCCCAGTTCCTCTCAGTCCTTTTACAAGGTGACTGGTGGAGTTCATCACCTTATTTTCCTATTATGCATTTAAACTAAGCCTTATTGCATAAACAGACACCTGCAACCTGCACCAAAACAGACTTAGCTTACTCTCCTCTCCATCCAAACAGCTCAGTGATCTGTGCAGACCTTGTCACCGTGCCTCAGTTTCCCTTGCTGTAGTAGTGACACTTGGATTCCTTATTTAACTAAGGTGTGATGAAAGTTAACTTGGAGTTGAAAGTACTCTGTGTTCTCAGCTTGTTTTCATGTGCTAGCCCAGCACGTGTCCTTACAGCTGATGTTGTATTACTCACATACCTCTCGAGTCCTCTTTTCTTCTAATTCTTTTTATTTGAAACTACTAAGAACAGTCATGCTATCCAGGAAAATGCAGCCTCGCAAAGCTGGCATCAGCGTCACTAAAGTGTGCTCAGGAGGCTTAACAGGTGAATTTACTTCTAACTTTATTGGAAAATTGGGCACAAGGTGTCAGAGGCAGAAGGAAGGGACAGGGGAGAGATAGAGAAGAAAATGAGGACAGCTCCTCTCAGAAGAAAAGAGCAGGAGATGAGGTAAATAAACAGAACACAATGTACAAATGAAGATGTTACACTGAAGGCAATGTAAAGGAGCACAGAAGTGTGGGACATTATGGATAAAGACCATTTTAAATGTCTGAAATTGTACTTTGGGATACATTTGGAAAACGACACCCCGCCACGTAAATGAGGAAGGGAAAAATGTGGCTCGTTTCAGCTAACTTGGCAAAGGCTAGAAGATTAAGAGCTGTCTCTATGAATCTGAAAAAAGATAAACACCAAGGACGGAGAATATGAGATGGAGCTAGAAGACAGCATTAGAGGAATGGATTTAAACTGGTGAAGGCAACATAGTTCTCACTGGAAATTTGAGGTTTCTACCAGACAGAACAGAGCAGCTCTCAGCTCCTTCAGGAAGGACAGAAGCTCTCAGAAAAACCTCTAAGTATCTCACAGCAAAGGGATTATAGTACATGTGGCAGCAGAGAGGCCCCTTTCCACTGCTGATTTTCCATCTGCTGCACCACCTTCTCTGTTGCCCCAATGTCTGATCACATTGAGGATACTCAGGTTTCACTAGGAGTAAAAACGTGGATGAAGAAGGCATGGTAAAGAGGAGGAATGTATATAAATATATACAGAAGTGTAAGCTTTTAATAAAGACATTTGGGAGATTCTCTTGGACAATATGAAGATGTTGCTCTAGAGATAATGGTGTGTCGTGCCAACTTCGTTGCTAGAGCTGAAGAATCTAGAGTAAGTTATGGGAAGGTAGGACCAGAATGGCACCTTATTGTCGCCAAAACTTTGATTTTACCCAGAAGATAGTACCACATCTGAGTTTTTCACTGGATTCAGCCCATAATCATGGCAGAGTGACATGGAATTGAGTCGGGGACAGGGATGGGAAGGAGATAGCTCTGACCTTGTCCTTGTCTCCAGGTATTTATTTACCAGGCAGGCATGGTAAGACACAGCACTTGCTCCCACCTTAGTTGGATCATCCCTTGGGAAAAAAAAAAAGCTCTTTCTGAGATTTGTTCTCCAGACATTCCAGCTCTTCATCTGATAAGACAACACTGGAAGAGCTGGATGTTGCTCTGCAAACCTGCATCCTCTGAGTTGTTGGAACAGAAGGACTGCAATACTGAGTGTGGAAAAGGTCCATCAAACCCTGGATCTGTCAGAAGGGAATGGCTTGAGACAAACTCTGACATGGGGAGCTGTGGAAAAGACTTTCCTTTGGTCATCTCGAATCCTCAGACTAGAGTTGCTTGAACTTCTTCAGGTCCCACATGCCTTGATGATGCCCTTGATTAATAATCCTGATCTGCCCAAGAGGACTTGGTCAAACCAGATAAAACTCTTTTTGACCACTGCCTTTCCTAGTACTGCTGGAAGGGTTCTGCTACTAATTGCAAATACCTCTCAACTCATCTGAGCTGCCTGACAGGCTAGCAGATCTAAGGTTGTGACATACAGAAAAGCTCAAAAATCTCATTTTTTTCAGCTTTCCTTCAACTTCACATTGGAATCATTTTCTTTATCCTCCTCCTAGCTCTACTTTTTTTCTTCCCATCCCCTGTTCTACTAAAACACGCTGGCGAAAGTGACTGCCCCAGGGAGGTGGCCACAGGAGGGATGTCGTGGTCTCCTGAAGGATCATTAGCAAGGTGCAGTACAGGAATAACTAGTAACACGTTTCCCAAGCACTTTCTTGCTTGCTGTCTGCACCGCCCACCCTCTTCTTTGCTGGCCCATCGGCACCAGCCTGCAACCACCCACATGCGAGAAGCCAGCCGGAGCGGTGGAGAAGGAGAGGGAGAAGTTCACCTGGAGGGGAAAGCCAGCACTCCCCGGCGGACGTGGGAGGGAAACGGGGGATCCTGATCGTACCGTGGTGACATTTTGAGAGCGAGACTTTCTGGAACGAGCCTGATCTGGGTGGGTATAGCAAGGAAGAGGCAGGGGAGCTCGCAGGGGATGTTTTAGCATCCTCTTCAATGTGGTATAGAGGGGATGGGGTCCAGTTTAGCTCTACCATCAGTCTATTGTATATTTCTGAAGAAATCACTCTTCTCCATTTGCAAACATTGCTCAATTTGGCTGTCAAGAGCTTGACAGGTTTCAGCTATTAACTAGAGAGCTATCCCTTGAGTTGGAGAAATCTCGAGCATTATCCCCCGTAATTATTGGGGTAATTGCATGCACATCTGCAGGTGCTGAGGTATCTGCAGCATCTTGCCTGCTACTGATGAAAGTTCCCATGTCATTTGTTTGCCCTGCTTATGTTCAACCTCCCCAAAGGAGATGTGTTCATCCCACCTGGGAAGGTCACTGCTCCCTTCTCACACCATTTCTCATAACCCTGGGTTTCCAGGTCTCCAGGGGGATGCTGGCATCTGCTTCCCACGTGTGTTGCATGTTAGCACATGCACAAGGAGGTAAATGGATTTGCTGTGGTCTCTCAACATTGGCTTCTTGGAAGAAAAAGCCTTTGGGAAGGTCCTAGCATGCATCTCCAATGCCAGCAGTCCTGCTGTGCGTCACTGTTTCCCCTGTCATGCACCAACGCAAGAATCCTTACAGGGATAACAGGAAAAAAAGAGATTTCCTGCATTGCCACTTCCCAATCAGCCACCGTTGAGGAGACTGGAGGGAAGAGAAGCTCCCTGATCCTTTTGGTTAGCCAAATGCAGCCTGTGCAGCTGCATCCTGAACCAAGTGCAAAGTAACTCGTGCTGGCCGAGGATGTTGTGGAGCTAAGAGCAAAGTGCAAGCACCTCAAATTTTCTCTTGAAGCACCTTTGCAGCAGAAAAGCAGTTACCCATTTAGTGGGGAGAGCAGACCACATGTTCAAACCCTGAGATAAAAGGTCAACCCTTAGGGAAGCACTGAAATAGCAAAGATACTGATCTGTTGCTGTTGATTATACTGAGAGATGAGGAGGGGAGGAAAAAAATGAGTTTTTTAATCTAGGAACTTCAATTAAATGTTCAAAGCTGGAAGTGATGACCATGAAGCCTGAAAACGAACCTGAGTGAATGCTGAACTCCTCTTCTGAAAAGTTTTGGGGTTGCAACTGTCACTGCAAGTCTGCTTTCCCTCCAGCAACAGACAATCCAGCACATTTGTGGCCACCCATCAGGATCTTTAATGGGGTGGCTTTAAAATCAGCAGGCAACCGCACTGCTGCTCACTCAGTCCGAGTTAAGAAAAGCTGCTGCCGTTTTCTATGCTAATTTTACGGTTTTTGAAAAGCCCATTTCATTCCTCCCCCTCCTCCGTACCACTCTCTCTCCTGCTCCTCCTGTGGAGGTGCCACAGCCTCTTCTGTCAATTTATGAGAACTTCTGCTTGAAAACTAGAGCAGAGACTCACCCACGTAACCAGGCTGGCATGAAAATACTGGAGGCAGAGACACTGACTCAAAACGACTCGAGGAGTTTCCCCATATCAGGGTGAAAGAAACAGGAGCCCTACATGCACTCCTCCCAAATTCCCATCCAGCATCCCCTGACCATAGTGACTGTACACCCTCTTTTGGGACACCTTTTCCTTTCCTTTCCTTTCCTTTCCTTTCCTTTCCTTTCCTTTCCTTTCCTTTCCTTTCCTTTCCTTTCCTTTCCTTTCCTTTCCTTTCCTTTCCTTTCCTTTCCTTTCCTTTCCTTTCCTTTCCTTTCCTTTCCTTTCCTTTCCTTTCCTTTCCTTTCCTTCTTTTTTTTCATGCATTTTTTATTTTATATATTTATTTTCTGCTTGCATGGAACTTGTCATGTTCCCAGCTCTGCTTTTTTATTTCTTTGTGTTTTTTTTTTTTATTTTTCTTTTTTATTCACTTTTTATTCCCCTTTTTTTCTATTTTTCCCCTATAGCAAGACTCAACAGGATAGAAGCTCTTCTAAACCTTCCCAAGTGCCTGTAATGAGGGATTATAGGACATAGTTGAGTTTCCACAGACAGGAAGTCAAAAACAAAGAAGTTTCCAGCCCTTGTAGCATAAGACATGGATTTAAAGGTAGTCTAAACCCTTACAAGCAATATAGCCACTGAAATCATTCCTGCTTTGCATCTTCATTCCTTGTTTTTTCTTATTAATATTTAACATTTTTAACTACTTCTCTGAATTTGGAGAGCTTCACCAAAGGATGTTTTTCATGCTGTAGGTTCATTTTGAGAAAGAAACTCAAATCCATCCATCTTTTTGCACGGACTACCAAACCCTTGCCCGTCTGTCACCTCCTGGGTGACAGAAGAGTGTTCACTCTTGCTTCAGACCAAATCCCACCGCAGGAAAGGAAATGAAAACCTCCATATCTTCTAAGTGACTGCAGGAGCTCCACAACTCTCTTTCTCAGGGCATTTTTTGAACACAATTTGCATATTTAAATAACTTACTTCAGCTTGTAATGAACAGCGCTTCATGTCCTCTCCTCTCCCTCCTCTAGCACCCTGCAGCCACAAATGAAACAAAGCTTTGCTGTTCAGGCTGAAAATAGAGGAAGCATATTAAATAAGCAGTGGACCAAACAACAATGTAAATCAAAATTAATTAATCTGCTATAAATACTAAAGCCAAGACCTTCCAAATGGATTTTAGCCATTTATTCACTTCAATGCTTCTGACATGCTGGGCTGCAGAGCTGGGTCTAAAAAAGCATTTTGCTATTTCCAATTTTAGCTCTGAGTGTCGAGACGAGGTCCTGCCCAGTGAAAACAATCTGAAGGAAGGTATTTTTTTGTTTGTTTGTTTGTTTTGGCGTGGAGGACCAAACCACAGTTCAAGACTCAGACTTGGGTTCAATGTTTAGGATGATTACGTGCTTGGTTTCCTAGGAATATGTGGATAGCATGAAGGATTGCTTCATGGTTCATCCCATGATATTGATACACCTCCAAGAGCTCTGCACTGCAGCACAAACCACTCTGTATTGTCTTTGAGTCAAGAGTGGTAATCATAAGATTATTGCTCCCCTGGAATGCAAATAATAATCCTTTATTTTCCTCATCTTGTAGCTGCCATATAATTTAGAAAATTAATCTTCAGGTCTGGGAATGTCTTTTATTGTCTCTTTGTTCTGTCTGCCTCTTTCCTGTCATGGCTAGCTCTGTTTGGGGGATCTCAGAGCACTTTCCAAAGCAGCTCTGGACTGTTTTACCTCATTTTCTGATGGGTGAAACTGATGTATGAAGACAAAAATTGATTTCTCCTCAGGTCATCGGCAGAGCAGGAGACAAAGCAGAGGTGAAGGTCAAATAGCCTGTATTTTACAGTGAGTTCTACAAGAACATAAAAAGGAAGACATGGGAAAAAAATAAAAATAATAAAAAATGGGAATACAAGTTTCACAAAGACAGTCAGAAAAAATAGAAAAGAGGAGACACTTTGGCACATGCTTTTCTTGCCCTTGTTTCCTTCTTGTTAGAGCAGTTGTATTGACACTGTAGCAGTCGCAATTCTCAGCAACTGCAGATCAGAAATCTGAGAACTTCTAAAAGCTTCTGCCCTGACCCTATACAAACACAACCAAGAAAAATTTGTGTGTGCAATAAGACCTCATGTGATCTGGATTCCCTGTTATCTGTAGGAACATTCCCATCAGTCCTAAGAGACTTGGCCATGTTCCAATGGTCACTACATACCTTGCAGGGTAAGTCCTTTTTTCCCTGCACCTGTTTTATATATATATATATATGTGTGTGTGTGTGTGTGTATATATATATTTAAAATATAGAAAATATGTCTTTAAGATCCTGCTAAGGATTTCCCTTTTTGTTATCTGGCTGATCTATCAGCACAGCCCCAGCAACTCCTGCATCTCCTAAGTGGTGTCAGTCAGCGTGGGCTGCAGCTCCGGCTGTCGGGGTGGATGTGTGACGGCTGATCCGATCCACACGGGCACTTGTGGTTGGAAAGGCTGAAAGAGATTATATTCCCCTCCAAAAAATCCCATTTTTTGATCACTTTCAGATCAGGGGATCTCCTTACTTGTCTGTGGCTTCTCTCTTTAGCAATCTATGATGAGATTCTATTCTACAAACTCATCTTGGATGTGGGAGGTCCCACTAGACGTGTTTGAAACAAGGGTGGCAGTGGTCCCCATGGATCAAGACACCAGGTCATTTATGTCTACACCAGAAAATACAACTGGTTTGTCCTGCTCAATGACATTAATGACAAATGTTTGGGCAAAACTCTCTGTTATGGTGCTAGAAGCATGTGGGAGGACTCAAGTTGGTCTAACCTAAAATCATGCCAGGGGATGTGTTCAGAGACGTCCAGCATGGCCACAACATTTAAACTGTTCTTAAAACTGAGGGTAAAGCCTGGATGTAAACATCCATCTGGATATGCCCTGTTTTCACAGGAAAATGAGACCCATGTATATCCCAAAGCCATTAGAATTTAAATCCTCGCACATCCCAATTGAGGCAGTTTAGGGATAAAGTTCAGCCTCAGTTGTAGGTATCTCTATCCAGAGATCTGGGAATGTTTCTCTGTGAGCAAAAAATAGACTTATTGAGACTCTTCAAGTTGGAAACAGACACATTTTAGGGAGAGGATGTGTTCCAAGGTCAACAATGAACCAGAATAAAAGATACGGAAAGTTTTTCCTTTTTTGAGATCGCAGCTCTGGTTTCCTGTATGATCCATATGGGGCAGCCCATGGCATAAGGGTAGGAACAAGCAGTCTACAAAGGATTTCAGAGATAATTAAAGAAGAAAAAAAAAGTTCCAGAAACTGTTATAGACCATGTCCTAAGACCTCCATTCTCCCCAGTCTAAGAAGTCTTTAATCCACAGGTTAAAGATGGAAGGATACTGCAGAATGACTACTATTCTGCAGCTAAGCTGTCTCTCCATAGAATTTTTACATTCAGGGCCTGTTAGCTGTGAGCAAATGGGAGTCAGATGCCTTTGGCAGGAAAAGTGAGACCTTCCAGAGCAGCTGGTGTGGAAGATTTCTCTCTGCCTCTTCAGATGACCCATTTATGCTTCACCAGCTTTCCTTCTTGCCAAGGAAAGTGACTGCAGACACCAAATCACTTCTATTTCTCAACAGCTTTCCACAGCAAGGGAGAAAAGGTTCCAGCATGGGAGCTGTGATATTTGACAGCCCATCCTGCTTGGTTGGAAGTCCTCAGGCTCCAGCTGGATACAGAATTCCTGCCACAAGATGAGCCGTGCTAACACTTTGCAAATGCTAGTAGCCCTGGAGGAAATGCTGAGGTGAAGGACCTGATAAAGAACAAGCCTGGAAGAAAGTGGAACACTGCAGTTAAGTTGGAAATTTCAGAAGATGACTTGCTAGGAAGCTGGATCATTCAGATGGTCAGTCATCACAGCTGAAGCTCTACGAGCAAAGTAGGGAGGAGAGTAATGCTGATAGTTTTTTAAGGTTTCTTCTTGCTGTCTCTTACCTTTCCTCATCCCCATGAAAAAAAAAATCCTGTTTCCTTCATATCTTGGTTTCTGCCTGTGGTTATGGGGTTTCCATCTCAGAAAGAACCTTGTAAGTTAAAGGGTCAACAGAGTCACTTTTATACTGGGGATGGCCATGTACGTCGTGACTCCAGTCTGGGGAAAAAAAAGGAAAAAAATAAGGTTATTATAAGGTCTAGAGAGTAATTGTTAATGGCCGATTGCTTACTGACTCTTCCTATGCAGGAACTGATGGTTATCAGCAGAAATCAGCAAGTGTCAGGCTCAGAAGAAAGGAAAAGATGATTCTTCGCACAGTATCTGGATACGCAGCAGAGCTCCTTGTTTAAGGATCTCGTAGATTCCCAAAGTGTATCTGAGTCCAAAAGGTAACCAAGAAAATTAATGGAAGAGGAAACTCCATGAAGAGCATGTAAATATGAAAATAATTGCTATAGCTCATGAAGTGCCTAAACCACAAAGCTCTGGAGATCATGAGCGTATCTGGAGATATACATGTCTTTTCTGGTTTTATACTTATTTGTAGGCATTACTCGTGGAAAATTTTGAATACTGGATACCGGGCTAGATATTCTTGTGTGCAGCTTTCCTGTACCTCTCCTTGTCCTCATTCTCTGGCTTCCTGAGATGTCAGAAATGATGTCAGTAAAACCACCCTGGCAGGAGGGACAAGGAAGAAGGGTTATGGAGAGGTTGATCCATGCCATCACCCACCTGTTTGGTCTACCACTCCTACAGAGGTGCTTGAGGCTTTGACCATGTCAAATTGGGGGCTCCTTTACTACCACTTTCTCTCCTCCCATTCTTCCAGTTGACTTTTCCTCTGATCTGTCTGTATCTCTTAAAATATCCATCTGGCATCAACCAGATGCAGCTTTCGAAGCGCATCATGTTACATCCATGCAGAAAGAGAGCATTAGATTATTATTCCCATAGCTGACGTGTCTGGATCATGAAAGGAAGGGCCAGAAGCTGGTATCTGTGGGCCGGCAAGGGTTCATTGCCTCCTTGCTGAGTGCACTCTTCGTTAATAGGGATCAATGTGTCAACCAGATGGAAGTGCAGGGATCCGTCCTTTCCTGCTCAAGTCATCAGATCAGATTTGTCATAAATCTTGGTTTGCACTGCTGATTTCCTGGCACAAAACTAAGCCGCTCATCAAATTTTGCCCTATTTCTCTTTTCTTAACCCAGCTGTCTGCAAAAAGGGAGAAACAGATAACTGCAGGGTTGAGATGCTATTGCTTTTCAGATACCGACTTGGCTGTGATGTGTCAAATAAAGCACATGTTCCTCCTTTAGGTTTCTTGAAAATTTTCTGTCTCATTACACTGAGTGGGATTCTGGTTTACTTGAAGAGCATTTTTAGTGATTATCTCTATTTTGCTGTCGCTATTTTTTTCTTCTTTCTCTTTTTTATCCAGAGTTTTCTGAAAATGATCTCATTAAGCACATGGGACTCCTGTTTCTGAAAAGGGCTGCTTGAGGTTTTGCTAAGGTCTCCCAGCAGGAAAGGTGCTTGTCTCCATCTTCCCAGCGGCTTGACAGACCCCCAAGTGAGCCCATTAGAAAAATAGACTGCTTGAGAAAATTCTACAAAATATGCAACTGCAGCAGCTGCTAGGCTTCAATAGGCAAAAAAAAAAAAATCCTCTATTTTCAGACCACATCTTCCATGGTGTTTAATCTGCAAGGGAAAGAATGAGCTAATGACACTAAGGGACTATGGGTGCTCGCTGCCTACTTCAGTAGCTGTGAAGAGACTTGTACTAATGGGAATGGGAGATATGGTTTGAAATAGCTCCATCTTTACTCTGAGAAATAAATATGTCTTTGAAAATCAGAAATAACGAAGCATAGCTTTCAAATGCTGTCCATGACATAGCCCTTTCCTTCTCCCCCCTCAATCTGATGTCCAAAAGTTTGTTAACTTTTCCTTCTGCAGAAGGTCCTAGAGATTTTATCTAAAATTTCACTTTAAGGTTTGCCTCTGAGGAATATAAGCTATGAATAATGTCATTGTTGTCCTTATGCACCATGTCTCTGTGGTTGAAGCAAGTGCCTTACATAGAGGGATGCAGGCTGTAGCCCTGCTGCTGCCTAAGAGAAATGATCTGGATCAGGTGAAAACTCTCATCAGAGAGACAAAAGACATTTTGGCCTGAAAGAAGCTTCTAGGCTATATAAAACAAAACAAAACAACAACAAAAAAAGCTTCTAGTGTTTGTTTAGTGGCTGTGTTATATGGAGCTGCAACCTGAGACAGCTGGGATGCATTATGCTCTAGTGGTGGTGTGATTTTGGACAAGCAGAGAACTGTGTTAATCAAATCCTTGCTCCAAACCAGGCAGAGGACGATATTTGAGGCTGAAGATCCTGAGTTTCACAGAAATACTCTGTTTTGCAGAAAACAGAGGGCAAAAACTATATGTCTTGATTGCGTCTAGTATGGACCTGGGTTGATGAGGCAGCAAAGGAGTGACTGGCCTGAGAGTCTAGCTCAGAAACTAACACTGAGACATGAGACTTAGTGAATTCAGCTTGAATTTGGCATGTACCCAATATTGCAATTCTACAGCTGTGCTTAGCATACGTGTCCTGTGCTTTTTCTCAAGTTTAATAATATCCGTGGATCCTTCTCTGCTTCTGCAGACACACTGTTCATTTCGCTTTCCCCAGATCCTTATTTTGTGATGAAATTTCATTTATAGGAGGATAAATCAGGTGTATTTGGAAACCACCTTTTCTAATAGATGTCAATAGACAAGAACAATTAAAAAAAGCTGTCAAAATGATGCAAAAACCTCACTAAGCAAAATCTTGTAAAAATAACAGGTGCATTAGAGTGTGTGGGATATGTAGGTATATATATAAAGCAATAATAAAGGCACCAGGTGGTAGGCAATCTCATTATCAATCCACTTGTTCTTGCCAAATAGACTCTGGTGAGATTCCCTGAGAGGTTTCCCAGAAATTTGTAAAATTAGTAGTAGTAAACAAGGCTTTCTGGGGGTTGGGAGATATTTGCTGGCTTTGCCTAGCATCCCAGCCCCTCCTTCCTTCAGTTTTCTCTGTTTTGCAAAGCATCCGTGGATTATTAGGAGGAAAATTAAGGAATGAAGGATGGGATATAAGACAAGCATTGTTGGAAAACACAGTAACCAGCTTCATGTTGAAAGCATGAAAATGGTTCCTGGGACAGAGATGGCATCTCGGTGTGTAAATGGTTTGTTACTTAACTCGGATGAATCATGCTGTCAGACACAGGGATGAGGCAGTTGCTGGATTTGATGCTGGGAAGGAATCTTCTCTCCCTGAACAGACCGGTTGGGAATTTACAAAGCTGAGGGGTCAATAAAAAGGACCAGATAGTGTTGGGATGATCATGTGGTCTAGTAAGGCAATTATCCTATCTCAGGGTGCAAAACAGTGTATAGAAATCATTGCACAACCATCCAGCGCTTTTTCTCCCACAGCTCCGGTAAACTTGCCCAGAAAGGTATAACCCTTAAGGACCTTATGGGTCAGTAGGACTGCACTTCTTCTTCCTAAGGCTGAAGATAAGGGTAACAAATCTTTTCATGTTTTTTTACATCATTTGCTTCATTTGTGTTCCCAAAAAAACACCCTAATTGAAGCTACATGAGTCTTAGCTGTCGGGTGGTTTTGTTTTTGTTTTAGAGTGTTTGGAGAACGCGTTCCAGGTGCCTGGAAGGAAATGACCAGAAAGAAAAGGAGAACAAGGAGAAACAGTGGAGATATTTAATTGAGGCAATTTTAGCTGTTTAAAGTGGCACCGCCCATCTCCACAGATATTTGTTGAGAAAGGTTTAAAAAAAAAAAGAATGAAAAGGAAGAAATTCAGTGTTTTCTCATTAAAATCCCAAATAAGCAGAGAGAATTGCCTTGTCCAAGATGGATTAGGGTCTTGGAGTTCAGCTTGGAAACTGGAAGCTCTGACCCCTTCTTGGTCTGTTGTCTTGCATCCTGTGTGGACACAATTGCTCCCATCCCTATGCTTCCCGTGCAACAAGCAGGGATATGCCATGGGATATGGCTAGTTGGCTATGTGGACACAGGCTCTCTTTGGATGTGAAGAAATCACAGTTAAAGTTCTAGTTAGTGATTTTTTTCTAACTTCGCTTTCCACAGCTCCTAGGGGAAGATTGCTCTACTCCTAGACCATTTTGGCCAGAAGCACAAGCTCCTAGCTAATAAAAATGATAAAAAAACATGCTTTTAAGATCCCAGTGGGGTTTTGGATGGAGAACGATGCTCAGGGCACTGCCTGCCCAACTGCTGGCAGACACACAGGCTCTTCCCGCTTGATTTCTGTGCCCTCGCATGACTTCCCTTCCACATCCATTGCTTGCAAAACATGGGGAGGGAGAAGGGAACATCTTGGGGGGGCCTTTGGAGAGCCAGAAGTTGATGGAGAGGATAAATTCCGCATCTGCTCGTGTTGGGGAGGGGGCAGAAAACATAAAATCTCGGGATTTCCCCTTCTTCCAAAGCTCACAGATATCATTTCAGAGAGTCTTCCTGGGATGGGGGGCATTATGAGCATGGAGAGCAGGAAGGTGGGGTGATTTAACCCCCCTCTCCCATCATTTGGGATGGCACCAGGGGACATTGTGGCATTCCCATTTTAGCAATGCGCCGGGGATGCCGCCTGCCCCACTCCCACCCGCTGTTCCTGCCTGATCGGCTGCCTCGCTTCCCGGTTCCCGATTCCCGGCGGGAGGGTAAGGGAGGAGCGTGCCATCCATCCCATCTCCCCGGCTGCTCATCGGCCCCGCTCCCTGTGCCCACTCGCCCCTGCTCCCACGCACCCGCCCACCTCCATGTCTCATCCAGGGCACCCCGGGGATGCTGCGGGGATGAGCGCGAACCTCCGCTCCTCTCAATATGGAGCTCTTCCCTCTCCCTCCCCTTCCTCCCCGGGCGCGGAAAAAAACGGTGGAAAAACGGGGGTGTGAGGTGGGAAATGCAGACCCCCCGTGTCCTCCCACACGCCGTAGGCAGGAGGTTTTGGGAGAAGGTCGGTGGTGACACAGTCGTCTGAGTCAAGCGGGGGAGAACCGAGGCGATGAGCAGGGGAGCGAGGCTCGACCGCGCAGATGCTCCCGTCTCTCACTGCAGGTCCATCCCTCTCTCCGTTGCGACATTCCTGCCAGGCTAAGGAATAGGTCCTGCTGCTGGGAGCCAAGCTGCCGCCTCCCCCACGCTGCATCCGCCGTCTGCAAAGGGGAGGACCAAGTTAGGGCAGCACTACGTACCCCAGACCCAGATCATTTTGTGAGGGACCTATTTTTTTGGAAGCTCCTATGGCAGAGACTGGACATCATCCTGAGGTAATCTGTCACCCTCAAAAAATCAAAAACAAGCATAAACAACCCTGGATACAACCTGAGTTTTGGCGATTTTTTTTTCTTTCTTTCTCTTTATTTATTTATTTATTTTGTATCTTTGGCCCTGCTGATGCAGAACAGATACGAGAGACCTGAGGCAAGGCAGAAGTCCTTTCTACATGGAACCAGCCCCCACGAGGAGCAATAATTTTGTCATGATCCTACAGGGACACACTGATAGAGAAAAGGTTCCTCTGTCCCAGATGTATCCTCCTTATTCTGTCTTAAAGGTTGTGCCCTTCCCTGTCCTTGACCCATCCATATGGTCTCAGAGCAGATGATAGCACCTTAGCTGGGTCCTGCAGCTTATATGCCATAAACTTTACAAGGTCTCAAGGGTTACACATGACCTACACATCCACCAATTGTCTCTTTTGTGGGCTTCCACATTAATTATTTTTCTTTTTAATGCAGAAATCTGAACTCTCCAGAGCCTCACTCCCCATCTATCCATGATATAACCTGCTATTTAGCAATATTTTGGCCTCATACATCTGGAAAAAGTAAATCAGCGTGGTCTGCTTCTCGCTCCTCACAGTCCTCTGGCCCCTGTTGAGACTCTTCTCCGTATTTAACTGGGGATGCAAAGAATGGGAATGGAAAAGGTAATGGAATTAGCCTGGGAATGAGGATGGCACTTTCCTATCAGAAGTGACCCGGCATTACCCTCTCTGTGCTGGTGACGCAGCCTCCCTATTACCCGTCGTTACCCTGAGCCCAGCGGACACAACTCATGCACTGACTCAAGCTGCAGCTCCCCGTGGCTAGGGGAGATTAGTGACTAAAAACGGGGCTGCTTAGGGGAAATTCTTTTTCAACAATGATGCCCAGGTGGCGGGGAGGGAAAGAAAATAATAGCCCAGAAGAAGAAAAGCAAAAGGAAAATGGTGAATTTAAGAAAAAAAATGTAAATAGAGTTACCACTGAGTGGCAGAATTGCTGAATGCAGGTAAGTGGTGCCCTAATTTAAGGCTGTGGTAGCTGTGAGAGCTGCAGACGTCAGTGAGCTATGGAGAAATACACTTGGCTTCCCCGCTGCTAACATGGAAAGGCTCCATTCCCCTGGAATCACCTCCGCAGGCTCCTTCATGGAGCACACAGCAAAGAGCTCTCAAATCAAAACAAGGATAAAGCACCTCACATGCCACCTTTACCAAGGACTTTCATGGTGAACATTGCAAGAAGCAAGCAAGTAAAAAATCTGTGCCCACAAAATGAGGGAAAGTAATGAGTATCTGATTGCATTTATCTTTTTCTTAACTTTTAGGAGCATCCCAACACTGAGGAGACCTGAGTTGAAACCCCAGTGCCAGGTTGGGCAGAGCATGGCTTTGACTGACTGGGATGTACCTTGAAGACTCCTATGTGGATGTGGATTGTTCTGGCCATGCTGATGGGCTTGAAAGAGCTTTCAGGTTTCAGATAAAGCTAGGTTATCAGGCATCAGCCAGAAGGAACTGAATAGGACACATGAGGATATAAGTAGCATGGAAATATCCCCAAATCAGCCAGAAGGGCAGATGAGAGAATGGGTACAACCCTCCCTGCTTGTTCTGCTTTAAGGATAGAACACCATACCCAAAGAGTCTTTGGATTATTTTATGGGTTGGAGGTCTCAAATGGAGTCTCATTTCTTCATTAAATGTTGTCCCATCCTGTACAATATAAATAGCTATGTTTCTAATGCCTCTGTATATTTTTGTGGATAGCTAGTGCAAATCTTGGGAATATCATGTACAAAGATGCTCTACATACCCTCCAAATATAGATCTACTTTCTCTCAACCCTCCTTAGCTGCCTCTGAGGTTTCCTCTGCCTTTCTGTGTGAGATAGAGAATTCCCATATTCCAACCTCCTCTACTCCAGATGGAGAAATCTGTGTAGGTATTGAGGAAGTGAAAGGGTGACCTCACACTCTCTGTCCCCCATGGAAATAGTAGGACCGGTCCCAAAGAGCTAGGTCAGGAGCAGGTAAGATATAAAGCAGGGAAGGAACCTGAGCCACCTTCTCCTCATCTGAGCAGCCAAAGACACATGGTGACACAGCTACACTCAGCTCATTGCAGGACTAGGGCCAGGTTTTGGACCTTGTAGGACCAACCTGCTAACAAAAAACGGGCAACGCTCCTTATTTTCCAATGGAGTTTGCATTCTCGAGTATCAGTATTAAGACTTGATCTTGCACTGGAGAGGCTGAAATCAACCCCAGGAAGATGGGAAAGCAGAGCTATGGTTGTAGTGGGGCTCTCCCCTTGCCTCTCTCTTTCCTACTCCATCAGACAGACCTGAATCAGGCCCGAGGCTTTACTGTTTTACTAGAAATAAATGAACTCTCTTGGTTCATCACTGACATGCATGTGAAGAAAGCAAAGTTCACTTGGCAATATTATTGTTCTTATGTTGACCTCATAACCGCCAACACTAGAGTTCAAGTTCTTAAGGCAAGACAAAAATGAGCCGTAATATTAATGCATCCTTCAACTTTCAGCATTTAGCCCCAGGCAGGCTTAAGGAGGCAAGCACAGCACAAGCAGGCACTCATTAACATCTCACCTGCCTGCTGCGGAACCAGAAATACCAAACAACATATTAAATACAGGAAAAAAAAATAAAGGAAAAAGAAAGAAAATGTCTTTTTAAGTCTCAAACAAGACATTTTATCTTCTCCACAAAGGCAGAGGGAAAAAAAGAAAAAGAGAGAGACCTTGCAGGCTCCTCAGCTCCAAAAAGGAGTATCGTTAATGCTAATTATGATGATTATGCTCATTCTTAATGTTGATAGTGGGCTGCCCATAGCTCCCCGCTTGCTTGCCTGCCCCGTGGCCACGTGACGTGGGGGCTCCGGTGGAGGAGCACAATGGGTGACCACTTGGCGCCGTCTGGAACAATAAAGCTGCTGACGTGAGCGCCGGGCTCTGCCGTGTGAGTGGCAGATCCTACGGGATAAAGTGTTCCACGGCTGGGGACGTTTCAATGGAGACTTACGGTGTAAATTAAACAGGTTATTATGGTTAGCATTGCTTTTATTTTTTTACAGAAAAAAAATAGAAATAAAGCCTAATACCTTGTTTTCCGTTTTCCCTTTATTTTCTTCTTTTTCTCAAAGGTTTTGCTACCAGGAAACAAATGGCTGGCCAGCTCTCTGTGGTAACCTATAGGAAGATCTGGAAGGATTGAAAAGATATGGAGGTGGAGGGGAGGGCTGAGCTGCTTGGGGTTTTGGTTTTTTTTTTCTTTCTTTTTTTCCTCCTCAATTTTGTTTTTCCATTTCTTTCTAGAAGGAAAAAGAATTTATGAATGCAAAAAGGAAAATTCTAGGCAGACTTTTGCTGGCACAGCAGATTTACAACCTGGCAAGTCCTTGTTCATAGTTGGGTGGAAAAAAAAGAACTCTTGCAAGGGCATGGGGTTAATTGCACACATGCTTGAGGACTTCTAACTTTAGGCTGTTTATGTTGTCTGGGGTGAAGGATGGATATCTCTGGACAGTGCATCAAGAAGCGACTTTATGCACATTGGGATGAATAACTTGGCTCTCATTAGACTGAAATACCAAGAGAGGGTCCAACTCGGCTGCACCATGGACCTCCCCATGCCCTCGGATCCTTCCTTCTTGCTCTGTCACTAGTTTCATCGCGCTGATGGCTCACAGCTCAGACCCATCTACAAGGAGCAGCATGCCCTAGGGTCCTGGAGGTCCTGCCACAGTACAGATCTGCATTGCTAAGACAAAACAGCTATCTAGATGGATCCAAAAGATAAGTTCACTTGGCCCCAAGGCAACCTGCCATGACACAGGTCTGCACTGTCAAGGCAAAACACCCCTCCAATTTGATCAACTAGACCCAAAACACAGGTTCACCCGACCCAAAGTGAGGCTTGCTGAAAGCTGTCGCCCTGCAAGGAGTGAGTACCTCTGGGCTCCAGTCTGGTGGGATATCCTGAGAGATGTATCAGCCCCATTACCCTCCCCACAGAAGGGTTTTCTGTCCCTCCTTGCTGCCGCACACACCTGCAATTTTTCTGTTCACTCTTCTTTCTCTTTTCTGATGTTTTGGGCCTGATCCTAATCTCCAGGGCCTTTACACCATTCAGGAAGCTCTAGGGAGACAATCCACATCATTGACATCATCCCTGCTGAGCTGTGACATATAACTTTTGCTCATTTTCTCTCTCTCTCTCTCCTTTCTTTTTTTTTTTTTTTTTTCCCTCTGAAATCTATTTTGGAGGAAAATGCCCCCGCTCACTGCTCATTCTTCTCCTTCCTTACTCCGTTTCTACTCTTCATACCCCTCTTCTCGAGCATCCTGTCCTGCCTACATCCTGACTGTGTCCTGCCTACGTCCATGTCATTATTGGTTCATCTGAGGCCAGGCAGCTTAAAGAGAAATCTGTTTGTCTTGTCCCTTCATATCTGTCTGTCTGTGCCCATATCTCGTTTGCCTGCCTCAATCTGTCTCTCTGAGTGCTCTATTTCTCCCTCCTCCCTTCATTTCCGACTCCCCCCTCTCCCCCTCCTCCACCCACACAGTTTCCTTTAATTAGAAATGCGATGCAAATGATTATCACTAGGTCTTAATTGAGAAGATTTTCCCCGAAGGAAAGCCCCAGTTTCCCCCTCCCTTTTCCTGCTGCCACGTCCCAGTAAAACCGCACAGATCAGGAGAACTGGGTGAAAAAGTTGCAGAACGGAGACAGGCTGTGAGAAAGGTTGAAGGAATCTTATGAAATTCAATGAGGACAAATGTAAAGTCCTGTGCCTGAGAAGAAAGAGCCCCTGGTAAAAACAGAGACTGAGATTGACTGGCACAGATGTCAAAAAAAAATACAAGGGGTCCTGGAGCGGGGCAAGGTGAGTTGAGAATGAGCCAGGGGTCAGCCCTGGAAGTAAATAAAGTATCCTGGACTGTATGAACAGAAGACCAGCCAGAAGATCAAAGGGAGTCATTATGCAACCCCCTACTCGGCACTTAGACTATTTCTTGATCCTGTGATAAAGGTCCCCCACTGAGAGACTTTGATCAACTGGAGTGAGTTCAGCAGAGGATTACCAAGACGGATGAAGCTGGAGCACTTGCCCTGTGAGCAGGTGCTGAGATCAAGCCTGGAGAGGTTAGGTAGCCTCTGTCCTTGGGGTTTCCAAAATCTGATTTGGTAAAACTCTAAAAAAATTGGTCTGATCTCAGAGCTGTCACTACTTGGTGGAGGTGGTTGGGTTAGAGACCTCTTGAGGTGTCTTCTAGCCTTATCCCATGATCCTAGGGCTAGACCTAAGTATCAAATTTTGAGATCCAGACTCTGATGAATCCCCAACTCTGAAAACTAAGGGAGAAGAAAAGGGATGTAGCAGATATGTCTGTGTGCTGGGAAGATCTGTTGAATTGGGTTCCCATCCTCAAAATGTTTTCCCTTCTTTTTCTTACTGGTGCTCCCTTTCTTTTGCCAAACTGTGCCAGCCTTCTGCCAGCTCTCTGTTGTCCTACATAGTCCTTCCATTTTCCTGGCAGCCATATGGCAGAACTGCTTGGCCATGTGCTGGTATCAGGTCACCTGGTAGGGAGCAGACCTGTGTCCTCCTGGAGCACATTAATGAGGAAGGACAAGCGGGGAGAAGGTGTCCTGACCCCTTTCCCTCATGCTCTGCATTTAACCCATCAGTTTAACCCCTGCCAGTTTGCCATGAGGGTGCTTTGACCCAATACGCTGGTTGGCAAGGACCTCCTTTGACCAGCACTTTTTGCAAAAATTGCCCTCTTTCCTCCCCCACACACACTTTGCTCTCACCAGGCTGGATTCACATCAGGAAACACCCAGCAAGGAGTAATGAGAGGGGGGACCCTTTCGAAGCCTTCCTGGCACATTGCCAACCACCCCAAGTGGAGGCAAGACACCTCCTTGCTGGCCACAGGTTTGAAACCTCTCGGTGGCTAATATTCATGGGTCACCATCCTATTGCTCCTGGTCGCTGTAATGGGAGGAGAGAAAAAGCGCCCGGAGTCCTCAGTATCCTCAGCGTCTCTCAGAGGGAGGTTCCAGCAGGGAACTCTCTCTCTGATTAGGGAATCCTTTATCTGCGGCTTATATAACCCCCGGTCTTCCTTTTATGGTTGGCTTTTCCTGCTTTGTCAAGAGCGGAGAACAAATGCAGCTTCATCTGCGTTTGTGGGTTGGCTAACTGATTAAGCATCTGATTCAAGCCTAGTACGGAACAGGCTTCGGATGGGTGGATTTAATTTGGTGTAAAAATCTGGATGCAATCCCTCCCTCCTCCCCCCCTCCTCACCAATATTCCCAAGATAGCGGTTGGCCCGGTGTAATAATTAAGCAACAGGGATGACTCCCATCTACTAATGGGAGCAGATCTGAAGTGCTCCAGGTTGTACTGAAATGGCTTTTTTAGAGTGGTTTCCTTTCCCCCCCTCCTTTTTTTTTTTTTTTTTTTTCCTTTTTTTTTTCCCTGCACTGCATTTCCTTTCATTTTTCCCAAGCGTTTGCATTAGGAGTGAGCGGCTCTCCGTGTGCGGGTGTGCGGGGGCCTGTGGGCGGCTCGGTGTGACACGCCGAATCCATCCCCATCTCCCCCTCTGCGCGCCCTGCCAGGGGAAAGTGTGCTAATGATGACCTTGCTGAGTAAATAGTTGTGGAATGAATAAGTGTTTTCTCTGCCCCCCCTCCATCCCCTTCCCTGCGCTCTGCAAGGCGGAAGGTGCGATTACTCATCCATCTACCCAACTGTCTCCAGCACCTTTCAAGTGCTTTCTCGCGTCGAGTCTGGGGGCGTACGCGAGGGGGTGGGAAGCGAGGGGAGGCTGCCAAGATCTGGGTTGCCACAGACACCGGTCCTCGCTTTTTCCTCCAATGATTGCAGCGCAGAGCGTGCCGGAGGAAGCAGGGCACCACCCACGTGTTGAGCTGCGTGGGGTATAAGTAGATGGAAGTGCCTGGACTAGTGGCAGTTCAGGCAGGGGATGAAAGCAGCTCTTTGCATCTCTAGCGAAAGCAACTCTCCAAGTTTCCTCGGGAAGAAACTGATGGGATTTTAGCTGCAGCTTCCAGCTTCTGTGTGCATTTGTATTTCACCGGAGCAAGGAGCTTTCAGCGGTTGGAGATTCTCCGCTTTGAATGAGCAGGTAGCGGGCACGCTTTCGGGACCGGATATCCTAGCCAGCTCCTCTCCTCATTCCTGGGGATTCTGGCTATTTCTGGGACACACTGAACACGTGAGACCGGCATTTCCAGCTGGACACTGGGAGAAATCTGCCTACAACTCTCTTCGAGATTCGCGGGGATCAAACAGCTTGCTCTGCGGTGATATCTGATTCGGTTGTGTTTGTGTTGAAAAGTCCTTGGAGGGGGGTTCAGAAGTCTCTGTGTGTCTTTTGAGAAGTGTTGTGGTGGGGTTTTAGAGAGCGGGCTTGAGAGTCAGGGCATACAGTCCAGTTCTTTCTGTGTTTGACGCTTGTACAGTAGGAGCCATGCAGCTGGATAATGTCACCAACGCTGGCATCCACTCCTTCCAGGGGCACCGCGGAGTTGCCAACAAGCCCAATGTGATCCTGCAGATAGGGAAATGCAGGGCGGAGATGTTGGAGCATGTCAGGAGGACCCACCGGCACCTCCTGACCGAGGTCTCCAAGCAGGTGGAGCGCGAGCTGAAAGGCTTGCAGAAATCGGTGGGGAAGTTAGAGAACAACCTAGAAGACCATGTCCCAACTGACAACCAAAGATGGAAGAAGTCTATCAAGGCCTGCCTGGCCAGGTGCCAGGAGACCATTGCCCACCTGGAGAGATGGGTCAAGAGAGAGATGAATGTTTGGAAGGAGGTGTTTTTCCGTCTGGAGAAGTGGGCGGACCGTCTGGAGTCCATGGGAGGCAAATATTGCCCTGGGGAGCATGGCAAGCAGACCGTGTCTGTGGGGGTGGGAGGCCCAGAGATAAGGCCAAATGAGGGGGAGATTTATGACTATGCCCTTGATATGAGCCAAATGTATGCGCTGACCCCTCCACCTGGGGAGGTGCCCAGCATCCCCCAGGGCCATGATTCCTACCAGTGGGTCTCCGTGTCAGAGGATGCTCCAGCCTCCCCTGTGGAGACCCAGATCTTTGAGGATCCCAGGGAGTTCCTGAGCCACTTGGAGGAATACTTGAAGCAGGTGGGTGGAACGGAGGAGTACTGGCTCTCTCAGATCCAAAACCACATGAATGGCCCAGCTAAAAAGTGGTGGGAGTACAAGCAGGACTCTGTGAAGAACTGGGTTGAGTTCAAGAAGGAGTTCCTGCAGTACAGTGAAGGGACTCTGACTAGGGATGCTATCAAAAGGGAGCTGGATTTGCCCCAGAAAGAGGGGGAGCCCCTGGACCAGTTCCTGTGGCGCAAGAGAGACCTGTACCAGACTCTCTACGTTGATGCGGATGAGGAGGAGATTATCCAGTATGTGGTAGGCACTCTTCAGCCCAAACTGAAACGCTTCCTGAGCTACCCTTTGCCCAAAACTTTAGAGCAGCTCATCCAAAGAGGGAAGGAAGTTCAAGGCAACATGGAACACTCTGAAGAGCCCAGCCCTCAAAGGACCCCCGAGATTCAGTCTGGGGACTCTGTGGAGAGCTTGCCACCCTCCACCACCGCCAGCCCCGTGCCCAGCAATGGGACACAACCTGAGCCCCCTAGCCCACCAGCAACTGTGATATGAGTTTGTCCAGCTGAGGTGGCATTCCGGGTTATATAAAAGGGAGAAGGGGGCGTATTTAGGAGGTTTCTCCTCAGAGGGCAATTCTGGCTGTGGTGAGGCATGAGGTGTGCTCAGTCTAGCAGCCCACAGCAGAGGAATTAACTTTGCATCGTGGGGGGAGGGAGGCGAAAGGGGAGAGGCACCTTGGGATGAGGTTGCCCACCTACCTGAGCCATGCAATCCCGTGGTGCAGAGGATACTGCTCGCACCACTGTGGGGGACGGACAATTTTATGAGACCCCTGCAAAGAAACTAGAGGCAATCCCCAACTTCAGAGAGGGAGCCACTTGGCACTGGTGGCTTTCAAATTTCCTGCAAGTGCAGCTATTGGCTGAGGGTTCCTACCCATCTGGATATCTCCTTCTCCTTCTCTACTCTCTCTTGCAAATAGATGTCCCTGCTCCAAAGAGGAACATCTTTCTTTTTAACCCTTATTCATTTCTGATCTACTATGCGGCTTCTGCTTTCTTGGCATCTTGGCAAGCTCCCATTCCACGGGATTAAAGAAACTTTCAAAAAAAGAAAAAGAAAGTCCTAGGACTTCAGCAAATGGAAACTTTAACAATATGGATTTTTTTAAATTGTTTTACTTTTCAAGGCAACTACCTGCTTTAAAGTTTTTCCTCCCAAGAGGCTTTTACTCCTTGCCTTATCTTCTGCACACTGCAGTCAAAGTCACTGCAGTGCTAAGGCAAATTTCCCCGCTCTGTCTGCTTTCTCTGACATGTGATATTGTGCACTCAGCAGGAAATTCAGTTTCAAATTAAGTTTTGAGGTAAATCATTGAAAGGGGAAGCCTGACTCCTCTGGGAGAAGTGAGGGTGTTAAGGTGGAGAAAAAAGACAACAGAGACCTCTGGGAGGGCGGGAGGGGGAGAGGGAAATAAATCCTTACACTTTGAATCAAAACCAAACAAACACATCCTAAATCAAGAGCAAAATATCCCCAGAGCAGTAAATTGTGTCCATGCTGATGTGTGGAGACTACAGGAATTCCCATGCAAAAGTAAAAAGAAATTCATAGAGCAACTCCGTGTCCCGGCACAACCTCAGCTTGTGCAACACAAAGAAGAGTTCCTGCTGGCACAGACAGACTCAAAACAATCTTGGAAAGACTGGCATCCCAGTTCTGGAGTATCTGAGGACTGTGTTCACAAAAAAAAATCTTGCTGCCAAAGCCTTTTGCCATGGCTTGTGACAGAGTTGTGCCCTGTGACATTTTCCATGTTGCGATGGTAGTGCTCAGCATCCACCTTGTTTTGAGTAGCGCCTGATGACAGGACCTTGAGACAAAGCTTCTGTAAGAAGACTGGAAAGACTGGAAGCTCGGCTCTTCAAAGCTCAAGGCTGGACAGATCTCGAACATCATCTGCATTCGCCTTCAGATCGAAAGGGAAACACCTCCACAAGGGAACAGGCAGGACACAGCACCTGGAGTATTCTCGGAATGCTCCTGGTACTACAACAGCAGTGATACGTGGCACTGATGGCTCAGAAGGCCTTTGACATCCCTCCTTCCAAGAGGCTGAAGGTAAGACCACTCTCTGACGTTCCCCTCCTAGCTTTCCTCAGACCAAAATTAGTCCTTGCTCAGCCAGTAGAAACTTTACACTAGGAAAAAAATTGGTCTGAAACTGGACACGGAGTATTGAGGTGGCAGACTAGGGCTTGGGAGAAATGAGAAGGGAGAATCAGTCAAAGAGGAATAAGGGATGGGGAATAAGGAAAATTTCCAAAGAAGACACTGTATTTTAGTGTGCAGTTATCTCAAGGCAGCTGAATCTGTGTTGCCTATTATCATTTCTAACTAATATAATAGGAAAGAATGAGAAGCTTCTCCATTATCCCAGACCTGCCCCTAAAGTTCCGGGTTTGAGTACCCAGCTGTGACAGCACTTCAGAGATCTATGCAGAGTACAAAGGAGAAGCATATCTGCTGTGTGACTTTGCCTAGAAGTGAGTCAGTGCTGGGAACAGCAAGGGCTCCCTTCTCACTTGCTCAGAATGAGCTGGTTTGGCAGACAGCTGTAGCTGTAGAGAGAAGGGAGCAGTTCTCATTGATGACCCGGGATGAGCAGTGGAGGAGGAGTGGGTGTCACTGCTGAGAATGAGCTGGCTTTGCATCACAAGCATTATCCTTTTTTGTTATAGTGACTCACTCAGATCCTCCTCTGAGAAGAAGTTGCTTCACGGTGCTCAAGACTTGGAAGGAGGACCAAAGAGGAAAAGGCTTCGAAACATCATGGAGCTGATGTCAGGGTCTTCAGCCATCTGGTGCCGGATCCGCTCTCTGAAGGAAAGATTGGCACAGGTAACTACCTCCCAGCTCATGCTTGTGGCCCTTAGCCTCCCCAGGGGTGCCAAGTCCTGCCCCGTGTTCATACCTGAGATATTGTGTAGCCCAAATACTGGTAGTCCATGCTGGTTTTGAGGCTTCAGCCTCATCACTGAGTGGCAAGGAGCTGACACCACCAAATATGTGGGATTTCAGCTGCTTAATGTAGGAAATCAAGAAACTGAGAAACCCTTAGACAATAATGTCTACTTGGAACCATCCACTTCGCGGGCAGGTAATAATCTCAGATCCTGTGCTCTCCACTTTGAACATCTAAACTGAGCTGCTGTATTTTTTTCGTCTTTTACAGACATTCCTGCTGCTGTTGCTGCCTTTCCTCCTCTGTGTCCTGTTTTCCTAAGAACCAAGTGCTGCAGGAAGACAGAGCAGAAAGCTTCGTGTTCCAAGAGTGCACCAAAGGGCTGCGCAGGCAGTGCAAGACCATGTTCAAGGTGCTGTAAGACGGAGCGAAAGAGCGAGCCGCTTCCAATAGGGTGAAGAAAAGGCTGCCAAAGGGCTGAGGTGATCTAGGTAGTCCAAGCACAGAAGAAAGAGCTGAGAGTGAAAAGATAAACCAAGAGGCACTGCAAACGAACCCAGTCTGAGCTGTGGGGACATCAACGATGCTGGAGTTGTACTGTCGGTTTAGATGACACCATACCTCTGCGATTTGGGGCCAGTGAGAAGTATCTAAAGAAATTTTCACTATATTGTCAATTAAAAACATTTTCTCAGTTTACCAAATGACTGACCATACGTAGGCTACGAACCCTCCATGCTATCAATGCTGTAACTCATTTTTCCTGAGTTGAGGGTAGCTTCATTTCATGCGGGTATCAGTTTTCAAACCTCAAACAGCTCTTGGGGTTCAGAGAAGCATCTCAGAGGCTAGATGCTTGGCTGAACCGCTCGAGCCTGCACATCTGGGCCAACTGTCTTGCCAGAATGGACACTCTCGTGAGACAGCGGGTGCTTCCTGGGTCCGCATGGCCCAGAGTTACTGCAAGTGCTGGCGTGCTCGTGCTGGCCTTGGCGTGACTGTTTCCATCCAGACCCAGGGAGTGCAAAGGTGCATGCCAACAGCGCGACTGAGTTGCACCAAGCCTCTTTGCAAGACCATTTTGGTTCACATCTCTGTTTAAGGGTCCAGTTGGTACCTCTCTCTTCCAGAGCCAACTGCCCCGGGTATGCGTGCGCGCGTGTCGGTGCGGGTGTACGCGTGTCGAGCAATCAAACCCAACCAAATTCTGCAGTATTTTGTTGCATTAGAACTAAGCCAATGGGATCTGATGTGCATTCCAACAATGCTCAGCAAAAAAATGCCCAGGACCAGAAAATTACGTGAAATGATATGAGGGCGGACTTCAGAGGTATCATCCCAGAATCAGAACAATATTTGATTTTGAGGTGCTTAATTTTCACAGACCCTTTCAAGGGTTCTGACTGCCTGAATAGGTATTTTTTTTCTATAGACTTCCTGCTTTTTCAATTATTTAGCCTGCCTGAGTTTCTTGATCATCTGGTCCTGAGGTTTGTACATTTTAAGCTGGCTTTTTGGAGTGTGCAGAATTAGATCTCTTGTACTGGTTTTATTTAAATTATTGCTCCTAACAGATGGGAGCCTTACTTGTAGCACCCTAGTTTATATTACCAGACTCTCCAGGGAGGACTGGTTTGCTCTCCTGTGGCAGAGACTTGCAAATGAAGTGTATATGTGTTGTATCTGTGAAACTTTAGTGGATTTCAGCCACTGGATTTTTTTTTTCCTTAGGTAATTTTACATTTGACTCTGACAAAACTACTTTAGAGCTTTTATTTTTACTAGAGATATTATTACTTCAGATAAACTTGTACAAAAGGCATATGCATTTAATTACTACAGGTTATGGGGGTTGAAGCCAAAGGTCTTTGTAAGCCGACATCACTTTCTCTAGATCTGACTGTATAAGACAGTTTATTCCTCATGTGTCATGTTGGAGTTACAAGATCACACCAAGCCACTAGAACCTGTCAACAGATTAGTGCTATACTATATTTGCTATTGTAGCAAAGCCTTTTGTAGATTTATACAATAAAACTTTGAAATATCTGCTTAAATTGCTTTGTGTCTTGCTTTCTGGGCTTTCTTCCTTGCTTCATGGAAGGTTCTGGTACCTATGGCCCTCCATAAATTTGGTCTTGCCAGCTATCTGAGCTTATTTAAATCACAAAATCCTATATCTACATCTGAAGTAGATAAATATTTTTCTTGGCAAAAGTGAAAGAGTGGCATCAACATAAAATCTAATGGACTTGTTCAGAAGGGGGCTTCAGATGGAGAGAATATGGATGAATTAAACTGGCTGCTTAGGTTCTCAGACTGTAAGCGGGATGTGACCCATGGGCCTAGGTGAAATAATCCCTTGCAGGTTCATGGAGAGAAGAGGGCTCTGGTCAGAGTGTTAAAGTTGTGCTCCTTCTCGTGCAAGTACATCTAGGAGAAGCCCTACTCAGAGGGCAGTCACATCCCCGTGCTTCAGAAATAATATGCACAGATGAGCTGCAGCAAGTCAATGCAAGCTGGAGAAATCACTAACATGAATCAACTCTACTTGACATCCAAAGGGACTTTAGGGCTTAGAATTGCCAGTGTTCAGCAGCGCAGGGAGATGGGACCTGCTGTTATAGTAATGTTTTGCTAGCTGATGCATTCACCTACAGCAGGGGTATGTTCCATCCCTTGAGTTCATTACTTGTGCAATACCTCAGGGTCACCAGGACTGTGAGAAGGGACCATCACAGAGGAAGCAGCTCAGTGTCTGAAACTGAAATGAATGTTTTTCCAATAGCCTGTGCTCAAAGATCTGTCCCCAAGGATCTTCACTCCATGGGAATACAGAAATCTGCTCTGTCTTTGTGTTTCCTCGCAGCTCAGAGAATATTGGCACTCAGGGGGAATTAAATCCCATTCTCTGCTCTACCCTTGATCTTTCTCCAGAAAGGAGGGCGTTAGGGCTAGCACATGCAACTTTTAATGAGCCAAATAGGCTCTTACTTCTCACAGGCACCGAACATGCAATGCCAGCGTTACTCCAGATAACCTTGATTGACTTAGGGAGGGCATCCTATGGTTTGATGGCCAAAGATGCCTAAGGGACAGTTGATAACATTTGTGTCTTCAGCTCTATTTACAGTTCTTTCAGCCACAAACTCTGTGCAGGAGTAGAAAAGGAAACCTGAAGATGCAATCTAGCTTCAAGGCTGAATCTCTGCACTCAAGTACTGTCAGCAGTAACATGATGAATGAGCTACAGGGTGCACTCAGAGCTATCCCATGCTGGGGGAGTGCAGGAGAAACAA
Source organism: Crypturellus undulatus (assembly GCA_013389825.1). NCBI lineage: Eukaryota > Metazoa > Chordata > Aves > Tinamiformes > Tinamidae > Crypturellus > Crypturellus undulatus. The sequence continues at coordinate 403,625 of VWPW01008947.1, read as the reverse complement.
GGTTAAGTACAGGGTTAGATTTTGCCTGGTCTCTGGTCATGATGGAAGGTCTTGATTTTCAGCAGGAACCAACCCCACTCCTTGCAGAGTGAAAACCCAGAGCAGCTCAGCTGGAGGTGCTGAGCTCTTCCAGCAGAGGGGGGCAGAACTCCACTGTACACAGTGGGAATTAAAATTAAAAAACACTATAAAAGAGAAAAACATGTTGTCAGCGTGATCTGTTCCCTCGCTGCCCACTCCTACAGCTTCAGCAATACATGACCAGTGTTTGTTTCAGTGGAGGACAACCTACACAAGGGTCATGGTGGAAAGCGAGGAGGACTGATGGCCATTGTTTCATTGGAAAAATATGGACTGGGTGGGAATGACCTGCTAAAGGAGAAGGGAATGCCTGGCAGTGCAAGCTAAATTCAGAAGGTTTCCAATTTTGTTCCAGAGCTCCCTGGATTTGAATCCAATAATTTTTATTTACTTTCCTCTGACAGCTGAGGCTTAAAATCCCTAGAGAGTCACTGGGTCTACACTGTCATTTAATGAAGAAATGCCTTATTATTGCTCTTAGTACTGCCTACTGCTCTCTGCTTCATCAGCAGACAGTCACCCGGGACGCATATAGCCCAGGAATGGATTAACTGACTCGAATGAGTGGAAACCTTCACCAAAATCAAAGTGGGAACCATCCCTGTGTTCACTGGGTCATGATCCAAAGTGGAGAGATATTTGGAAACATCTTTCCACTAATGGAGAAGAAATATGAGATGAGACAAGTACAACATTAATTCACTCTCGTTTGATAATGTTGTTCCTAAATTTGTTTATTCAGGACAGCTTGAGGAAAGTGCTAAAATGGACTTTTTCAGAACATTGCATTCACATATGAAATATTTGTTCTCCTTTTTTTTCCCCCACTCTCTCCTTTTTAATCAACATGATTGCACTGGTCAGTCATGTAAATCATATTTATTGATGGTTCAGGCGGGCGGGTGTTTGTGCACAGCCTAACTGCTCCCCTGGAGCCACTTTTTCCTACAAAGCAATGTGTAATTAGGGAGGCTGTGAAACTTTCATTATTGACACAATCGTCTATAATGGCTCCACTTATCATGTCAATATGATGCTCTGGTGAGCTCTGGGTACTCTGATCATGCAGTTAGACACTAGCTTAGAGCTTTTCCCACAGACCCTAGAAGTAAAGCATTGCATGGCAGGTGACATGACTTTTGCAACTAATGTATAACCATTAAAAATGGAAGGAGGACTGCTTTGTGCAAAGTTAGCAAGAAGTCTTGGGTGGAAAAAAAATAAATGGGGGTGATAATTATCTAAGGGGGAACCATTTCCCTTATTTTCAAGTTTAGTTGCTCATGCTGTGTCAATGTGCCTTTCAATCTTTCCCCCTTGCATATTTAATAACATTCTGCCTGTTAACTTGCATCACCGACTAAGAGAGGCTCTCGGAGCCACTGAATGCCTACGTGTTTTCAGATATGAAGTTGTTGAACAGAGGGCAACCATTCCATTGCTCCCCCATAGGGACAGGCTGAATGAGCTCAGGCATTATGAGGCACAAAAGAACTCAAAAACAAACTGTAACTCCACAGAAAATCAGGCTTCATTTAGTCCTGCATCTTACAGAATGATTTGATGGCATTGAACATTTCTTTTTCTAAAGGAATATAGTATCTTGACATTTTCAAAATGAACCTTTTTGACTTTTTGTTTTAATACAGAATCACTTTTTAACATTCTCCATCTTGAAAAAAAATAATAAAATAAAAAAGAAAATGGTTAGAGGGAACAAAAAATGGATTAGAATAAAATGTTTTGGGGCTCAGAAGCACATGCTGAGTTAGTGCAAAATGAAACTCGGTGTTTCGTCTTTGTGTTGTTCTCTCAAGATATTAGTAGAGGTTCTCATCTAACTTGACCCTGTCCTATTTCCATCTCTCCTAATATGACTATTGAAATATAAAATAAAGCCACTCATTATTTTCTTAGCTGCAAGAAATAGACCTTGTGTGTTACTATGATGCATCCTTCAGTTAGGCAGAGTTTTCTGAGCATCACAGAAACAGTGTGAATCCTTTCCTTATCCAAAACAGAGTCATTTTCACAAAAGAGACACGCAGCACAGGATTGTTGCCAATCTTATCGCCAGCACAAGGTAAATTTAAACTTGTGCCCTTTAGGCTGACCTCATCCCAAATAGCAATATTAATGCAGTCTCTTAGGCTAGCTATGAGGATGTTCAGTTATAGCTTGCCCAGAAAATCAGGATCCACTTCTAATCACTTCATTCATTCAAAGCAATTCTCTTTGACACCCAGAACCAAGGAGAAATAGTTTGGTTAGCATCTCTTCACAAAACATACCGCCCAGAACAGTCTCCTGCTCCATGTATTCATCTTCAAGATTCCCACAGCACTGTCTCCACCTCTGAAAACAACCTGCAAATTAGTATCAGCAGGAATAATGACGCTTGTTAGAACACCATAGCTACAAAATTTAAGTTTGATAGAGCACAAGCCACTTCTGTGCACACCACAGGGGCCCAAGGATGGGCTTCATCTTTTCTAACTATATAGTGAACATCTGCAGTAGATCTAAGAGCTCCCACTATAGTTGATGAGGAGAAATGGCATTTTAGGGAAGTGGATACTACCAGTTGAAAAGTTAGGGTAGACTTTCTTTGATAAAAGGTCATTTTTTTATATATCTTTTTGCCTTTCAATTTACCTGGCCAGATTTTGGGAAGCCTGCAAATAGCATTGCCTCTCCTTGTTTGTGCAATGATTTGAATTGACATTTGTGAACTATTATGAAAGTCTTTTGGGGAGACTCTGTCTGTAGGACAAGATGAGGAGATTCTAGTTAACTTGTAAAGTCCTTTCTATCTCAAAGAATCTTCGTGTTACCAGTCATCACCTTTCCTAAATTTACTCCTTGGCCAGCCCATGGATCGAAGATATCCTCAGAGACATAAATCCCTGAATGGAAATCATGATGAGATATCATTTCCATGGCACACATCCACCTAATGCAGATCATCCTCAAGGTTTAGACAGGAAACTGAGCCACAAGTCTGAAATATTTGTCAGTGCTGGAAGAAGAGGGCAGTGTAGGGTTTCCCAGGCCTGAACCTCAACCCCTGCTCTGTGCTTTCACTGCTCAGATATCCATTTCCTCTGCAATCACTAGGATTTCTCCTCATTTGTAACTGCCATTTAAGGATCCTGAATGTGCTTGTAACTTAGTAGAAAATAGGGTCTAATTTATCCTGTTCCAAAGTCCTTTACTTCTAAGGCCACCTCTGTACATAGACTTTCAGGGAAGTAAATTCAATCCAAGCCAAGGCACGACTTTAGAGGAAATTACCGAATTTACTTGAAAGACATTAAACCTTGCAGCTTCATTCTTCTTCAGAATTAAGATGGCCTTAATGCAGTGTGGCTGACTCTTCTTTAACTTGATCAGAGAGGCACATCTGGAAGTAAATTAGTCTCGTCAAAATTAGTGTCTACTTTGATCCTCCAAAAAAGTGTTTAGCCCATGGATGTCAGTCACAGGCAATGAAGTTTTGGCCCATTAAGAAATTGATGCCTCCTCGTTCAGAAAAGATGATCCCACAGACGAAGTGCAGGTATGGACTGCGTGTATGTACCTCTAGGTTGTCCTAATAGGATATAATATGGAATCATTAAAACCTTATTTTTGGAAGGGGCGTCATCATCATTGATCTAACATTTTGATGACTTGCTCAGTGATGAGTATCACTGTAGGGCTCTGCTGGAAATATTTAGATAAAACTGGCTGTTAAAATATCCACAGCTAGTTCCTGAATATTTTGCTAAGACCTACCACCATCAAACCTACTCTCTGACATGATTGCCCCTCTCCTGGGGACAACTTCAGCGCCGAGCAAGAGGCCTTCCTCTTTTTCCCTTTCTTACTGGTGCTCAAAGCCATGTGTGGCTCTCTACGCCAAGGGAACACAAATCTTCCCAGTTTGTGCCTTCCATGTCGCATTAGGTACATTATACTAATTACAAATGCAGTAGAGAGTCAACCTTAGATCAACAACCACATGCAGACTAAAGAATGAAGATCAAGGATAGGTTGCATGATACAGGATTTTCTTAAAAGATATAGTGTTTAGAGCAGGTCATACAAATAGGTCATACAAGGTCTACAAATTTTGTAGAATGCATCCCCAAAATCAGTGAGAAACATGCAGAATCCACTTTTTTTTTTTTTTTTTTTTTTTTCCTAGTGCTTGGAGGGAGTGAGGCTCCAGTGGTTATTTAAATCAAACTTCTTGTCATATGTGCTCCTTCAACATCCCCAAACCTGCCTGGATGTCACCCTGTGCCATGTGCTCTAGGTATCCCTGCTGGAGCAGGGGGGTTGGACTAGATGATCTCTAGAGGTCCCTTCCAACCTCAACCATTCTGTGATTCTGCGATGCTGCGATTCCACTCTCTGGACTCAACCTGTCTCACACTCTGCACTGTACTCAGAAAAATAAACAAAAAACAAAACCCAGGAATGCTCTACCATTGCTTTAGGAGATTCCCTCTCTCTGTTTTCATGGAAAAACCTTCCCAAAACACCCACAAACCAGTAAGCAACTGCTTAATCTGGATTCTGAGGCAAATCAGATCTTGAGAAGCAATGAAGTGCCCTTGTTTTCTCCCCTTATTCAATCTTTGCTCTAATAATCAGATTGCAAACTAGCCATTTGCCTGCAGTTTTACCTAGCTGCTGAAATTAAGACAAGTTCATAGACTCCAAAGCAGAGAAGTCAGCACCTTTTCCATGGCATGAAATAAACCTAAAAATAGTAATAATCATAACTATAATAAGTATTATAACTATAATAAGTAATAAATAAATAAGGGATCGTGAAAAGATCATCATCCTGCCATGAGAGACCTTCATAGACATTCAGAACTTGTTTCTATGACCCTGAGGCTGTACCTTTCACCAGGTAGAAGGTGTCAGTCAGGATTTTTTTTGCTGCTGGAAGCAGGGCCCAGTCTCTATGGAAACAAGACGGAGGGATGGTGCCTATGGAGAGGCGTTCTGCATAGATTCCCATACTGACAGTTTATATTTGCACAAGATGTTATCATCAGCTCAGATTTAGAATAGACAAAAAGCGCTTGAGCTTCCCAGGATTAGTGACCCTGCTGCAGTTGTTCTGTCCTGTCCCACCCCATCTCCTTCTCTACCCTCTTGTCTCAATCAAGGAACTTTACTGACTGGTTTTGCTTTTTTTTTTTACCATCTTAAGATTAAATGATTGAAGAAATTATTAGAAATGATTAAATTACTAATACAAGTCAAAATTTGACCTATTGGCTTTCCCTCCATAGATGTCAGGGAATGAAGAGGTTTTGCAGCTTTCCAGGGCGGATTTACAAGAGAAGTTGCAAGCAGAGCTGATGCTCTAGGATTTGTCATTGCTTTAGGGTCCCCCATACAGCATACCTATTTGGGAGGACCATGTGGTAAAGAATCCCGATCACAAGGATGCTCAGAAAAGCCCTTTTCTTTGCAGCACTTTCCCTTCTGCTTTGCTTCTGTTGCCATCACTAAGCCAGGAACTAAGTCTCCAGAGCTGTTCTGTGGGTGGGCAGTTTCCCTTCCTCTTTTATTGCTCAGTTGCTTGCTTCTTAGGCAAGGGAAGAGGGGAAATCCCTGGTTTTCTTGGCATTCTGAGTGAATCTAAGGAACCAAAGAGATGGATTTGCCACTGGAAGAAATTCATGGCAGTGGTCCAGTCCATTTTCTTCATAATGATTTTATTCATCTTTTAAACACATTTTCAGCACAAGGACTTTCTCATCACACATTACTTTCTTCTCACTAGTCAGGCTTATTTTTCCAGCCAGTAATGGATGGAAATTCTTCCTTTGGCTTTAATCCCATCTCAATTCAGTGAGATCTGCTCTAGGTATTCCCAAAAGGTCATCAGCCATACATAGCAGGTGCCATGGGTACGCAGCTTCTGTCCAGAAGGTTTGGAAGCATCAGTTCATGATTTTGGAGAATATTTGGCCTCATCTTGCAAGCAAAAAAATCCCTGCAATCCTTGCAAGACCTCAGAGAATAAGTTACTACTTGACTAAGTCTACATTTCGGTGGCATAAATGGTATTATGCCATTGCAGAGGACCACCACTAACAAAACTGTCTCTGCTTCCAGCTGCAGATGATCTCTGCGTAAGTCAAAAGGTTTTTTATTATTATTATTATTATTATTTTCTTTTTTTTTCTTTTTTTTCCTGAAACTCTCTTTGTGATCACTAACGCTGATTTTTCAGCAGTTACGCTTTCAAATGAGGAGGCTGGAAGATTTCTAACAGCAGTGAATTCAAATGATCACTGAGGAATGATCTGTACCCCAGGACACTAAAAATGATATGCAGTCCAGCTTCTCCCTCAAGTAGGACACTGCTGGGAGTGAAAGGATCATGAATGGGTTGAAGAGGTAATGGGATCTGAGTGCTTCCACGGATGCCGTTGCCAGGGAGACCGCTTCCTTGGCATCTCTACATGGTGAGTACTCCCCTTCCATTAACTTCTTTAGAAATTAGGCTCTCGATACTAAGTGATGAGGAGAAAGAAAGATAGAATTTAAAAGGGAAAATACCTACACAGAGTCCAGCAAGCAAACAAACTAAAAGCTTTTTTTTCTTCACATACTTTTGATTAAGCAGGGTTTTCCACACCAGCACTATTATGTATTGGAACCGCTGAGACACTGAGGAAGACTCAGAAAGATGTGGAACCACTCTCTGACATGCGACCCTCTGCTTTTCTTTTGCATGCAACAAAAATACATAAGACAATAGTTGGGGGACTGAATCCTACCCTTCCCTGATTACCTCTGGGTGCTGGAGTAGATCTTTTACACTTTTGCCCTCTGTTCCAGAGCCCTCATGCATCAGTAGAATGATTCCCATTGAGTGAACCAGGTTTTGGGTCAAGGCTCTGCTCCTTCATGCTGCTATTAAAGAGGTCAGTCCATAGGCTATGGAGGTTGGACTGAGTATAAGAACTCAGGACTTAGCACAAATTCATGATATATATGGCTATGTCGTCTATAAGAGATGCAGGAGCGTTGAACTTGAAGGTGGGCCTTTCAGACCTGAGAGAACCTATTTCTGTAAAAAGTCCCACTACGTCCTTGTAGTCCTTTTTTTTTTTTTTTTTTACTTTTTTTTTACTTTTTTTTTTACCAGTTTTGCCATGATGAAAAATAAAAAATGCAAAGGCATGGGAGGATAGAGGATGTGGGAATCTAGATCAGAAATTGAATCTGGGACTCAGTAGGATTTTGGGAAGGATTTAGCCCTTTATCAAAGATTTCACAAAATCATTTTTTCCAGTCATTTGGAGACTGTCTGTGCTCTTGACATATTAGCAGTTTTTAGAGTTAGCTCAAGAGTTTTCTGGAAAAGCAGCCATTTTGGATACTGGTTTGTTCCCTGCATGTTGGATTTTTTAAACTGTCTTTAACAAAAGTCTAAAGCCACACTTAAGAGAGAGAGTTTTGGAATCTCTAATGTTTGTACATATCATTTCTTTGGCTTTGGCTTTTTCAAGCAAAACCAGCATATTGTTTCACACCTTTAGCCTGACCGAGCCCCAGTTTTATTAAAACATATCCTTTCTTTCACCTGTAATTCCCAGCAATAGCCTTACTTGTCTTTGCCCTTGTTTTGTAATAACACAGTAGAAGAATTTTGCCATTATTTCCCTGTCTTTATCCCCTATTATTAAAGCTGTCATGATGACTCAGATCCGGACAAGGATTTTTGTCTGAAAACCCTGGGTTTGCTACCAATCCCCAAACTGCTGAGCTGCCTGTTTGTTCTGATGCGAGATGCTGTTTTTTTGACCTGTTAATCCTCCTCCCATTCTGGTGTGGATCATGCTGTTTTCCGAGCTGGGAAAATGACATGAGGCGACTCCACATTTACTGGCTGTTCATGAGGTATTTACAGTGAGGCTGAAAACACTGTTTGTGCTCAAATTAAGAGCACACAGACTGACAATCTGTCGTCTCCTTCAAACCCTTCTCCCCCTCAACCTGCTCTCCTCCATGTCAGGTGTTCTGGAATGGAAGGGAAAAATATATATGTATGCATTTCTTAAAAGTGATGTTTATCCTATAACAAATATACCATTATGCTCACTAAGCACAGACTTAAACCTAACCTTTTTGACCCTCATTGTAATGCCTGCCAGGAAAATAAGCAAAGGATAGTCAAAAGCATGAATTAGGACTTTCCATTCCCGGTCTCTCTTGAGGATTTGCCTCGACTGAATGTGCTTTGATTGCCTGCGTGAACAGGGCAAACCACTCTGAACTAAGTCTCACAGCAGGACAGCTCTTTCTCCCTACATATATACATTTTCGGTAGAATATGTGTAGAGGGGAATGCCAGACAATCTCTCCTATATCTGACATCCTACTGAGGTAGACCTCAAGTCTCATCCATCAGCTGGAAAGTGGGACTCTAAGAATAGCCAGGAAATACAGTGGCAGTCAGTAGGGGACCTATTTCTGCAGTCTTCCAAGCACAGCTGTAATACATGCAATGATGTCTATTTTCTTATAGTATTCTCATAACAGAAAATAACCTAATTCATGTACTTTCAGGAAGTAAAAAGCCTTTTTAGAGCCCTGGGTTCTCAGCTGATATAGAGGTCACAGTTCAAGTCCAACATTAATATGTGGTAGGTGGGAACCCCAAAATAAGAGGGATTCCATGGTGTTGCACTATGAATGCTTAATATGAAGGCTATATGGGACTGTGAAACTGAAGGTGGTTGCATGCACCTCACTCTCCATTTGTGAGCCTCCATCTCCAACATAAACAGAATTGCTGTCATTGCCTGATAAAAACAATATGGTCATGGCTGTAATATGGCAAATTCAGTTTTGGCAAGAATTTCCTAGGATAGTCTAGAAGTCTCCTTCACGTCCCTTTAGCATAGACTAGCCCAAATCTCCTTCCTAGAGTTTTGTAGCCTACTAATAAAATCTTCCTGAATTGCGTCTCAGGATGTAGGCTTCTTGTTTTGTCTCTGCAGCATATTTTTTTTTGCTGTAGGGGCCTTTTATTTGTCTAATTCTTTGAAGCTCACCGTCTGCTGCCTGTTCCCATCTCCCTCTGCTCTCTCTGTCTGACATATGTGAAGCTTGAATACTTTCCCTTGCAGATCCTGCCTGCTTACTGCAGGCTGTAAAAATAAATCAAGCCAGACAATAGTCATGATTAATGGCCTCCCATAAAAGTAGAGCATCAGTCAATAATCTTTTACCCAGCTTGGCTGTGGCATTCAGTATCATGGCTGAGTCCCTATTTACTGTTTTAATTTTCCTTTATTTTTTTTTTCCTATGTGGTCTTTCTAGCTTTTTTTTTTTCTTTCTCAGATGGATCTATCAGTCCCCTGATACTGTGAAACAGTTCCCTCCTCCACCTGGGACAGATGGAGCTTAGGAAAAGTGATAAAGAAGACAAGAGATTGTATTAGTTAAGCCCTGTTAATGGGAAAAAAAAAAAAACAATAGAAAAATAAAAGTAAAAATCATTCCTGGACTTATTTGTGTATGGTAGAATAGGACCAGCAGGAGAGAAGGAGAAGATTTGGATACTCTTTCCAGGAAGAGTAGAAGGTTTTTTCCCAGTCCTAGAAAATGTTACTCCTGTTCCCTTCAGAGTTGTTCATCAGACAAAATCACTCTCTGAGAGGCTGAAGTTCATCAGGAAAAGCCCCATGGATACTTTCAATCTGGACATGTAGTAGCACAAATCCTCAGAGATAAGACAAATAGTCTTTTGGAGATGTTTTTCCGAGTTTGTTTATGGCCTCCTGGAGCAAGATCTGAATGGGGAATTGTAAAGCTCTGCTGCCTTGTTGCTCTGTGACCTTGGGTAAATCACTTCATTGCCTGGCTCTCAATTTTTTCTCTTCATCTTGTCTGCTATGATCGCTTATTTTTAGGGCCAAGATGATCTACTCAATCCTTGTTTTTCTGTTAAGCTTTGGAGTTTCTGTACGACTTTTGATAGTACCAATGCCCATAACAGCATAATTGGAAGGGCAATTGCAGAGGACAGAGAGAGCTGGATTTTTTTAACAGCCCACCCCATCTAGGGGCTCTCTCCTGAGGTTGTTAACTATAATTTTGCAAGTGGGTATTTTCTCTGGACTGTCACCCATGAGACTTTCCAGTACTGTTCCTTCAGGGAAGAACAAAAGAAAAGCTCAAGCTGTAAAAAGCAGAGAAGAGAAGAATGATTGTTGTCCTTGAATATGACCCGTAATCATTCAACTTCACACCTAGAGTATGCTTTTTTTTTTCCAGTGCAGCCTTATCCACTAGTACCTTGTTCAATAATTACCCATCTGAGGCTCAGAAAAGTCCTTGACTGAACATGTATTTATTTTGGTGCCTCTCACCAACAAAACATGATGGTATGAAGAGGCAAAACGGTAAAGGGGAAAAAAAAAGAAAATAAAAACAAGCCTTAGACTTCTTAGAGATGCCCACAGAGGTTACTCAGAAGCATCAGAAAGATATTCTAGCGATCAGACAGCTGCAGAAGGCAAGCAGATCTCAATGGACAAGATATAAAGAGATGCTATTGTTTTATAAATGATTTGGAGCGGGGAAGAGAAAAGAGATGGGAAAACGGACCTGTATCAACTCACTTTCCCACTCCTTCTCCCTGAGAACTAAAGTTGCAACACAAATTCATTCCACTGTACCCGATTTTCACTGTACATTTGGATTAAGACAGGTCACCACTTTTTTCTTTTCTTTTTCTTTTTTATAATATGCTTTGTTAAGCTGGGATAGCCAGGATATCAGCGGAGATAATGCAGCAAGGAAGCCAACCTCTTTATCAAGATGCATTTCAGCACACAGAGTGGGCAAGAGGGATGACATGGGCACCCTGAATTGAAGCAGTTGCCTAAGAGGTGTAAATTTTTCAGTTTTGGCTGATGTGTTCTTTATGTGATTTCCCTGGTGTGTTCTTTACGTCTGTTTTTTTTTTTTTAGTATTCATGGAATACAAGACCTGAAATTCTCCGGAGAGTGGTTTTCTTGGGGAGGAAGCGCAGTCAACATGTAAGTGCACTAATGAGATAAATGCAAACAGGAGTACACTCTGTTCCAGGCTGGATATAGACATTCTCAAGGAAAGAAAAATACATGTTGTGCTAATAATTTGTATGTCAGTACTCAACACACACTTCCAGCTGGCATTTTATGCATATGGAGCAATAAGGATTATTTGGTAAAAGGAAAGTTGGTACAGAGAAGTATTATTATTGTGGCTTTTATAAATTTGTCGTATCTCAGAAGAAAAACAAACAAAACAGTTTGCACTCCATTTCCAACCTGAATCTTAGACTTTACTTTGCTAAAAAAATAATATTAATAAAAAAATCTGGCACATGATAATCTACCATTATGCATCTATTGCAATTAGTGAACTTCCTGGAAGATGAACTTTGCTTACAGGTCAACTATAAAAGTCAAATTAGTTTTGGGACGGATGATACAATCTCATTACTGTCTCACTAGTTGTTTACACAAGATTTTTTACCCAAAATATTGGAATTGCTCTGAGCTCAGATGAAAGTTTAAATATAAAATATTACACAGAATTGTCCTTGGTTGATGTCTTTTCTTGCAAAAGAAATTCTATACTGACTCTAGGGAGTCAACTCAGTTGGTACCCACAAGTTTCTTGAATGGTAGATGGAGAGTAAAATATCCTGGGTATTTCAGATGATACTTGAAATCTTTGTTTAGAAAACTGAACCAACTACTTATTCTCCATTGACTATAACAGTATATCTAAGAAAATAGAGAACCAAAGCTCACCTCAAACTGCAAAGTTTATTAAAAATAAATTCATCCTCTGTGAGGCTAAATCAGGGTACTGACAAAACACTAGAGCAAAGCAAAAATGGAGAAATGACAGGAAAAGGGAATATAGCCCTTCTTTAACAAAAGTAAAAGTGGATTTCATTCATCTGCACTAACAGAGGTCTCCAGTCATTCTGACCCCTGAGAAGGGTCTTATTGAAGCAATTCTGTCCAAGGACATTACAGACCATGGGCTGAGCCATTCATAGCCAAAACAGTTTTTATCCAGCCCAAGGAAACTGCAAAGCTAGAAAATAGATGCTGACTTCACAATAGCCTGTCCAAAGTTTTAAAAACTTTATCTGACATTCTTTATAATTTTTTTTTTTAATTCACCCAACCGTTCTTGGGACTACCTGAGAATGAATGCTTTNTCCCAGCTTCGTATCATCTGCAAACTTGCTGAGGGAGCACTCCGTGCCTTCATCCAGTTCGTTGATGAATAAATTGAACAGGACTGGACCGAGGACTGACCCCTGGGGCACTCCGCTCAACACAGGCCTCCAACTAGACTCTGCATCGCTGATGACCACTCTCTGAGTTCTGCTGTCTAGCCAGTTCTGCCGTCTGCCATTTTGAAATACTCCCAGCCTTTCCATAAAGATGTGAGGTGATAGAAAAGGCAACTTATTCTCATTTTTTTTATTTTGATAGCCTATGTTTGTGCCGTATTTTTGGTCTCATCCTATCTTTGTATTCTAAGTCCTGGATTCTATTCCAGTTTCATGTGACAACTAAATAGAAGATGTCCCATCCAATGGAGCTATGTCAGCTCCCTCTGTTGCCCATGAGACCTGCCTTATGTTAATTTGTTGGATCATCAACAGCTCTCTTAGCAAGTAAGAGTGAAAAGAGATCGGGAAACTCTAGTGACTGCACCTAGACTTCAAGACTTTTGACAGCATCTAAGGCAGCATCTTTGACAGGAGTTGTATTTGATTAGAGGGGAATTGGTTTTGTGCATCCTGTTTCTGATGAGGTGAGTAAAAAGGGATGTCACACCCGAGCTATATTTCTCCCATAATAAATAGGATGTGAAGGAAGCTCTTCTGGATGCTTCACGAACCAAGTGCCATGTGTCTTGACACTTCCCCACCTTTATTTTTCAAGTGTGCGTGGGGATCACTGTCAGCCCTGGGCATCCCAGGTGCGCTCAGCTGAAACATACCTCTTTGCCAAAGCTGCTTGCCTCTATAATAGCCCTGCCACCACTCATTAGCACCTTCCCAAAGGCAATTTAAACAGACACCACCATCCCATCCAGCCCTGCCGAGGTCATTCCCATGAAGCAGTGGAATTCATTATGAGCGAGCGCTGGAGAAATCTGCAGCAGACGGAAGATCAAGAAGTAAATGGGGAGAGACTTCAGAACACACTTTATGCATCTATAATGCAGTTACTGGCCAAAGGAAATGACAGTTTTGATGTGTGTTTTTTTTTTTTTTAATTTTTTTTTCTACAATATATTCCAGACCTCAAGCACATCCACTTCCAAAGATCCTCAGATGAAGATGAAAGCAAATTCCAGCTCAGCTACTAGGTTGAAAGAGGTAGGATTTGACAGAACTGACTGCTCCATTCTTTGACACTGCTCCGGACTTTATAGACTTAAAGCATGTCTGTTAAAAGTGCAGGAAGAGATAGTGTGCCTTAACTACTCTAGGAGGAGTTATTGATCTTTCCAGTTATAGCTAAGTATGAGCTCAGATTGCCCATGATCTTACTAGCTAGGAGTGAAAGGAAAAGTGAAGATTATGTACACAGTCAAATGGTTGTAAATATATGTGTGTGTATATGTATAAAGATATGTAAAGAATATATATACATAATTTTTCTAAAACGTCCAGTGGATAAGTTCTGTGCTATTTAAACTTACACATTGCTATTTAAACTTTCACGTTGGAGAGTCTTGGGGAATTCGCTCCTGATGTTGCGAGGTGAGTTTTCAAAACAAACCAAGATAATCAAGCCTACCCAGTAAACATAGATATGCAAAATTAAAAAAAAAAACTTCCTCTTTTCTTCTGTAGATTCACATTATGTCATCATATTCTGTAAAAAGGAAAAAAAAAAAGAAAAGAAAAGGAAAAAAAAAAAGATACCCAGGACTCCTGCACATATTTCTTCTGTGATTGTTTTGGTATGTAATTGTGCTCTGGATTGCAATGATATTATATGTGGAGAGAGTGCAGTTTTTCTTTAGTATGCAGCTGGGGTAGTGGATTTCTTCTTTGCCAGCGAGTGAGTGCCTGGGGATGTTTTAAAGTGTCTGTGTGGCCTGAAAAGGGACCAATTTTTCCAGGCAGCCCTGAAATAGACTTATCAGGAAGGAACATCCCAGATAATTAACATACCTCTCACTAGAACGTGTCACTTGAATGCAGTAAAAGAAATCTTCAGCCCTACCAGTATCTGGGTGGTGGCCCAGATGCTAATAGTCCTTACAGCCCACACCACGTTCTTGCTCAAAGCCCCACCAGATATTAAGCATCTTCCTCTCCCCACTATTCTGCACAGGGTCAGCACTGCTCATTAACCTGATTTTCCCATTATAAACCTAATGCTCTGAGATGTTTCTCTGAGAGTACTGCTCTCGGTGTTTCATGGCAAGATTCCTTGACCACCTTGTCTCCTTTCAGAGCAGCATCTCCAACTAACATCCTGTTGTCCTACTGACAATAAAGAATATTGCAGTTTGCAAAAGGCAAACTACCTGGAAGTGCAGAGAGACCGACACTGGTTGCTCTTCCTAGGACTAACACAAATTGCTGCATTGTAAGACCTAATAATTTCTGACTGTGGTCTCCAAGCCTGGACAGAGTAAGTCCAGGGCTGCCAGAATCTCTACAAGGATTTGTGCCAAATCCCCAGAAGAACAGCAGGGCATAATTTTTGGTGCTTGCAGACTCCTATGAGTTACCTGAATGAATGCCTGGGAATAAGAAAGGTTGTGAGAAGAGGCAGTGAAATAATCATCTGCCACTTATCCACTTTGTGGCCTACAGCAAATACTAGTGTTTCACCCCCTGTGAAAGGAGAAGACTATGTGATTTGTCTGTAATACATGTAAAGAAATGCACTGTAGACACCTACTGCTGAGCTAGTCCCCCTAAGAGAAGGAGGGAAACTGTCATTTTTTCAGACATGATTCATCTCTTCTTATTTAGCTGGCTACCCTGAGAGGAGAGGAATTACTCTCTGAAAGTGACTGTTGATTACAAAGGGAATTCAGGGTGGCTATCACTGATGGCTACGTTTGTCTGATGAATCCCTCCTAAACTGCCTCATTAAGTGTGTATGCAGAGCCTAGAACAACGGGGCCCCAATCAGAGCTAAGCGTTACTGTAATATCTATAATAAAAAAGCGTAGCTGCTGCTGGGTGCAAGCTGCGTGTTTGGCATCTCTGCGTGGTAGACTGCTACCTCGATGCGACGTCTGCTTCCCCCGTGTTTGTCCCCCGTGTTTGTCATCAGGGGAGGCTTCACAGGAAGCCTGGTGGAACGTGTGACGGGAACTGCACACAAAACATGGATATGGTTTATCCACTCGAGTGGCTTATCCACTCGTTTTTAACGAGTTCATTATGGCTTTGCAGCCTTATCCAGAGCACCTCCACATGCTCTTGATGAAGGCTGGTATCCACAACAGACATCAGCAGACAGCGTGTTCCTGGAACAAGGATCCCATGCATGGATAACAAATAAGATGCGTGGATAACAAATAGGATGCAATATTCACTGCTGCTGAGGAGGGACATTCATTAGAAGAGCCTTTTCCCTTGTATATTTACTGCTTCTAAGGCTTCATGATGGCTTTGCCCTGAGTATTTGAATTAACCTGAGGAATGTGTTTTCGTGTTGACCCATCTGTGGGACAACAGCGTCAGGATCACCTTTGAGCAAGGACTTGTGCATGGGCTGTACCAACAACTGGCATTGCTGACTCCAACTGTGTGAGCACAACTGTTTCTCAGTGGGATGGGGGTAAGACGTAGACATTTTCTATCCCGTATGAGCTTGCTCTACAGAAAGACCCCCAAACCCTTTTCTTTTGCTTGTTTATCCAGCCTCTTTCCCATAATGGCTGGTGACAGGATGAGGGATGACGGGTGTAAGTTGAAACATAGGAAGTTCCACCTCCATATAAGGAAGAACTTCTTTGCTGTGAGGGTGCCCGAGCCCTGGCCCAGGCTGCCCAGAGAGGTTGTGGAGTCTCCTCTGGAGATGTTCCAAACCCACCTGGATGCCCACCCTATGCCACGTGCTCCGGGTGTCCCTGTTGGAGCAGAGGGTAGGACTAGATACTCTCTAGAGGTCCCTTCCAACCATTCTATGATTATTCCTCTGAAAGTCCTCCTCCAACTACTATTTATCCATATGCATCTATGTTGTTTAACTGACACTACCATTACCTCTCTATCCTTCTCTAGGGTTTGCTTTGCAAGTGAGATGTGGTGTGGAATAAAGTACCCTTTTATCCTTCATTCCAAGTTATCTCAACTAGGCTTCCCCTCTGCTACCCCATCTCAATCCTTTTCACTTGAGATCAGACCCACATACTTGGACTGGTGGATGCATGGTCTGGATTTTATTAAATGAATCTCTCTGAACCTCTTATCACCACTCCCAACACATTGCTTATGAATATGCATATGCTCAGTGACTGCTCATAAACAATAAAGTGGGACTGCTGTGCCAGTTAGCAGCTGTTACTGAGCTGAATTCAGTCCTCATCTACAATTACACCAGGAGATGGGTTGTGCCAGAACAACCCTCATTTACAAAAATAGATTATCTCTCATTTTTCAGCCATAAAGCATGATTTCACTTATCATCACCACTTACAAAAGGGATGAACAGGAAGGTGCCTGTTGTGTCCTATCCATCACGACAATAGTATGTCAACACATAAACAGAGCAGCAGGGGATGGGGCAGCTCTCTGTAATGAAATGAGTGTTGGGCTACAGCTCTGCTGGGCCTAGTCTGGTGTCCTCCTCCTCCTTCACCCACAAGTGCAAAGATTTAAAAACAAAAGAAAGAAACATTGACTCTCTAGTAGAGGATACAGCTGGTGTTGCTTCAGCTCCCTTGGATATCACAGCATGAAGACCAGTTATGCAACTGCAGCAATGAAAGTTTATCTTTATCTACTGTCCCCAGGTAGGACAGTAGACCTTGTATTTCTGGCCTAAGACCTGAAAAACTTCACCTCTGCTCTGTCTTCATATCCCTGACTAAATCACTTGCTTCTTGTTCCTATATGCCAGACTTTAAAAAGAACTACAAAATCTGCTGTCCTTAAGATGAAACCAAAAGAAACAAGACCAAACTTATGGATGTCTTTGGCACATGACACCCCTCTGCCCTGCTAGCCCTCCACTGTTCTCTTTCAGAGAGACCCTTCACAGATATTCCTCTCCCTGTCATATGGTGCATTTATTACTACCTTTATAATCATAAAGGGGAGAATTTTGGACTTAAAACCTTGTTCATTTTCCAAAATTTGAGCTGCTTTGGATAATGAACAGCTCTGTAGATTCCATTCTTTCTCTGCCCAACTAACTGGAAAATCTGCTCAAAAATATTTCTGTTGAAAAGGATGGATGAGAAGCATTTTGGCTTCAATATGCTAGTGTGTATCAAAGAAACTGCTGCTCGGGAGGGTGCTGATAAACTGGGGATTCTCCTCTGCATAATGCAATACCCTAGTTCCCTATACAGCCAACAGGGAACAGCAAAGACTATTATTCTCAAATAGTTTCCCATGGGTTTCCCTGTACTGCCTGGGTAGGGATCCAAAGTCTGTCCTCTCTGCTTGGCAGGCTGAGTCATTCATCAGCCTCAAACTTTAAGCACAACAGTAGGCTCTTACACAGCTATTAACTGTCTTCAGTAAGTATAGTCTTAGCTATTAAATACATTACATTCCGGTGGGAAACCGCAGGTCAGCAAGCTGGAATATTTAAGCTCTCTTTCTAGCTAGAAAGCAGAAATAACAGCATGGAGAAAAGATTGAAGGTCAGACCTGTTCTGATTGGATTGCTTCAGCTCAACGTCCATCTCTGTTCAACATAAAGGCAATGATATGTTATCACTCATCTATGCACCTCTTTGCAAATGACTGGGCTGAAGCATTTGGTAAGATCTGGAAATGACTCATGCTAATGAGTGAAATGACTGAGGCAATTTCATGCCTGGTTTCATGGCAGGTCACCACATGCTTTATGGTGATCACTTCACCATAATCTAATAGCCCCATTTGGCTGAGCCCTGGTAACTAACTATGTCTATACTCTGACATGGACTCTATTATGAAGTAAAATATAATAGCTTAAACCATCTTTAGGGTGCTTTAGTTGAGGTGGGTCTCACACATTCAGCGATGCCAGCTCAGCAATGCCTTGGGTGACATGTCCCAACTTTTGATTTTAGCAACTGAAATATACAGGGTGCTATGTTATTATTCCAGGATTCTTCTCTTGGTGTCCTGACCTTTCAAGAATCCTTTTCCACCAAAATTCTTCTTGCAGGATATCTTCCTGATATCATCATGTTGGACTATTTAATTTTGGATTTGCTAGTAAACAAAAGAGAGACAAGAGTTTCAGACAGTGTTCCCTATCATTATTTCAGTGTTTCAGAACCTTCCTTGATCTCTTTGTCTTCTGCTCCTAAAGATATGATATACGTTTCATTTAATATTTAACAAAGATCCATCCAGCTTCATGTTACCCTCTGTCAGATGAAAGTCTCTGCTTGGACCCACCAAGAACTGCCTCCTTGTGCTTTTCTGTTTCATCTCTCCCTGCCTGCCATGACAGCAATCCTTATACTCAGTGATGTGTCTGAGGTCAATACATATTTCATTCTTCCACCTCAGGATGTGTCTGGATGGTCCATTGCCCTTTGAGCTCCTCCAGAGATGTCTGGTTTCTTACCATTCATTTTATCTTTCTTGCTTATATGTTAGCTGAGTTCAACTTTAGATCTTTATCTTGTGTCTGGTTAAGTGTGTTGTTGTCCTCTGCAGAGTGGCATTTCACTTTGGGGAAATGAACAGCGGATCTTGGAGGATTTGAGCAATTTTGCCTCTGTTTTTTGACATAAGGAGACTAGAAATTATTATAGTGAGGAGCATTATTTTGGTATTATACATAGACTGGAACAGCACTGATGTGGATTACAAGTTTCTGTGTTCCTGGGCATGGGCAAAGAATGTTGTTCCAGGACTAAAACCACATCTTCTTTCTATCCTGAGCTAAAAAGACAAAACAAGAAAACCATGAAAAACACGGTGCTATTGACTTCTTAGAGCCTAGTGCCTTCTAGGTAGTAGCTCTGATGATCATCAGAGGATGGCACTGAAATTTCACCTGTGGGTCACATCACATTGCTTGCACTACCCAACGATCTCTGAAAAGTCATCACAGAGATGGAGAGAGCCCAGGTACAGAGCTACAAATGGGAAGGAGATTTTCTATGTGCTCTTTTGCCCTGAAGAGGGTCTCCTCGAGATATGTTCCTTAGCCCATAACATTCACCTCCATACGGTATGTGCCAGTGATTGACAAAGCACAGAATCAAAAGCAAACCTGACCATTTAGTCTCACTGGTGAATCCTCTCCTCCCAGCATTAGAATATCCTTGGGCCTTGGATGTGATCCCTTCTTCTGGGCTCTGCCTTGAGTCTGGCTGGAGGAGAATAGGTAGGAACAAGGTTTAGGATCTCAGCCACTTGTCAGGGGTACAAAATGGAGTTCCATCAAGATCTGGAGCTCCTGAGACTTGTTTTTTTTTTGTCAGAGTGATACAGACAGGGGGACTCTTCAAGAAAAGCGCACTATCCCTGATGGCTTCTTGGTCCTGATGCCTTTTTTACCTCTCCTTCATGCACAGGGTCTACTTCTGGGCTGTAAACAACCCACCAACATCCTCCACTCTGGTTAATCCAGCATTTACATTCACATTGACATGTTTCTTTTAGTTTCCTTTTTTTCTCCCAAAGAAAGATTAATAAATAAATAAAAAGAGAGAGAAAGAGGGAATTAAAAACCAGTCTATTTTCAAATGGGGATTGTGCACCATGGGACTATTTCAGCTGAGGTCTGTTATTAAAAACACTTAAAACATCCAGAATTAGCTTACTGCTTAATGAGGTGTCTAATGAAGAATAGGTTTATTTTTAACTCTGAGTCTCTGGGCTTTTTTTTGTCTTTCTTTCTTGTTTTACTTTTTCTTTTCCCTTAGACATTAGAGTATCAATATATACAATATGTGTACTGAGATCATAGACTAGAAAATGGCATTTCTGTGGGGTGCCTTCAGTTTGGGGAGAATCAGCATTGCTTTCAGGTGAATGTTCTTCTCTCTACCATCTGTGGAGAGAGAAGAGCAGGTCTCCTCATCCTAAAGATGGGTTGAATTGCTCTCTGATGACATGACCATCAATGATGGAGGAAGCCAGGATGATTTCTGCAGACCAGATATAGTTTATAGTTAATAACCTACGGAAAGGAAGGTAATAGGAAATTAGATTAAATAAATACCATAAATATGGAAGCCCTAGCCATAAGCTATCATTAAAATAAAGAAAAAACACATGAGACAGGGCATAGATGTTCCTGTTGTTAGTAGGACATTTATACCTGGGCAATACCATAATAAGAAGCAATCATATTTTCTAGGCTTTCACACACTAATGAAATCTGTAGCATATGAGAAAAATTCTGCCAGCACAATGTTACCACTTATGGCTTGGAATAGCATTTTATCATGCAGACTATCTGCGACAGCCTCTGAAGGAGACAGATCACAGCTCCAACCTGTCTTGGCAACTCTCTCAGTCCTAGATTTCTGACTTACCCAGGAGCAATAACAAGGATCCTTGGCCACGTCCCATGTCTGCTAGGACGAGTTGTTAGTGTCATTTGCTCAACACTGAGGACCTTCACTGTCTCACATAACACATGGTGACAAGCTCTTCTTGCCTTATGTTCATGCAAACACTCTCCTTCTGCTTTCTGTGCTCCAGCACTTGATGGATGGAGCTCATGAAGCATCTCCCAGCCCCAGCATGTGTTCCCAGTGCTTACAGCCCCTTCCAGTCTATCCAACGCACTCCCAGGGCATTTCTTCTTTGCAGTTATGAAATAGCTGCTATTAACTCATTTCCCTGGCATAGTAATTTAAGACCAGGGGGCACTTGATAGAAAACAGTGTTGTTCCCAACGCATTTCTGAATGCAAATTTATCAACCTCTCCTGGTCTTCCCTCCTGGGAAAAGCAGTGAGATCCCACTTCTTGCCTCCCAAGCAAAGTCCTGGGAATGTCCAGCACCTTTTCAATGGGTACACTATGGAGATGAATGTTATGAACTCATTTTCCTTGAAATGAAGCTAACTGGTTAGGTAAAAGAGCAGGATCTATTATAAAACATAAATTTCTCAAGTGACAAGTAAAAGGAACTCTAGATGCTACAAACTTTATATATAAAAACATATATATTTATACATTTTAAATATATATTTGTCTATTTTTTGTGTTTGTTTGACTTGCCTAGGAACCTGAAGCATCTTTGTACATAAGTTCTGGTTCCTACAATTTGTTATTCACCTAATACTGAGTTTAATAAGGAGAACTGGAAGCAGCAGTAATGTTAGATGGGACCCAGATAAAATCGTCTTGTAGTGCTGAGTTCAGTGAGTCACATCATTCTTCAGAGAAATGACACTGAGAAGCAGCAATGCCTGCATAGGGATATCTCATGAGACCAGGTGATATAAGCAAAAATTAAATGACTTCTTTTTTCTTCTTCTCCCCAAAACTTTGTTTTCATAGCAATTGAACTCAATGGTGAAAGCAATTCCCTGCCAGGGTCACTGCTGGAGAAAGGAAACAGTTCAAAACAACAGACTTCTGTTTCAAATTGAAATGCCTGTTTTATTTACTGATGGTGAAAGACAAAATGAAAGGAAGATGACACTTTTGAGATATTTTTTTCCTGCTGCATTAAAAAATCAGAACCATCCGTAGTCTTTTATTCACATCAACCAAAAGTGCTCTATTAAGTTGCTTCCCTAATTAGAATGTGGGATTTCGCATGAACTAGTGTCACCAGTTCATCTTCCCTCCTGCCAGATGAAGTGTCTTGGGGAGAGGTCTCAACCTGGCTGCCCAGCCATCCCCGGGGACTCATCAGACTGTCATCAATCCCTCCCTTTGCCCTTATTATCCACTTATTCCACATACTGCCCATGGCCACGGTGAAGTGACCTCCACATTGAGGAGGTCAGCAGCAGGGTCAGCAGCAGGTTACGGTTTACTGCAGGAATTGGATTTTATTATTCTGTGAGCAAAGATCCAGGAGAACTTGGGACCTGGCTTATGCACCAGGTGTAGGTGGGTAACGTGTGACCTTGGGTACGGTGACTGCATGACTCTGTGTCCTGAGAGTCATTACTCCCATTGCAATAGTGATGTGAATGTGCTAGAAGAGGAAATAAGAGCCCCTGATAGGTGATTGCAGAGTTACAATAATCCCCCCAAAATTCTTCAACTTCCATCACTTCCCAAAAGAGTAGTTTTAACAAAGATTTGGAGTTAGCTGAGAGAATGCACTGAAACATGGAAGCACGTATGCACACACAATCACAAAAGAAAGAAATATTTCTATAACATCTAGGAGGAGTTAAGGTGAGAACAGAATGGCATAAAGGAAGGGTTCCAGAACACTTCTATGGCAATGAATACCCTTATACAAGTAACAGAGACTAATCCTTTCCATCATTTCTCTTTCCTTTGTCAGACTGCAATTTTGTCATTATTTGTCATTTGTCATTGTTCATAAAGCAAAATTCTGAAAAAAATTATATTGACATCATCATGGTTGCCATCCAGCTGCCATCTCTGCAAGATCAAAAATGCTCCTGAGAGATGAAGCACGAACCTTGTGCAAGTCCTCAGGGCACAGGAAAAGATGACATGGGCCAAAACTGCTCTAATGGAGATGCAGACATGGAGTGGGAAGAGATGGCCCACTCTGGAAGTGGGAAAGTGAGAAAGAGCTCAGTTTTGCTGTTAAAACAAAAAACAAGATTTCAAAGAAATCTGAAATTGGTATATGAGGTTTTTTTTCTCCCTCTTCATTTGCAGTCAATTAAAATCAAGTTTGAGTATGCATGCTTACTACTTTAACTTTTCTTCCACCTAAGTGTTGCCTTGCTTGTGTAAATGGAAACAACCTCAGAGAGTTGTTTCCAACAGTGATTTTGCAGATCACTTTCTGAACCTTACAAATCTACAGTTCACAGAACAGCAGGTTAAACAGCTCCTCTGGGTTTTTTCTTGACTCATTTCGGTGAGCATTACTTGAAAAGTAGTAGACGAAGAAAGACCTGGTTTTGCAAATTAATCACAGGGCAGTTTTGAAACAGCAAACATGCTGAAGCTGTGAAAAAGGTGAAAGAGACGTTACTACTGCATCAGGAGAGGAATTTTCTGTAGTGAGAGCAAAGCGTTTGTTCTTAGGCACATGGAGAGTTTACCAGGAATACCAAAATCTGTCCAGTTGGCTCAGGCTCAGGCAGGATGGGTGGAAGCTGAAATACCTGTAAGAAAGGGCTGAGAGGACACTCCAGGATTAACAGAAAAGACTCTAAGAGCCTGACTTACACCAAAAGCTGAGTGGTTGTATGATTGGTCTCCACACACTTCTGGACTGTATTTTTGCTGTCCTTCTCTTCATTTGTGTGGGGTCCTGTTCCACCACCATCTTAATCCTTTCCCTAAACAGTGCTGGATGAGTGCAGTTCCTCTGTGTGAAGGTTTACAACCTCCTTTAAAAATTGTCTTGAGAAGACAGAATACACAATAAGGAGTTTATTAACATACACACACATTAGGAACCCATATCTTCTGCATTCAGCCTGTGTTAACAGAAAAAAGATATTACAGAAGTGTTTTCAAGCATTCTTATTAGGACTTTTATAACATGACTTCATAATTTTTAATGTAACCCAAATTCTAAGAATGTTATTAGTGATGTCTGCCATAAAACCTTTTATTTGTTTAAGGCATG
Source organism: Crypturellus undulatus (assembly GCA_013389825.1). Taxonomy (NCBI): domain Eukaryota; kingdom Metazoa; phylum Chordata; class Aves; order Tinamiformes; family Tinamidae; genus Crypturellus; species Crypturellus undulatus. The sequence continues at coordinate 379,589 of VWPW01008947.1, read as the reverse complement.
GATAAATATATTTCTGCTGCTCAGAAGCACAGCAGGTATATCTCTTTGGGGACTATTGAAATAATTCTCAGAACAATCTTGAATCTAACCATGAACTTAAAAAAAATCTGAAAAATGAATAATTTTAAAGTGACTTCAAAGTAGATGGCAGTAAAAGTGGCTTTCATTAAAGCTGACTCATCTGTATCTACAGAACAGAAGAAGATGAGAACTCAGGCTGAAGCAGCTGGAGTTGCCATCCATAATTGTTGGCCTTTCAGTCACTCAACTTGCAGATGGACAAGAGACCTTCTGCAGTTCTGGCTGGCTAAGTCTATGCAAGAGCCAAAAAAACAGAGAATCTTGGACAGCTAAGAGAGCTGAGGAATCATATGGTGTTTGGATAACCTAAATAATTTGAGTGCCGTTGTCTTTAGTGCAATCACTCCCTGTGACATCTTTATTCAAAAAAGACATTTTTGAGGCAGGACAGATTTATGTTTCTATATTTAATTGCTGTTTTCTGAGAGAAAAAAGGTGTTTTGGGGGGATTTTCAAAAGCCAAGGCTTCACATTCATTAGCATGGAATAGAGGATGAAGCACAGGCAACCTTTGTGTGTTCTTTCTACTTACAGTATATACACCTGCATGAGTAAATCTTGCAATTTGCTATCCAATATCTTATGCAATAACGTTCTTGGTTGGGGCACATGCTGCAAGGTATCATCATGATTATATTTGGAAGCAGACCTCATTCAAGAGGAGCAGAGATATCTTCATTGATGGTTGACTTAGAAGTACTCTTAGAAGTACTATCATCAGGTACAACTGCCCTCTTCTATACATTAATAGGACACACCACCCACACAAAATTCATTCTTTTACCCAAATCTCCAGTTAGATAATGACAGTATCTCAACTTCATTTTTATTTGAAGAGAGACCAAGCCCAAAGCATGCAGAGGAACAGCACTGATGTCTTTTCTCATTTTTTTATAGAATGTTTTGGTCAACATTGACATGATCTTGACTGAAACGAATTAACAGAGGCGAAAACTTTATCAACAATCTAGAAAAATCCTTTATTTTTGCACAGTGCTGAGTAAGAAGGCTTCTGCTTTAGCTAAGACTCCAAAGTCCTGCTGCAAAAAAATTATAAACATTTGGGGATGTAAAACACCTTTTTTTTCAAGAAATAAAATCTTGCAAGCATTTCTGTAGCTGTCAAAACTCTTCAAGTTTTAATTAAAGAACAGGAAAACCTGAGAACCGGATTTAGAAGATTTGAGAAAAAGATAATTTTTAGTTTTCTAAGAGAGATGATGTTTTTGGCAACTAAATCCCTAAAACCACATTGATTTGCAACTCCTGAAGATATTTCAGGTGAAAAAAATAAAGAGATATGGAAGGAGCTGTTAGTGATGCAAAACCTGCGAAAAGAAGACTCTGTGAAAAGAAATGCTGAAATATAATTAAATCCCTTCCAAATAAAATTAATTCTCTAAGCAGCTTTATATATATATAAATATATGTTCCTAATCTCTTTGATATGGGGAAACCTCCAGAAATATCAGCTGAATTTGACCATTTTTTTTTTCCTGGTGTATTTTCAAAATCAAAATCTACCTGGCAAGAGTTAAAAACAATAAATTAGCAAATGAAATAAACCTATGTTATTTCCACTCACCATACAAATAAATCCCTAGGATATAGAATGGAAACCTGTGATACTGTTCACTGTATAAGGACAGGACAGAGAACATAAAGGAAGATTTAGGCATAATCCACCATATGCAGAATGACAGTCTCTCTACTAAGACATCCATGCTGAACAAAGCCAGCCAGAAGCTCACCATGAATGCAATGACACCCTAACATATGTTAAAATGCTCTGTAATGTAATGCAGCATAAATAGAGACATACTCTATCACCATGGCACCAGATTTTGTAAAAGCCTCTTTGCTTAGCAGATTAATGCATTAATTCGAGAACGAGGAGTAGAGTAGCAATGAATAATATTTCTGAAATGAGGTGAGTACAGCTGGGACATGCCAAATCACAATATGTCCATATTCCTCCAGTGAGACAACCACTAATTCAGGGGACTTTGTGGAAGAAAGTCAAATTCACAAGTCCTGCCATTTAAATATCTAAAACTAAACAAAACAATACAAAAAAAAAACACACAAAAAATGTTAATCTTTGAAAAGTTTAGAGCGCATAAATCACATGAAAAGTGAGTCTTACTGCATGCAATATGCAAGGTACCTGCATGCAAACACGTACATGGGCACACAGGATGCTATACACAGAGCATGGTGTCATGTTGGGGATCATATGGCAGGGGACACAACTGGCACATCCCCAAATTGCCCTGTATTGCTGTTTCTCCCCTTTGTTGCAATCACTTTAGTGATTGCACCTAGTGCATGACAGCTGCGGTAGGAGAAAGGCCAGTTACTGGATATTGCACAAACTTTGTCACAAAATTACAGAGCTTCTTGCTATTCAAAGTTTGCTCCCTAGAGACTCTACTCTGTACACAACGCTCAAGTCGGTTCTTAACCTTTTTCTCTGTACAGAAATCAGCCAGAACTACCTTATTTGTTATGCATGAGGCTGTGATTAAGAGTAGAGGCTGTTTATTTATTTCTGATTTGGTCAGTGTGGAGCTCTTCCAATTTTTGTTATTTGGCAAGGAATACCATTTCTCTTTCCAAAGTATCACGAGGAAAAGTATATATACATATATTTTCTAGGTGTGGAATATTCTTTCTTTGATTTTCTTCAAATTATAACTATCTGCCAGAATGGACAGAACTACAGCGCCTGCACTGACTTGCACTACCTACCTACCACTCCTTTCTCACAACCCTTTCAGCTATGAAGATACCTGATCATGAGACAAGTGAGTGGCTGATGTTGCCTACAAATTAATATTATTTTTTACCGTGGCATTGCCAAAACTATTGAACAGGTTCAGACAGGGTGTAACACAGTCTGATATGTGAGATGAGAGGTGAGTTGTGAAGTAACATAAAGCCATATAATAAATGACTTTCCAATCCAAGAGTCTAATACAATACACTATGATACAATACAGTTGGATATAATGCAATTTACCACAATGCAATGATGACCTATAAATGATACAAAACACCATACAAAATAGATTACTGTTTGTGTTTGGGGGCAATGACAGTTTTCCCAATTCCAGCTCCAGACTCTAGCTCCTATCCTGTGTTGCTGGAGTTTCCTCCTACCTGTATATAGCTTGTGAGATACAAAGAAGTGATAACACATTGCAAAACTTGTTTCTGCTCTGTGTAGCTCCTAAATTCAAATGCTGATCCCTCAGCCTCCTGGGAATACATTTCACTTCTTGACCACTTGGAAGATTGTTTATCTTCCTCCATGCTAAGCCTAGCTATGAACCTAGAAGAGATGTCTGGAGCATCTGACACGGTGCACTTGTGTAGGATAAAATGGCAGAGGAAAAAGTATTTTAAAAATATGGCAGAAGTTGTGTGGGAAGGGCAGCCTGGCAAAGACTTGGACTGATTCCTCTTCTGGCTCCTAATTAGAAATTGAAAATTCCCTGTGTGTTAATGAAGAGCAGTCATATTGAAATGTTGCCAGCACACATTGCCATTTAAGAGACTACCTCTCGGCTGAGCGTTATTATGGGATATTAATGTGAAGTGTCTGGAAATTACATTGGAAGAGAAATTCTCTCATTGAAACTGGAGCTTTCTGAATGGTGAAAGCATTAATAAGAATATGAATATCTTTAGAGGCTACAAAGATAAAAATAAGGAAGAGACAATAGGAAGTGGGTGGAAGATTAAGAGGTAAGACTATCCATCATAGCAGTTTTAGGACATCTGAACACCTGGTTCACTAGCAACATTGTCCTATCCTTTTTTTTTCTTTTTTTCTTTTTTTTTCTCTAATAACATCTTTTTGTTTTCATGTGAAAAAAAAATCAACTGATTCAACATAGAACATAATTACCTCCTTCCTTATCCTAAAAATATAGCTCTGCTATATGCAGTGATCTCCCTTAGGTATTATCTTTAAGGTAGGATGCATATATCAGGTTTTGGGAGCTTATAATGGATGTGTCATTACGAAGGGCCCTTGGTCAATCAAAAGCTAGAGTTTGGCCCATTTTCCCGTTTAATAGTTCTATTTTTTCTGCATCTGAACTAGCTGTCAGAAGTTTGCCCAAGATCTGGGTAGGGTATTGCTGGCCCAAACATAATTTTGTACCACTTAGGCTCCCAAGAGAGTGTGCTGGCTACCAAACTCTGAATTTATTTGAATTCCACACCATCAGCAATTTACATGAAGTGGAGACAAAAGGACTGGTCTCCGGTGCAAATTTGGGTAAAATGTACATCAGAATATGTTGACTGCCACCTATAGTCATCTTCAGTTCAAAATCGCACCAAAATCACTGTTTATAAATGGATAAAGAAAGGTGCTCAGATATATCATTAATGGTGGCAAGATCTATTAAAACTGGAGGAGAAAACAGTCTTCAGTATTTAAAAGCCTTTTTTTCTGAAAAGGAGATGAATTTGGATGTTATCAAAGCCTTTTTGTCAGAAAGACTAATGAAGCTCGGGAATCGATGCTGGGAAAGGATGGGATGTGCTCAGTGCTGGAAGAACATTTCATATCGTACATATCTCCTTCAATGTTGACTTGGTTGGAGGTGATTGTGCTTCATGACAAATCATGGAGGAACTGACCTCAGGAAACCCTTTCCATCTGTGGATTTTCTCACCGAATTCTAGCTTAAATATCTCTGAAGTTTTAAATATTTCCAGTTTAAGAAATACATATCCACACTGTGCCTCTGTGTAACAGCAGGGAGCTCTTCCTTCTATATTTCTCCTTTAAAAGATGATAGGCACGAAGGATGTGCAAACAAGCTCTTCTTTTTCTTACTTTCCTCCTCAAAGCTAGGGAGGTTCATTTAATTTATTGTTTGCTAATGCTCTGGTCTAAGGAATTTTGCCCCTTCCATTGTTCCTATTCCTGCAGAAGAATACATCTGAAGTCACTGTCCAGGGCAAATATGGCACAGTACATGTGACAGCAAACCAATCACAGAAGTACAATATAGCTAAAGGGCTTCATATTTTTGACTTTTCCAGCCTAAGACAAAATAATTCAAGTCTGGGAAATTCTAAAATGGCTTCTTTTCATTAAGAAATTAAGAAATGGTGGGTGCTTTTTGCAGATTCAATATTTTAGTTTAGCTTGTCCACCATCAGCAAGATTTCTATCAACTTGTTCTCTCTCAGCCTCAAGAGTGTTAGTGTTTCCCAGTATTTGTAGTCACATTTTTTGGCAGTTAGAATTATCTGGCTCTGGATCACCCTCAAAATCTCCGTTGGTGAAAATGAGAGAAAAAAAAAAGAAGTTTCCAAATAACAATTATTTTGCACATCTCATTTTCCTGAAATCTGCCAGTGGGTAGAAAATTCTCCCCACTATATCTCCCTCAAAGATGTTAAGAATAGACTTATTTATTTATTTATTTATCTATTACCATGGAAAGAAATATCATAGTTCAGAGAATGTCATTTCTTAGATGTTGAATTCGTTCCAAAGAACAATGTAACCTGAGATTCTCAGCTGATATGAACAACTATTCATATCCTTCTGTTCCATGTTGAACTCTCCTGGAGATATATCTGCCAATATTGATTGCACCCTGGCAATTTTCTGCTTTGGGAATTAATGGAAATGACTTTTATAATATGACTAAACACATTGTTCTTGTCCCATGAAACAAGAGAGACACCTGCAAGCAGGTGGGATTCCCTGTTTACTGTAGCATTTATTAACTGGCACATTTCCTAGACTGTCTATGCTTAATTGAGGCAGTTCTGCCTCATAATAATTGGCATAAAGCAGAGAAGACCATAAGGCATCAATTAACTTAGAAAAATACAGGAATTCATTTTCTGTGAGCAGTCACTCTTGAATGTACATCTCTGGGTGCACTGATTATGAAGAAAGCAACCAAATACATGTAGAACTGGTAATACAAGGCTTCTTTAGATATAATAGTTAACATGGCTATATATATTAGACTGGTGTGCAAATATTGAAAGTGATAGTGTCCCAGGGATGTCAATGACACACAAAGTAGCGGGAACACCATTGGGATTACTAGAAAATAGCAATCTTCTATAAATGCCAAATTTCTTTTCTTTGTAGGAGGCTCACAGCAAGACTCTATGTTACCCTTTTTATTCTGTTGTGCAAAGCAACCTGTTGGAAAGTTTTGACTATCTGTTTTAATGGAGCATTGGAAGAACATAATGAACTAGGAGCAGGAACCCTGTTGCTGGCTTTGATGAGAGGCATGGTTAGACAGAAGATGCAGAAAAAAAAAAGAATATAACCTATATGTATGACACATGCTGCTGTGCTGAATTATACCCGTGGAAGAATTTGCCTTGAAATCCTATATTCAGTCTGATGATATCTTTTTTTAAGATTTCCATTTGTAGATGAAAAATGTATGAAAACTAAACTGGGACAGACCAGGGAGCTCAGGTCCCAACAATCAGCATAGAGAGAGTTAATGGAGCTGGGCTTGAGTTCTCCTGAGTCAAAAAATTTCAATTAGCAACAGGAAAAAAAATAGTAGGGGGAGAAGGAAGGAAAAAGCGGAAAGGAAGGAAAAGGGGCAAGGAAGGAAGGAAGGAAGGAAGGAAGGAAGGAAGGAAGGAAGGAAGGAAGGAAGGAAGGAAGGAAGGAAGGAAGGAAGGAAGGAAGGAAGGAAGGAAGGAAGGAAGGAAGGAAGGAAGGAAGGAAGGAAGGAAGGAAGGAAGGAAGGAAGGAAGGAAGGAAGGAAGGAAGGAAGGAAGGAAGGAAGAGAAAAGTATGTACTAAAATGAAAGGCTGTCTCTGTAATACTGCAGGCATGAAAGCAATTATTCTAGTGAATCATTATTTTTACATTAGACCAAAGGGCAGATTTTGCCTGCTGGAGTCTCACAGGGGCAGAAGAACATAACAGATGATTCTCTACCAGAATAAAAAAAGAAAAAAACAAAAAGAGATTTAAAAAAAAAGATCAAGCAAAAGTCAGAAAAGAGTCAACATAAACATAGCAAGCTGTAGAAATGACTGGGGATCTGTGGAAATATTTATATAAATTCATCTTTTGTTCTGCACTCTTTTATTCACAATGTAGTACATATATCAACACCAATACTGCAGGCTTTTCCAGCCTTAGTCTTCCCTGTTCCACAATAATGAGAATTACTTTTGAGCTATCAAATTTGGGTTCCTATCCTACCATTTATTTAGGGAGCCTGCATATCTCCCATGGGTTTCAGCCCCTTCTCTCACAGCCATAATGGTGAGCCTTGATATTGATGGCTTGAGTGGTGACAGGCAGATGTCACTCATGCTGATCACATCTCTGGCGAGGAGACTTCTCCAGCTGAACAAGGAGAAGGAATCTGCTATCTGATAGGAGAAGAAATGTTGACAAGACGGTTTTGAGGGACTTTTGGAGAGGACATTCAGTGTGTGGGTGATTGGACACAGAGTTACACCAGGTTTTGAAGCGGATCTGTCTGAAACTTGGCTTTAAATGAGCACAGCAAAAGTATTAAAATGCCTTTGCATCCCTAAAGGTACACTTTCTTTGAACACTACAGAAATGTGTTGTGTGAAGAAAGAGTTTTGGTTCTGCTGAGGAAAAGAGAATAAAATCTAAGATTTGAAAATAGGCATGTGCACTGCATGTTATCCTTTTCTCTTATACTTAGTCCAACACTTTCCCATATTTTCTGGTTTGCATCAAAGTTGCGCCTCAGGGTCCCTAGGAAAAAGCCTCTTTCTTTGCAAATTTTGTGAGACTTAGTTTCATGTCTTCCTCTAGGAGTTTCTCAATTTCTCCTCATATCTGACTTTCCCATCTGTTTTTTCTTTGTTTTCAATGTGAAGATGGAACCAGAAGGACATTAACACACAGGAGTAGCAGAGGGTAAGGCAAAGCAAATGGTTTTCTTCCAGCTTCTCAGTCCCAAGCTTTCAAGGAAGCACAAGCACTGTGAGCAACGGAACAAAATAATTGCGCTTTCACACTGCGGTCTCATTACCTACTTTAATGCAACAACTGTCTAGCTTTTCAGAAAGGAAGTTTTTCACAGTGTTGCTGCAGGGGCTTTTGTTTCTTTTCGTTTCAGATTGAGCCTCAGTTTTGACTATCAATGTATTGTTTTTATATCCCTATATTTTGGCTTACTCACCTGCATACAGTCTGGTGTATCACTTTTTCTGCTTATTAATGGGGTTTCTTGCAACGTTTTCCCAAGTACAATGCAGTTATGTCTTTAATATGATTTTCAAAAATAAATTAGACTTTCAAAAATAAATTAGTTGGTCATCTTAGGAATATGTCTATCAAAATAAATATGGACTATTGGAGAAAATAGTGGACCATGGAAAATATAGTCCAAAGGTCTCTCCAAACCTTTGGCCCGCAGAGTGCAAAAGAGGACTTTTTAAATCTGTTTTTAAAGAGATATGTGGTTTTACTTACTTTTCTGTTAGTTAGCAGGGGAAGAAAATAGAGGAGCTCACTTCCCTATGGACTTTGGTCCTGCTGATTTTGAGGCTTATGGGAATGCAACTTTTAACAGTTTTTGCTCATTTGTCAAATGGGTTTTGTTGGGCTATGAGTTTAAAAGTTACATGTAGGGTACACAAGAGGTTTACAGACACAACACATCAACCCATAGGAAACCTATTTAGGAAATACCTCTGTGCAGATCAGGCTCTCAACAACAGTCTTAAAGAGATTTTTTGAAGGAGGTCATCTCCTGCTTTGCCATCTTTGCTGGTGTGTCCAGGAGGGGAGGTTCATCTGCAGATTGAAATGTGTGTAGTCTGACATCCTTATGTGCACTCCACCACAGTGACTCAGTGACAATTAGAGAGTGATTCACTGACCAGCTGGTAGCTGCTAGGTTGAGGGGGACTTTTCTAAGCTCCTTCACTACACTCAGTAAGTGAAAGAGGGCTGCCTTCAGCTGGTGATTCAATCAGGTTCAAGAGTATTTCCTAAAGCCATTTTAGACTTTTTGATTACAGCTTTATAATGTCTGGTTACTCATATTGTCATTCACCTGCTCAAAGCTTTAGTGAGATCTTGGTCTCAGATATCCTCTGGCAGTTACCTACACAGCCTAGTTATGGAGTATGGAAAACATTTATTATTTATTTATTATTATTTATTATTATTATTTATTCATGTATTATTATTTATTAATAATATTCATTATTTATTATTTATAAATTTGTTCTATCACATTCTATCACACATGTGATCTCCAAGATCCTTTGTTCCAGCTCTTTTGTATCGTTGTAGATAGACCGTGTGACTATATTCCTCCCCTAGACTTTTCCTTTCATTGCATTCATCAGTTCTTTTGCAATTATCTCTTCTGCAGGGTCATGCAGGAAAGTTTCAATCAAAGGGAAGACCACGCCAAGGACAAAGCTCAGGTTTGATGGCCTAAATCCCAAGCTCTGTTGCAGCTACACCAGCTTACATGACATATAGAGTCTTCCTCCATGTGAAAACATGGAAATTATTTGTTGTTCAGATTAAGTTAGAAAAACCTCGCTGCATGGAGCTGGGAGGAAAATTCATTTTTAACGTATCCCAGCAGGAGGCCACAGAGTTAAAGAAAAAAGAAAAGATGTTGGAATTGATTTTTGTCCATGGCACAAAATTACTAAAGTAACTTGTTCTGACCTAGGATGTATGTAAAAGACCTGCTGGATTTTATGGTATCTTATATATAGCAAGAAGAGAAGATCTTCTAGGACTGTGCATGCCAGAGGTGGGGATATCAAGACAGAAGGTGTGCAGGAAAGTGAAAAAATGCTTGTTTTCCCTCCCTTGGTTTTCATTTCAAACATCTCGATAAACAGAAATCTCTGATTCACTGTTTTTGTGGAGAAAGATTTTTATATCAGAGCTTATTCATGTTTTACTACTGTCTCAGGTTTTCACATGCCAAAAACCATCATCAGTATGATTTAGCATCCAGCTTCATCATATTTCCCTTCACATTTCTCCATATTTTAACATTTTCCAGCACACAACTCCTTGTGTTAAAGCTTGGAAGGAGAGCAAAGGGCATTGGATTGCATTGACCAACGCCTGTCATCCAAATTCAGGGGCTTTTGGGAGGTATCAGCCCTATCTTCATGGCCTCTAGGGAATCAGACTGGTGTTACAGAGAGCACCTACATCTCGATTAAATATTTAGGGTATTTCAGTAGCTAGCTTAACCCCCACCACAGTATTTAGAAGATAGCCCTGTGCACTGCTCAGCTAACCTGTGTTAAGTAGCTGGTTGAATAAAGCCCATGGATTTTCCCAGCTATTAGACTTTGCCTGCAAGCAGGATCCCTCTCCTCCAGCTCTGGGGACATTCCCAAGGGTCATAGCTAGCTGGACAGCTGCTGAGAGCAGGTTATACTGGTGGAAGCATGGACAGATCTCCTTCAGACATGTTAGAGTGAAGCAAGGGTGAGTCCAGGTTGCAACTCCCATCCTGTCAATGTACCCAGTACAAACTATTTGCTCTGGTACATCCTCTTCAGGAACTCCAAAGGGGTAAAACGATGTTATAAATGGACAATCTGAAACTTGCACAGTTATAAAATCCTTATGCTGGCTGTAACAGTAACTGGAGGGTGGAAATTTTTAAGTCCTTTCTCAGAGCCTACCATGCGTCATTAAGCTACACTTTGCATGCTCTATGACTCGGTAATCATTGAAATGATTTTATCTCTTTCTGTCAGATATATGCACTCTTCACCCCTTTCCAAGCTTTCATTTCAACCAATCAAAATAGAATGACCATTATCTGTCCAAGTATGATAATGCCTTTTATCACCTTTTTTTTTTGCCATTGGAGAAATGTTAGTCAGATGCCCTTAGTAAGGGGATAAATGGAAAGCCTTTGCTATGGAGAAATCTGGCTTTCAGAATGTTTTTTAGAAGTAATAATCTGATATGTCATATTGCCCAAATTAGTGTTCACTTGCATCAAAAGGTAGTAATGGAATCAGGGAAGTAACAGCTGGCAAATAACATTAGGCAGGGAGAAGAATATAATTGCACTTAACAACAGCTCGTTCAAATTTCTTCTTTCCTACTGAAGAAAGTAGAGTGGAACAAGTTTGTGTGGAAAACACAACTTAGTGCAAGAAAATTGGAAGAAAATACCCAGGTTGGGATTCAATCTCCACCTTACACATTTCCATGTAAGTTGAGCACATCTCTTACAGCCAGCTACTGAAAACCATTAAAATATCTTTCTATAGAGACCTAGATAGGAACTAAGGTGCCTGAGGCAATTCTCAGAGCTTGTCCTGAAGGCTGCTGATGTCTTCAGGCATCATGTGTTCTGGACTTGCAAATCTCCAATACCCTGCTCCTATGTATACAGAAAACTCTCTGTTTTGGTGAGGCTAAATGTATGGCAGTGAGTCAAAGTCATTCCTATTCCAGGGATGATAAATTAAGCATTCTGCTACTTCTCCTAGATCAGTGCTATTGGGCTTCTCAGGGTTCACCTGCTTGATGAGACATTAGTTTTTCTGAGACTCTATTGTCTATCTCTACGAGGGGGCAAAAGAGTTTTTCCATTTCTTTTCCCATTTAGATAGGTTGCAAACGCTTTTCCTTCCATAAAGTCTTTGCACGCTGACTATAGTAACTGGACTTCATCAAGGACAGTTAAGGGCTCTAACTTGGAAAAAATCTTGAGTCACAGATTAATAGGTACTATTTTACCTATTTTTATTTTTTTATCCTATATATTATTATTACCTTACCTATTACCTAATTAATAGGTTATAGCTAATATCTTCCTTTACTTGTATTTTTGTCCAGTTCTGGATTTAGATGAATATGACAACTCTTATGCCCTTATACTACCTAGACATTGACGACAAGTTTAAGAAGAATTTTAGCAGCAATAACAACAATATGAGCTGTATATCAGTATATGTGTATATACTCAAAAGATGAATATGTGCATTTCAAGCTGAGATAAGTTCCAGTCATCAGTGAAACAAAGCTCAGCTTCTCATGTTCTCTTTTATTCTGATGATTTATTCCTTTTCATCTCTATTTATCAAGACTTGAATGGAATACCAACATTAATAGACACTAATTAGCAATATAAACCATCCACCAGGCAAACCAATAGCAGAATGATGCTGAAAAAGCCCTGTCATAACAACAGTTGAGTTAAAAGATTGAAAGAGGGAAAAATGGAATTGAATTCCTAATACTTGAATGCAATTAAGAAAGAAAGGAGAAATCATTATTTTCCTCCTGTGAATTATAAGCAATTAAGCAGGGCATATAATAAACCTTGAGAGTAAAATCACTTTGACTTTTTGTGTTACCTTCTCTATTCCACACTGAGTTTCAGGGGGCTGAGACATAGTTGGTTGTGTTTATTGTGTGCTCATGTTTGATTACGTGCTCAATCAGGAAAGCACAGCTCTGACTAGCATGAATTTACGTTAAGGAGAGCACGAAATGAGAGAGAGAGAATTTCTGGATTCAGCTCATGCCCATCATTTTAGTGGGTGCAGGTATTTTGCTTTTGCTAGGAGGATTGGCATGTGGTAATTGGGCAAGAACAGTAATTAGGCAGTATGTGTGGGAGGTGATTTGTCTGAATGCAACCTAGAAGGACCGGGAGAGAAGACTCCACGAGACAGGGATACTTGAGCAGCAGTGGCAGACAGTCTCTCTCCTGAAGACTTTTGATCAGGATAAAAGATATATTCAGCAATATATTTTGGGTCTGGTGGAAGCAATGGCATTGGTACAGGAATCATTATTATGACATCTGGAAAAAAATAAAAAATTCTGACTTCAAATGCCAAAGCTAATCAGAAATGGACTGACATTTTCCATGAAGCATTTCAAAGGACATCCATTTGAAAGGTGTTGGAACAGGCGACATACAACTCTATGGAGATATTTAATTTTTCCTTGAATACATCAGAAAGTCTCCCAGAACACTTTATGTTATGGGGTGAATCTCACAGCATTCGAGAAGAAACACTTTGCTTTCCAACCTCCCTCATCCCAGACATGGCAACTATGTTAGTAATTTCCTATAAAATTCCCTATAAATGACACCAGTTCCTCATAGAAAGCAAAGCAAAAAGATACTGAATACAACATTTTGAGAGGATGGCTTTCTCTTGCAGCAGAGGTTGTTTTGGGGAGCTCAGTTAGTTTCTCCTCTGCCATAAACCCTGTCATGTTTGGCCTGCAAGAGTCTGTTTCTAAGATTTCCTTAAAAAATCCTAGTAAGAGTCCCTGAATAGACCTGTTACTTTAGGGGAAATCTTGGAGTCTTCCTTCCTTTCCAGGAATCCAAGTAGGAAGCTAGGTTCCGGCAACAAATCTTCTATCATATAAACTTTTTATTAAAAAGAAGACTATAGATGGCATTGCTTTCAAAGCCAGCCACTTTCTTGTGAGAGAGAGACTAGGATGATTTTGTTTTTACCATTTCTATTAAAGAAAGGATGATAAATTATGGTCAGAAATTCTGCAAAAATAGATTTTTCTGGAAAAGGCCAGGGTTCTTTACAAAAAGATAATGTTTAAAAAGACCATTATATAATATGAATGTCTACAGCTGAATACATTAAACTGTTCAGCATTTCAAACTATATTTTCTTTCACTTCCCACTGCTCCTAATAATACTTTTTGTTCCATTCTAAACCAATCTCTGCCGTTCTTTGTTGTTTTTGCATTCAGCAAATGCTTGTAGACAGTTCTGGTCCCCTTAGTCATAGATTAGACAAACTGTGAATATTGTTTCCTTTTAATCTTTTCTCCCTGCTGACTTTTTAAGTTTTAATTTCCACATCACATCCTCCGCAGTTTACCAGCTCTTCCCTGGTATGTTGATGTGCAGAATGAGTGTAATTCCCCCGTGGGATCAGATTTCATGGGTTCATGTAACCCTCTTTCTTTAGGAGCAGTCCAAGTATGTCTTTGGTGGTTGCATCAACACAGTTCTGAGGGGACTATTGCAAGTGCTAAGACTTCCTTGCTTTAACCACTAATTGGAAACAAGACTAATTGGACTTCCTTGCTTTAACTACTAATTGACAACATTGGTGATGCCAAAGAGCTGGTGTTTTCATCCAGATATCTGCAAAGGGGAGGATGAACTGTTCTGTCCCCTCTGTTTGCAAACAGGTGGATGCTATGTTTCTAGACGTGCCATCAGATAAGAAAGTGAAGACAAAAATAGTATTCCTGACACAGACTGAACAAATGATATATGTTTTTCTTTGCATTAGCCGTTTGACTTGGACTACTGCAAGAAAATGACAGTTTGTCCTTGTATCAAGTAATATCTTTGGTTTAACAAAGACTTCTTTTGACTTCAAAGCCCAAAACTCAGCAGTACAATATTGTTCTAATATAAAATCTGGACTGTTTGTTCACCCACTTCTTAGCAGAAAGGTCCTTTGGTGACACTAGCTAATGGGATGCATATTTCAGACTGCTCAAGGCATTGGTGCACTGCATTTCTTAAAAATGTAAAACAAATATATTGAGTAAAACAAATATATAGGGAGATTCATCTGCTCCAGTTTTCTTTGCTTATCTGAATTTATCATATAGGTTCCCTCTGTCTATAGTCATGGGGGAAAGCTCAACAAAACAGACCGTCCTGCAAGAGGAGGAAGCAATCTCATGCTGAGTTGGTGCCTTTCTAGGGTATGAAGCGGAATCGAGTCTAGATGGTTTGATTTAAAATATTTTAAGACAAATGCAAGGAATTCCCACACATTCGCTGATATGCAGCGAATAGCTAGATAGGAAAATGCATCCTGAGATGTTTGCAATAAGTAAATTAGAACAGAAAAAAATCAACTTGTGTTTTTTCCAGTCTTAATACCAAAGCAGATGTCCTTGTTAGGACTGATGGGTTAGCAGGTCATAGCATTTAAAGCCAACTAGTTTTTCCCCTCTGTCTCTGAAGCTGTGACGACCTTTGTTTGTTGGATACCCTTTGATTTTGGATGAGCTGAAGAACTTGCTACTGATTGTTAAAATGAAAGGTGAAAGAAACCCAGGACACAGGGTTTGATTGCAACACTAGTAAGCTATGATCAGAAAGGAGTTTGTGACTGTGAGAACTATTAAAAAGTGGTCACTTCTAAGCTGGTTGCCACCTTTCACCTAAGACACAGTAGCTGTCCAGGTGAACATCTGTTGTTCTTCATATTGCAAAGAAAACTTTCTGAATGGTTTATATTACCTATTTGTGCTTTCCAACAGATTCATATCTCAGCCTAGCCAAGTGAACCTGTATGTTTCCTGCCACTCTAACATTGCTCTGATCATAACCAAAGTGAACAGATTCAGCTTTCTTACCCTGTAAAAAAACATTCGGTTGTTTTGATGGGTCAGTTTTCTTCTGCTAAATCAGATCCCGAAAAGGTCAGGAGAGCACCATAGCCAATTCAAAGGATGCTATAAGAGCAAAGGGAGGAAGCAAGGGGATGTGGAAAATTGCAGATTTTTGTGGGGAGGAAAAGGGCTGGCCAATGCATATAACTGGACAAAAAGGAAATGGGAGACAGTAGTCACTGATAGTCAGATGAACCATATGTTCCTATAATCAGATGAACCTAGTTATATGAACCAGGTGGTAAAATCAGTGCCAAACATCTTGCTTGGCAGGCCTAAAGATCAGTTCTATGCTCAACTGCACTGTAGTTGGTGGCATGATAGATTAACTTTTAGATTAGCATGAGATTGACCAATGCAACACCACAAAATGACAGCATGAGGTTGTTCTGCCCTTTGCTTCCACCTCCATCTTCAAATTAATAACAGGCAGCATGAAGCATGAAGAGAAAAACCCATCAGAGGCAGAGAAAACAAGACAGAGGAACATTTCTGCATTTCCTTCTCCCTCTGACACTTCATTTTTTTCATATATAAAATACTGGAATTTGCCCAGCATATTTTGGATGAATCAACACTGACATGTGTGATAGCTGGTGTCTGTGCGAAACGAAGTTATTTGCCTTTCATCTAAAACTCATGGCAGGAATAAGCAGCTCCCTAGTGATCTTCTGAGGAAGGTCAGGAGCAGCAGTATGGGAGCCCCAAAGCTTGGCAGGGACCAGAAAGGGGCTGAGAAATGAAGTGAGAAGAGGTTTTATTCCCAGGGAATGTGAAATTGAGGTAATTTCTAAGAATAACAAGGTTGTCCTATCTAACACTGTCTATGCGTGAGAGAAAAAGTCGTCCAAAAAAGTATTCCCCTTTACATCTTGTGTTTTCCCAAGGTTCAGAGGTAAGAAACTACCATATAGTCCAAGGGATGTGAGGGTGTTTACAGGTTGGTGCAAGGAAGGGTTAAATCAAGGTGATATTTAGAGAAGAAAACCCACAATGCTAGGTATATATGATGTATTATAGATGATATGCAATTATACCAATATATATATATACACTTTGACAGAGGAATACTTCACCATCCTTAACACCTTTATCCTCCTAA
This sequence comes from Crypturellus undulatus, assembly GCA_013389825.1. Taxonomy (NCBI): domain Eukaryota; kingdom Metazoa; phylum Chordata; class Aves; order Tinamiformes; family Tinamidae; genus Crypturellus; species Crypturellus undulatus. The sequence continues at coordinate 362,983 of VWPW01008947.1, read as the reverse complement.
AGAATTTTCCTCATCCCTGCAAAATGTGAAGGAAATAAGCTCAGGGTGTCTATCACCATCTGCTGTCTCTGACCACACTCCTCATTGATGAGAAAAACCTTACAAGGTTGTGCTTCATGTGACCCTGTCCTCTGGCCATGGTCTGTATTGAGAGACAGAGAGGTTTTGCTCAAGGTTGGCACTAAAAGTCTCACATTTTTGATGGATGCAAAGCACCATTTCACTGCTAACTCCATCCTGGAGGCATGGTCTTATCCATCCTATCCATCCTTAAAGACATGGATGACATCCATCCTTAAAGACGTGGCCTTAACCTGTTGTTAAGGGGGTCAACAAAGATTGGGAAGGGAATCAAACACCAGGAAAGTTAGTTCCAGGTTTCCAGGGTTCCATCAAATTAATGTTCCTCCTGCCTGAAGACTGATATGGAGGTACTGAGCAGAAGGACAACTCAGGACTCCTAAAGGTTCTCTCTAAAGGTGTGCTGGCAATTCCTGCTCCTCTTCTTCTGTGAGATATGGCAGCATCTGGATGTGGGTGGCTATTGGTGACTAAGAAAGGTGTTTTTCAGAGCTCCAGCTGGTGAGGAATGCACCGTGTGAGGCTCCAAAAAGCAGATACTCTGCCAAGGAGTTTCCATTGGGCAAACAGTCTGCATTTGGTTTGCTTTTTATGAGAATAAACAGCCAGCACAAAACAATCTGTCAACTCCCCATCAACACTGTCTCCTTTTAAAGCTTTATTTTATATTTTATGTTATTTTTTTTACACTTCCACGTGCTCCCAAGCAGGATCGTGTAGCAGTTTTGGAAATCAATGAGACATCTGCCATTTCTATCCTACCTTGCCCACTTTTGGGTGACAAAGCACAGGTATGATGTTTCTGAATCTGTTTTTTTGAGTCACGAGCACAAATGCCACCTTAGCTCATTCTCTCTGGAGGAAGGAGAGGGATCAGGACAATCTCTGATGCCCACCCTGACATATGAGTCACAAGCTCTGGAAACTTTGATAGGATAAGAGTGTAAGGACAAATGGGATTGTCACCATGAACCAAATGGGTGACACAAATGGGACCGGACACCATGAACCAAAAGCAAGGGCACGTGACACCCTGGAGGTGAAGCATCCTTCTGCAAGTAAGCGCAGCCATTCAGAGGGACATCTCCAGGATTTTATGCATCAGACTAGCTGGTCCCTGTGCTAGATGATCTTCTAATCACACATTCTGTGCCCACAAGGTAGCACTGTGGGGTGGGATAGAGGCCACAGCACTCATGTCCCATTTGAGCTCCATCCGGGTTGTGCAAGACAGGAGGCAGGAGCTGCCTGGGACTCCCATTCAGTGCCTCAAAATTGGCGAGTCTGAGGCCAAGTCCAAGGCCATTTGTTTGCTGGTAATGCAAGCCTTTAGATAGAAGGTCTGTTGAAAAGCACATTTGTAGGAACCCCACATGCTGCACCAGCATCGTACCACACACTTTTGAATGTGCTTGTCTCAATTTGCTTGTTGATAATGTCCTATTTCTGCCTGTGGAAACCTCTTCAACCAAGCTGTCCAACTGCAAGCAGAATCTCAGTGAACTGTAAGAGAAAACCACTTTTGAGCCTATTGATTCATCTCTACTATATGGAAAGAGATCTGGAACAGAGACTCAGATATAAGCTTGAGTAAAGCATTTTTGAGGAAACTGGTTCAAGGGTGACAGGCCAAAGTAATGTATTTGGACATGTTCTTTTTGCAGATGTGTTCAGTCACATGCAACTGCTATTCCACCTCAGAGACTGAGGTATATGATACTCTCCAAATTAGTTATTGCTTATTCAGGTATTCAGATAAAGTCTTTTCATCATAAGGATCCACTGCTCTTTTTTTTTTTTTTTTTTAATTCAGCATGGGGGTGAGAGGCAGGAGGTTATTTATTTAAAAGAATTTTGAGCTTTAATCAGGAGATGAGATTAAGTCAAAGATGCTGTCTTAGAAGCATCCAAAGCCTTATGTATAGCAAAGGAGAAGGGAGAGGATGTTTGAACACCAACAATCATGCTGACTGGACATTTAAATCACTGTCTATTGCATCGTCGGCTGCAGAGAAGTTTCCCTTTGCAACACAGGGCTTGTGCCCCTGGCTTCACCTAAGCCAGAAGTGTCCGACCGAGGTGTCTACCTTCATGCCCGCTTGTGCACCTCTGGTTTTAGTGCAGAGATGCCTCTGCAAGAGCCAGTGAAAGGACCAGTCCTGTCTCCATCTGGCCGCATGCATTGCTGCCCTCTCCTGGCTGCGACACGGATGAGACCAGGAAAACTGTTCACAGTGGAGGATGGTGGTAGGGAGCAGTGCAGGGATGCACCTCCTTTGGAATTAGGGTTCTTGTCTTATGATACGACACTTTTGCTTTGAGTACAGGGTGGGTTTTGCACAGCTGTCAAGCTCTGACACTTTGTAATGACATTACAGGTATAAAAGAAGGGATGTAAGAATTGCTTCTTCTAAAAATTGGTCTGCCTTGAGGCCTCCTCTCCTCTCCTCTCCTCTCCTCTCCTCTCCTCTCCTCTCCTCTCTAAGCATCTTTTCCTCTTAGGATGTAAGAACAATTAAACCGTGGCAGGGTCTATTCTCTTTCCCTGAAGCCAAATGCCACAATGCAGCTTCAGTCCATATGACCAAACTCTCACCCTCCTTTTCGCCCCTCAACCAGAGCGCTTCATCCCTCGCATCTCCTGGGTCTAGTGTCTGTCCTGTATAAACTAATCTGACACATCTGTGGAGAAAGGGTGGCAAAGAGAAGCTCTGGATGGATTGTTCTATTTCACCCCAATGAACCTCTTCAGAGCTGAAACCTATCTGATTAACTCAATCTTTAAACTAAAGAGTTGAAATCCTCCTCCCCTCCTTTTTTTTCTTTCTTTACAAGGGAAGGAATAAGCAAAATTAATTTTGGAAATAAGCAGCCACCTATACTGTAAATCATTTTATCTTAGGTGAAGCAGCTAAAGCAAAGCATCCCACACACACTTGAACCTCCCTGACTGAAGGCCAGTCAAAAGAGAAGGCTCCTGCTTAACAGAGAAGAGCTAAGAGGAAAAATGATAGCTAAGCACATAAAGAATGAAAAAAAAAAAAAAAAATGGAAGGGCAGATCTGAAAGCCAATGGAGGCATTCAAAAGCTGTTAAGAAACACTCAGACACTGGAAACTTCTGTGTATGAAGCTGCATAGAGCCTTCATATCTTGATGCAAACATGAGTCACCTCCATAGCTTCCAAACTTATCTTTTGTTATTATTATTATTTTATTTGGGGCTTTTGAGGAGGGTAGCAATTTTCCTACCAAATGCAAGTATCACATTTGCTTCCAGAACATGTGCTTCTCCAAGGGGAGAACACTTCTTCTTGCAGCAGATGCACAGGCTTGGGCCACGTGTAACTACCCGTGCCTACCGGTGAGGTGGTGGAGGCAAAACCCTGATCTCTAGGTTCTTCTTTGATCCATTGTAACATAGAAAATGCTGAGCGTTTTCTGTTCCTTGCAGCCTGGCCAACAATCGTGATTCCTAAGAGCTGAAAATAGGCCAATGCTGGCAGCAGCTGATGCTTTTGCTCACAGTTCCTAAGTGAGTGGGCTAGCTACTGAAAGCAGATGGCCACAGAGGAACTCCAGCAATTTCCTAACTGCAGCTAAAAGTGCCTCGTTTTGCTGCTCTAAGAACTCATGATTTCATGACATCTAGTGGGCAAGCCAGGAATAGTGATCTGCATGGAAAGCAATTCATCGTAGAAACACATGGGACAATAAACTGGACTTGGAGAAAAGCAGATCTGGTGATATAAGGCCACTTCTGTAAAAGCACTGGAGAAAGAGAGAATGTTCCTAGAAGAGACTTATTGACCTACTTTGCCTAATCAGAGAAAGAAACCAGGCTTATTATCTACAGAAAACATGTGACAGAAGAGAATTTCATCAAAGTGTGTAATGTTCCAGCATCCACTATTAAAGAAAAAACTTGACTCATGTGCCTACTCAGAGTCATTTATCACCATTGTGGGTTTGTCTGTCCTATTTTAGATTACTACCTTAGGATCAGGTGTTCCATAAGTGTCCAATTCTCTCAATTTCTTGCAAAAGAAGCGTATGACCATTAATTCAGGTGAGTATGATAACATCTGGCTAGAGGAAACCCATCTCAAGAGACCAGGGTAACCAGTCCTACTTGCTTGGGGTCTTTGCAGACTTTATCCTAGGGCCGAGTTATCTTTCTCTGAACTGTTTGCTGCCTCACTAGATGGTAAAGGAAACGGTCGAATGAAAGTATAGATTTGCAGTTCTGCAGTGCTTTGTCCTTCTCTGGTATTTCATAATGGAACAGAGGGCAGAAAACCCAACTCTGATGCTCTCTGTTAAGAGAGGAACCCTGATGTTCCTCTGTTAATAGAGGAAATGTGGAAAGTTTTGCAGACTTCCAAAGGGCTTCCCTCATTTAGAGCAAACGAGGACCTGATTTGTGGGAAAAGGTGTCAGACTGGTTTTAAGTGAACTCAAAGCTGTTGCACAAGCTTAGATTTGAGACTCTGTACCAGGTCCCTTTCCATATAGCAGAGATGCATCCCTGAGCTTGAACATCATATTCCTTACACACTCTAGGATAGTTGCTAAGCAGGCAGCTGGGTTTCACTCCCCTCTCTAAACAATAGTCCTTCTGTTTCTTCAAATTCCCAGGGTCTGAGGCTGGTGATGAAAAACAGGACTTCCCTAACACATGGCTTTTAAAGCACAGATCTCTCTCTGTTCTCCTTTGCCAGAAATAAGTCCTTGCAGCTCAGCTGCCTTCAGCTCCCAGCTCACTTCATGGATTTACAAGGAGCATCATCGGGTTTGCAGTTTAGCGCTTCACAGCTATGTGACAAGGGAAAAAAAAAGCTAAAAATAGGCATTTTTTTTTGCAAAGAATTCCAAAAAGCTTTGTTCACTTAGAAAAAAAGGAATGCACAGATCCAGTCAAAAAAAAAAAAAAAAAACAAACAAGTGAAAACCCTCAGCCACACAAGATCCCACAAGTGCTGGTGGGATGGGACATGTGGAGGTCTCCAACCCAACCTCTCTCTTAGAGTGAGACTATCGCTAGCTTTGGAGTTAGTCATGCCTCAGGCTAGCTGGGTCTCTCTCTATTTTATTAGTTTAGCAGCAGTTTCATCCTCAAAATAAAGCTTTCCTATTCAGACAGTTACTCACACCAGTCTTCAGCCTCCTACAAAGATTTTGGGACAAAGATAATCTGTCCAGGTTGCAATTATCCTCTGTTTCTCAGGATGTATATTTTACTGTTCTTCAACCACGGACACCAATCCAATACCTTCTCAGCACACTTTACCATAAGAAATAGGAGACACTGTTTGTACAAGTGATGCACCTCCGTGCAAAAGAGAATTCGTATTTGGTTTCCCAGAGTTGCTTCTGTTTCAGATTTTCTGAATCACAGTTTTTCGCAGGGGGAGAGGGACATAAATGCATACTTTCTCCTTTAAGCTAGACACAAATTAGGCAGATGAGCTGACTTAAATGGGCATTAATTANACAAGTGATGCACCTCCGTGCAAAAGAGAATTCGTATTTGGTTTCCCAGAGTTGCTTCTGTTTCAGGTTTTCTGAATCACAGTTTTTCGCGGGGGGGGAGGGAGTCTCCTTTAAGCTAGACACAAATGAGGCAGATGAGCTGACTTAAATGGACATTAATTACAAATCCTGCCACTTCAAGCCCTGGCGCTCCTGCATGGACTAAGAGTCTCAGTTCGCCTGTAACCCTGCTTCCTCAGAGGGTCGTTAATTATGGAGCCCATTGAACTATACCAGAACATAATGAGCTCCGGGATGAATGATCCCTCCCTGGGGGGAGAGGTGAGGCAGTGAAAAAAGGAGGATTCACAGGTTAGAAGAAGATATGACTGGGATAGAGCAAGTGCCCTCATGGGTTATGAGGGCCAGCTTGAATGCCCTACTCCTGCCCAGGTTGCCTGTCATATAAACCCAGAGTGATTTAGTACTCTCCAGCCCATGCCTCTTTTCAGCTTCATATACAGCTGTAACAGCAGAGGACGGTTGAAGCATTAGCATAAAATGACATGTTCATCCCTTTTCTTAACCAGACCTTCTGCTGCACTAAAATGCAGGATGCGATTTGTCCCATAAATTGATCCTAGATATAATTTGTGCCTTCACAATGAAGTGTTCTCAGTTACTGCTTCCACCACGCTAGTGATCTTGTGCACTGTTTCAGATGAGATAATTCATATAGCAATTCTGGTGACCATTTGATATCTGGCCTATTGTGTCACCTAATTTCAGCAATGACCTGTTGTGTCATACTATACCTACCTAAAACTTTTGAAGAATTTGCTCAGTGAGTCAATAAATCAAGGATATTTTGGCAAATGCCTTGTTTTTTACCTGTATCACTCTGTTTAGGTTTGTGTTTCTTGTGTGATGGCTCCACTATGAGGTGAGGAATGGTCTTTGGAGCATGTTTAAAAGGGTTCATAAAGTATATGTTTTCCACCCACATGGCGAGTTCAGATATTAAATCTATTCTGGTCATTTAAAAATTCCCAAGTCTGTTCTCTGGCATCAAGAACTACTGGCCCTATGTTGTCCCCTGGCCCTTATCCTGCAAAACAGGCTGATGGTATTCAAATTTCCTTCACCCAAACCATACCTAGAATTGTCTGAGAGAGTACTAGCTGGTAGAGGCCAAAAGCACGAGATGGGCCACTCAGAAATGCAATAGGGTATGGGATTGATTTCTAGAGTTTGGGAACATGGCCTGAAATTGCTCTTAGGTAGCAGAGAACTAGTCTGTTTGATGGTTGCACTTGATTTATCCAAAACATCTGAATTTAAGCTTGGGCTCACTTTGTGGTACTGTAAAATATTTAAGTTATCTCCTCTCTGGAGAGTTCTGGGAAGATCTAAGNAACATGGCCTGAAATTGCTCTTAGGCAGCAGAGAACTAGTCTGTTTGATGGTTGCACTTGATTTATCCAAAACATCTGAATTTAAGCTTGGGCTCACTTTGTGGTACTGTAAAATATAGATCTCCCCAGAATTCTCTGGAGAGTTCTGGGGAGATCTAAGTATTGTATGATGCAGTCCATGCTGGTGGAAAGTAAAGGAGTGTGAACTTCAGTCTTGAACTACGCCCAGATTGATCTCACATGTGCTTTTAGAGTAGACTTTTCATCCTAGGAAGTGAGACATTTCAGTTCCTTAGGGAAAAGTCCTTACCAGGAGAGCTTAGTTTCAGAGCCTTGCTCAGTGCCATTTGGAAGATAGATTCATAAAGACAGGGCATTAAGATGTCATCTGATCGACAGCTTTTTCCCAGGCAGGACAGGATCTACCTACGCTTCAATCTCTTTTCAGTGGTGGCCAGTGATAGGGCAAGAGGAAATGGCCACAAAATGAAGCACCAAAAGTTCCACAGGAACTTAAGGAAAGAATGAAGTGAAGGTGACAGAGCACTGGAACTGGTTGCCAAGAAAAGATGTGGAATCTCCTTCTTTGGAGATATTCAAAACCCGCTTGGATGCAGTCCTGTGCCACATGCTCTAGGTGACTCTATGTGTGCAGGAGGGTTGGACTAGATGATCTCTACAGGTCCCTTCCAATCTTAATGATTCTGTGATCCTGTGACTCAAAAGATTTTCTTCAACCCCTAACCTATATCTGTCTGGCTGCAATTTTTATCCTACGACTTCTTTTTCTATCCCTGGAGAATATAAAGCTCTTTGCAACAATCATTCCTAGTCTTGAACTTTGATGACGTTTAGTGCAAATTTAACTTAGCAGGGGGTTCTTATTCTCTTTAGTACTTACATTTATGCAGGATAGCAACCTGTTATTACCATAGCCCCCATCACAGCTGTATTTTTGGCTTCAGCAGTGCAGAGTTGGGTTTCTTGTGTCAAGAATTTCCTTGCAGGCTCCTCCAGAAGACAGCAGGAGGCAGGAATTGCTATGCAATGCATCTGTCCTTTGGCACTAACATTTGGCTGCGGATATTATTTACGGAGATTGGTTATGGCAGCATGGGGAAGGCTGAGGGCTGTTTGTATGGCTGTGGACAGCAGTTAAATTTAAGACTCCACTGTGTTTTATTTATGGTGTGTTTCTAGATGCCATGCATAGAAATCATTTGCTTAATAAATAATACAAATAAACAGTTACCCAAGTGCTTGGTGCTAGAAGCCACACACTGAGTGACAGCCTACCAGAAAGCTGGAGGCTTTTGACCAATTTTATTCTCAAGGCAGCATGGTAAAAAGTCCATAAGAGACGGGCAGTTCCTTCTTCAGATGTTTATTTTTCTTTTCATAGAGCCATAAAATATCGCAGGAGCCAATGTATAGGACATTATGCTACAAGATAGGATTCCATATTTCTCTGGTATGATAGTTAACTCTTGGGAAGGTTGTTTAGGATGGAAAAATCTGGAAAATTTTAACAGGCATTTGGTATATCCAATCTTTCTTTAGAATTGCATAGAGGTGGCCTATTGAGACAACTAGTTTGTCTGATCCTAGTTTCCTGATGTTATATAGTTGTCTTTAAGTATCCTACATGGGCTCTAGAAGGAAATAGGTCTCCTGTTGGTTCTGTGTATGACAAACCAGCAACATGTAAATGTCTTGCAAATCCAGGGCTGCCTAAAACTTCCTTAGATACCTCCATCTGGGCAAATGAATCACATTCAGTGGGACTCACGGGGATATTTATCTCATCCTAAACAAAACATGTGCTTTCCATAAGGTGATTCATTTCTTAAAGTCCATTAAAAACATTGACAGAATTGTCTTTAGTTATAATGAGAACTAAGATAATTAGTCAAATGGAGACAAGAGAGCTAGAGATGCTCAGAGTTAGAAAGATGAATTGTAGCCTTAGTCTGTCTAGACCCCATTTTCCTACCAGTAAAAGGAGATGAATAGCACTTTCCTGTTTAGTAGGGCTAAATACAAATGTCAGGGTCCTCAAAGACTAGGAGAATGAGATCAATGTATAATATAACTTTTTCTGCGTGTCATGGCTGCATAGATCAAAATGACTATTTTTGAGAACACCTTGAGTCCAAGATTCAGCAGATAGAAGATATTCAGCTATTTCATTGTCCTCACACACTCACTCTGAGGAGAGTTTCAGTTTTAATTCCTCTCCCTCTGCTCAGACAGAACACAATTTCTGCAGTCAGATTGGTCCAGAAAGAGGCATTTTCTCAGTAGCAGGGTGACAATATTATCAGGATAGTAAACATCTGATTTTACCTAAACTGATCTGTGGGGAAATCCTTCTAGGAAACACAGTAGCAAACAAATTTGTTAAAATGTGTGCATGTCTTTGACCCAAAGACTGAAAATGTGTTAACAGTGGTACAACAAGAGTATAAACACTTCTGTAGAGTATGGTAGGGTTGGAGGACAGGATGAGGAGAGAGATGCTGCTGAGAAACCCTTAAAAAATGAAGAATGGCAGAGGGATAGAGGTAGGAAGAATAGGGAAATAAAGATGGGGAAATAAAGAATAGAGAAATAAAGATTACTCTCTCAAAATGTTGTGTATACTGTTTTTTTCCTTGTGTATCCCTTTGAAGAAAAGGTCTGTAGTTGCCAACAGTGTAGAGCTATTCAGTGCAGCAAGAGCTTTTGTAGAAAACTTGTATTCACTGGCTCCAAAGAAAGACTTTGCTGACCAGTTCAGATGGACACCTCTACCTAAAATCATCTTCTTTCTCTATAGCATAAAACACATTGAAATATTTCATTACCACTATTGCCTAAGTGGCTCATTTGAAGGGTCACCATCAACCCATATGCAGCTAGTAGATTGGTAATGTGCCTGAGTTTTTGCAGAATTACTTATGTTCATCAAACTAGGAACTCAGCTTGAAACTTTAATGCAAAACAAAATAATCTGATTTCATATTTCAAGGTACATACCCCCAAGTCATTATGTAATCAAGAGACATTTCCTGTTGTTTTTTCTTCACCTTTATGTATGTCAATAGGTGTGTACGTGTGTATGTTTTCTTCCTGAAATCAAACTAGTGATTAAGGGATCTGTCAAAGTTTTGGCCACGCTCTGTTTCCAAACACCATGTCTTTGAGGTGATAGCCTGACACCACTGACGTCAATCAGTGTTTTTGCTGAGACTTCAAAGGCATCTTCTCTCACTTGCATTCAAGGAAGAAGAAACACTTGTGTATTTCCCAGAAACGGGCACGTTTGTGTTGCTCTTTCACACAGTTTGAAGTATCTACTTGTTTATCCCAAGCTTGGCTAACTCCCATCCGTGATGTGTTGACCAGGAGAGCTCAAGACATGTTACGTGTGGCCTTTCTACCAAACTCTGTTACTGACCAGCAAAGGGTGAATGTCATCTTCATGTCATTAAATCACAAAGTCAGAGAATGAAAATAATAAAAAAAGAGTGATAAGATGAAAGCTTGAGAGGACGGAAGAAATCCTCACTGCTGAAATTTCTCTAGTTTTAACCATTTGCATGCTACAGAGTGTTTATCTTGAGGAAGAAATCAGCCAAATCAGCCTCTAGATTTGTCCTATCTTCATACTAATATCAAAGCATTTTACCTTTTTTATTGCTCTGGAGGGGCACCTAGGGCAGCAGGGTCAAAACTTGAATTTCCTCTTCTTGGTTTTCATGTAAGGAAACACCGAAGTGTCTTCTGTCTTATGAGAATGTTTAAAGAAAGACTTAGCTTCAAAGGGGTAAATTTAAAGGGAGAAACAGGGAAATGGAGGTAGATCTAAGCCTATTCTGAAATTTGCCTGTCAATATTCAGGAAAATGAGAGGTCCTGTGTACTGAGGTCACTTTGCCCCAGGAGGTGAAAGCTGTTTTTATTTCTTGACACTGCATTGTACACAGAACAGAAAAGTTGGAAATACTGCCTGAAATTACATGTGCTAATATAATCAAGCCATGTCTGTGCAAAATTGCTTCTTAATGACTCATCAAACTGCACTGTTTGTCTTCTCCCACCGATCAGCTGATTGAGAGCAGTTGTTAAGACCTCTGATTCCTCCCAGGCAGCCTCTATAAACCTTTTAGTTTTATTTGCTGTTTATAAATTATATCAAAATACATCAGGCACCCGTGGTCACAAAACACCAACAATTGTTACATGCAATAAATAACAGAGCATGGAATGAAAACATATATATTTTAAAGTGCACCTGAGGCAAGCTATAGCTATTGCATAATAGGTTTTGAGTTAATAAGAAGATGCACTTCATGTAAAGATAACACTAAAACTAGCTTTTGCTGTCTGATTTATTAAATGTAAATGTTTACACATTCAGTTTATACCCCAGGGCTAGTATGAATGAAGTCAAAACAGCCTTGTGATGGGAATGCATTTCACTGGGTGAGATCCTCCTATTGCTTGCACTGATGTAAAACTGGCACATCTCTCCTGACCACACTGGAATTGCAATGGCTTTTCTCTGATACTAGAATGGTACTTATATAAGGCAAAATCAATTTATGCAAGCTCAGAATGTGTATTTCTTTTCATTTTGCAGACAAAATAATTAGACGTTAGAACAGCTTACACAAGGAGATGGTAATGTCTCTATCATTTGACTTCATCAGAAGATAATAGCTAAAAACTGAAAGAGCAAAAGAAAAAAAAAAGAAATGATTTGTGATAGTATATCAAAAGTTATGGGCTTGGTTTAGTATGAATTTATAAGAGTTTATGTATATGGATAGAGAAAGAAAGAGAGAGGGGGGATTCTCAGCAGGTCAGATTATATTTATGACCACTGCTAAATTTAAAAACTATGGAAGTAGACTAACACTTTTCTATTCTTATGTAAAAGTATAGTTCCTGGGTGGGTTTTTGGGTGGATTGAAAACAGCAATCTGAAGGATCTGGAGATATTTCCACCAACTTCATGGGGTTTTGGATTCAGCCCAGTATCATTAAGGCGGGGGGCTCCAAGCAGGTTTGCTTTGATTTACTGCTTCTCCAACCTTAGTGGGAATTCACAGCTGACATATTAGGGTGAAATTTCTCCTTTTATCAGAGGATCAGGACAACGTCCCGCCTGAGACCTGAAAAAAAGTCTTGCATACGGGAAAAGACACATGGGCTTTTCCTAATGACTTACTTCTCCAGGGAATTTGCAAACAAAAGCTGTTTACTCTGTGGACTGGAAATCAATCTTTTCAAAGCTACGTAGCTGTCTACATATTTTGGATATACCTTGTCCTTATTTTCTAAAACAGCTGTATGGTGATGTCAGCCTCTGTGTCAGAATGCTTTACAGCTATGAATTAACATCTCCTCTAAATCCTACAGTATTGTTAGGTGTACAATATTCCTCATGTTAAAGTGTTGGCTTGGTGAAAATCTTTTTTTAGTCCTACATTTAACAGAATTTTAACTTAAAATCACAAAGGTGGTTGTTAATTTGAATACATCTACTTCAAATTCGCCAACAGTTATCTTCATTTTTTTAATAATTTCTTTTTAAGACTGAATTGCTTTTAATAATTGTTTAGTTAAAAATTGAGATATTATAATCACCAGATTAATTGGTAGCACTTTTTCTTTAAAACAGACATCATCATAATATTTTACATTACATAATGTAGAAAAATAGAAGCATATTACTTTGATTTTTCCTTTCTTTGGGTTTAGTGGAGTAATTCTTTCATCCTCAGTCTTCTTAAGTATGCAATGGTAAAACCCCTTGATTCCTCAGAAAGATGAGGGATATTCAGATGAAACAGGAATAACAGCTCTAAAGAAGTGTCAAGAAATGTCCTAAACAAACAGAATGAATTTTCACAATTCGTATTGTGACAATAGGCCACAACACTGCCTTGACTATTGGACAGAACAATAAATACATGCTGCAGGACTGTCACAGAGATATCAGAGCTATCTTAAAGCAGCCATGCAGCACAGAGCCAACAATATCAGCAAAATCCCTCAAGAAGGATAAATTAGCTCATGCTTCGCTCCATCCTGTCTCGGTTGATACACAGATACTTGAGTTAATGAATTTAAAATAAACTTGAATACATCTCGAGTGCACTGGGATTTGTGGACACGGTTCCATTTTTTAGCTCTTTGAAAGACACCCTATGCAGACAAGCATCCCTCTGCTTTTTTTTTTCCTCTTGTAATTGGCTATTCTAGCACTTTTCCTAATACTTCATTGTGGGAATAAACTGCACATCTGCAAAATGTTTGATTGCTCAGTATACAGCGGATAACGCTGCAAGAGAAAGAGAAAAGTAACTGGTATCATGGGTGAAACAGAGGCGTGATCAGAGTTGATGAACACCCAACAAAGTGGGAAATTAGTTGTTGTTCTCACATTTTTTTTAAGCCTTAACAAAGATAAGCATCTTAAGAAAGTTACTTTTCTTTTGGTATTGTCCAGCTTGTCCTTTTCTATCAAAACCACAAGACAGGAGGAAGAAAGAAGCAACTGTAATTAGTTGCTGTGAGATTTTAGTTAAGTGTTTAAGTGGAACATCAACCAAGAGAGACAGAAGGACCACAATTTCCCTTCTAGCACTCAAATCACCTTCTCCCTGCTGGATGTCTTACCCATAAGTGGGTGTAGGACTATGAAAGATGAATGTAGTAACTTTAATCCCTGTTCCTCTGTTCACTATGGGACTGAGATTGAAGCTGGTGCTGATGCGTTGTCTAAAGATGGATGGGTAGAAGCAAGTGGACAACTCTTCTGTGAAGAAGAGTTCGGTGGCATCAGCAGCAGCCCAAGACCTTTTGATAGCTCTGGATAGCTCCCATCCTCATGGTTGCAACTTGAAGCATCCGGGTTCATTGGCCTTCTTGTGCTTTTCCATCTCTGGGTTTCTCCCAACATTTTGTGGACCATCACTTTCCACACAAAAAGCAAAGATGGGGATGATGTTTGACTCTTCTTAACTGCCCAGGCTAGACCACTGCAGCCTTGGCCTGGGAAGGGTTGCCAGAGAGGAAAGGGAGGCAAATTCATTGCTTGTAACATTTTAAAATTACCTCTTTGAAAATATTCCTTGACCTAATGGTTCCCTGCTGCATCACAGCTTGAATTTCTACCCTGTAGAGAACCCTTTTTCCTGACCCCTTGAATGGAAACATGGGCTGTGAACTGCTTATTGCACCAGGAAAAGCTTCATCTTTAAATCCAGAGTTTTGCCTCTGAGAGATGAGGTTTGAATTAATCTCTCTTTCCAGGTGCAGAGGTCCAAAAGGACAACACACTAGTGTCTTATTTAAACGCAAGCTGTGGTGGAAGAAGGCAGAAGCTCTGCAGGCAGGTTGTTCGAATTAAAACCAAAGGCTGTGTGTAAAACACCAAAGGAATAATAGGAGATGGGATCTGAGAGAGAATTTGATAAAGGAGATGATAGAAAAAAATGAAAAAAGAAAATAATAATAAAAAAAAAAGACACTGACATCTGCAGTGTTGCTCTAAGCTGTTATCAAAGCATCTTTCACCCTTATTAAGCCTGTTGACAGATTCCATGCTGGTTTGCTGGGATATACCAGCGTTTGAGTTAACGGTGCCAAATTAGCTACTGTTTACAGTTTTCCTGGACACAGATTTGTCTGCGATGAAAACACTTCATGGGTCCTGGTGACATGAAATGCCCTAGTCTGTAAATCCCTGACAGTCACACAGGGGGAAGCTCTCTGGGTTATGCCCATTTCTGCTGAGACTGTTGTCATTTTGCAATTAAAAAGAAGGATATTATTGAGCCTGCAGTAATTCTAGGCACTGTAAGAGACACAGTCAGGTCAACAAAAGAGTCTGAACTATGTGCGTTTTTTTTCTAAGGCAACAGTAAAATTTGTAGTTGCTTTTAATGAGGAAAAGAGAAAAGAAAATGGAGCATGCTAAAAACTGGAATAAAGATGAATGGAAAAAAAAAAAGATTTTTATCCATGTATTCGAGCTTCTTACCTGGTGCCACCAAGTCTCTGGTGTATCTAAGAGTCCCAGAAATTAAAAATGTATGAAACAAGGGCTCCTCAAAAACCGTACTGACCTCCTACTGTTCCCCCACCATTATCACAATGGAAAAACAAAACCTGTTCCTGATTTCCAAAATACTTTTCTATCAGTTTAATTCACGCTCCATGAGTTATCTATCTCCATTTCTATATTTTCCCCGTGTTTTGGGGAGATATGCTCAAAACTCCACAGGTGTCAAAGATACTGAGCTCTGCCTGCTTGCATTCATGAGCACATAGCTGAGCACTGCGAAAGATGATTGCCTTCTCCTAGGAAAAAAAGAACCATAACCAATATAACCTGGTCCATTTGCTGTTGTGTAAATGTGCCATGCCACCTTTCTACCACACCTGGACAGACAGGTTACAGCCTAAGTTTAAGCAAAAGATGGATGGTTGTTATTTTTCCCTCTAACACTGTCTGCCTGTCTCCCTTTGTTTCTCCTTCCCCACTATCTCTTTGCTTGTTTGTCCTCGGCAGCTTTTGTTTGAATTAAATCTCTTTTATTTATTCTCTGGGGGAGGGAAGCTGCTGAAACTCCGCTTGCCTTGCAGCAGAGGCATAACAAAATGGGATGTGTTGGACCAGTGATATTTTATCCATCAGCGTGATTAACTTAGAAGCAGAGCCCTTTCATTTTCATGCTTTCCGTGTTTCCTCCTCACCGTATAACCAATTCCTTGATTTTCCCTGCATCACTAACTCAGTTTTTACATATACTCCCCCCACCAACACTTCTCATCCTCCGTAGAATATATTTATATTCTAATTATCACTGAGGCCCTGATAGATCTCCTAAGGAGATTAAACATCAAAACTAGTTTGCATAGTGCTGCTCCTGTGAACAATAACTAACAGAAAAGTTTTTGCTAACAGGAAACTTCACGAGGAGCTTTGATTAAGCTCATGGAGCCATAGGAAAATGTGTGCATGGACACGGATCCCAATGGTGACACTGGAATGGTGACATGCATGTGGACCCACACCACCCATTGAGTCGCAGTGATGCATATGTGCAGAAGGGAATGCAGGTGTGGAGATCCAAGTCCACTTGATCTAATTCAGGTGTCTTGTCAGAGATGAGATGTGGGAAAGAGCTGCCTGCACCAAAAAAACAATTCAGAAAGTTCCTACCAAATCACATTTATATTAAAAGAGTCTTTCCTCACAACAGCTGCATCTCCACTAGAGGGCTGGAAAAGCAAATCTTGTGCAATGTGCTGTGAGATCCATGCACACAAACCCAGTTTCTTCCTTGCATTCCCACAGCTGTGCCATCCAGGACTTTTAAGAAATGACTATTTAAGCAGCTCCCCACTTCATTGCTTAAAATGACAGGCAAAAATTGCTGTGTGTGTCCAAGGTGACATTGCATGCAGAGTTTGTGTGACACCAAAGAGACCATGAGACTGTGATAATTTGAAAATAGACAAATAAATAAATAAATGCATAATTTGCACAAGGCAGTGGTTTGTGCTTCAGAGACAAGATGACATCTTTCTTTTTAGAAATACCTATCATCCTATCATCCTACCCATCCATCCATCCATGCACTCCAGTGTTCTTGCTCTCATCCTTTCAACTTACCTGTTAATACTCCTAATTATTTAAACAAAATGAGTTCCTACCATCTGTTCTCTTGCCTGTGCATTCCACCGGGATTTGACTCCGAAAGTTGGTGTTGCGGTTCTCCTAATGAGCTTTCTGCATAAAGAATAACTTTCAGGGACTTTTGAGGCTTTTTTAAAAAAAGGCTGCCAATAAACAAGTCTTTCTGACTAGCCTTGACCACTTCTTTGAATGTAAATGGATTTGAAGGCATTTTGTCTTTAAGCTATACCTGGTATTTAGTGTTTTAGGACCTTTGGAGAAACCATCTTCAAGAGCAGCTAGGACACTGTTTCTGAAGGGTGTGAGGAACAGATAGAGAGTGTTCCCATAACAGAATCCATGATTTTTATAGTTAAATGTGTATCTTTGTGAAAACCATCATTAAATTCAGCTGTACGGAGAAGAACCCTGTTTACCAGCAAGAAATAAAGAAGCGTTGCTAATGAATTGCTGCTCTCCGATTCCTATTCCCTTAAGCCTCACAGTTAATTATGATATTAACTGCTACTGTTATATTATGCTGACATTTAGAGTACTCCAAAATTGGCACTATGTGCAAAACGGGAGAATTAAACACAGAGAAACTAATGAGAGATGCTTGGACAAGGAGTGGGGGAAATCACCCTTTGCTGACAACTTTGTCTGCCTGTGAATTATGGCTTGTCAGAACTGGCAAGTTTTAAGCAGACACCTCCACAGTGAAAGAGGAGGATAAAGAAGGAGGAGATGTCATTTACTTTAAGAAAAAATATTCTGACCAAATAAATCTTCTATGAGGAAACTCTAAGTATTCCTGCTCCAGAATCATACAGTTCACGTGGATCTGTAGGAAATGCAGACTTTTTTTCCTCCCCTAACTCTGCTCTAAAGCAATTAATTTAAGGAAATGGGATGCAACAACAGTGGAGACAAACCTCAAACCAAGCCCCAAAACAGAAAAGCCTCAAACAGAAAAGCCTTCGTGAAGCTTTTGAAATGTTATGACATAGCTTTCAATTTAGCTGCTTGCTTGCAAGCTCTCTGCAGGTGAAATGTGTCTGCAGATGCTGGCAGAGGTGCTCAGTTCTCACCTGATGCTGGCTGATGGCGGAAAAACATGATCTGCCAATTGTGAATATCAAGGTAGTATAATACCTCCTCTTTTCCTACCTGGGAGGCACAATCTCTTGAGGAAAATATTTGGGTACTGCAGTATTCATGCCTGCAATAGTCATGGCGCATAGCTCATGGTTCCCCTGAGACTGATCCTGGGTAATTTCATAGGAGCAGAGTCATTTCTACTTCTGGTGGATAAGAACTTCCACCACAGAAAGAAAGATTCTGCATTCAGTTGATACTAAAAGCTCTTGTCGAGTAGTTATGCCTCTTCCCCAGCTCCACAACAAATCCAGTCACTCTCTGCCATTCCTGTAGAATTCCCTTGTGCCCATCCAGGAGTGCATGGATGGTCACAGAAGGGAACAAGCCTGTGGCCCCAGACTGAATGGAAGGGATGGAGACACTTCTTCAAACAAACAGCAAAAGTCCAGTGCTTCATAGAGCATAATCCACGTTCCCAGTGCCCCAGATGGTAACATGTCAAGTTCTCATGCGTCCTAGCCATTAGATGCAGATTTTAATCTGTTTAAAGACGTTGAGCTCTCCAGAGACTGTGCATTCAGGATGTATGTCATATTCCTATGATAGATTGGCAGGAATTAAGAAGAGTCATTAAACCCTACCATCTGAAACTGGCAATTAAGTCTAATTCCAGAAAATACAGGAAAGAACAATTGTGTAAAGCAATAATAAATGATCAAGTTTAACCCTGTGTTTAGATATCCTTGAGTTCTCTTTATAATTCTGCTACTAGCTTTCATGTGACCTTGGTCTTATCACTTCTCTTTGCTGGTTTCTCTATATAAAAAGAAATCTTTTTATTTCCATCCTTTTCTTGATATCTCCCTCCCTTTCATGTTGCAGATGAAAAGCGTGATTCATCCTCAGTGCTGTTCTACGAACATTCAAGAGAGGTCCAGCCCTGCAACAGCGGTTTCTAGATATAGAGATAGACATGCAAAGGTCCAGCCCATCTTTCATCTTGACTGGAGTATAGTCAAGCATAGCACATCAGTGAGGACACAGTAAAAATCACCATCCACAACAAGATGTTCAGTAGCATCACATGAATGTATCCTGAAGCACCCATAAAGGAGAGGGAGGTACCCTCAGACAGTGGATTCAGGTGTTTTGGGACCTGATAAAGAAGATAAAGAAGAGATAAGATTTCTGTGCCACTTTATTAAAGACCCCCAATGACTTCCATGGGGCTTTAAAGGATCCACTGTCAGGTAGGACAATGAGACACCAGAAAAGCTAGAAATTTGTTTTCTTTTTAGTTCTGACTGGATAAATATCTGTGAGGAGAGACTGAACATTAGTTCACCCAAGCAATGGCCACAGACATGCGGTTTGAAGGAACTTTCCAATCCTAGTTAATATAATTAAGGGGGAATTATTTCAGTTTTATGACCTCAAAGTACTCAAAGTACTCCTAAATACTGTCATGCCTATTGACCAAGGGGATAGACTCTTCAATAAGACTTAGCAAGCTGCTTCATTTGACTTATTCTTCTGAAGAGCTTAGGGACACTGGTTTAATTAATTTCACAGAATCACAGAATTTATAGCTCTAACGCACATGGAACACTCAGGCAAACTCTCAGCAAATCAAACAACAGTTCTCGCATCAGGTTTATCGACTGAGAAACTCTGACATTCCTTGATGACACCCTGAGGCCTCTCCTATTTCTGCAGTGGTTCGTGACCTACGATACAGATACCCACAGAAACAGATGGAAAACTAGAGGGATTCTTAAATATTTAAGGAAAAAGAGAAGACAGAGACCAGCTGCCATAGTTGCCTAGCTAAAGCACTGTGGTTGTCACAAGATCAATGGTTTAGACAATGACAAGTGGTTCAGAGCTCAAAACCTTGACCTTATTTACTTTTAATTGAGAGCATCAGCTAATTATTGTATTTCTCAAGACTGCTTGGGTATAACTTTTAGCCCTGAATTCCCCTGTCTTTAACTACTGGAAAGTTATTTGTCTAATCTTAGCTGGGTATGATGACTTTCTCTTGCCAACCAAGAGATGAGTACATTCAGGATGTCCTTCAGTCCTTCATGAAGGGACAGCTCAAGTTGGGTGGCCAAACAGCCTTTGAAGGTGTGGATCTCCCTTCATCGGTGAGAGGGACACTAATGTAGACTAAACCTCCCTTTCTTTTACAGATGGTTGAGCAAAAGCAATCCCTGTCCTGGTAGAGTCCTCCTAAGCTCACTGGGGTTTTAGCCTTTATAAAAATCCCATCAGACAGCTACTTGGTGACATAACATTGAAGCAGGACCATTGTTTTTTAAACTGCATTAGTTTCCTCTGACAGAAATGAAAATAATAGCACTCCTTTATTAATTAATGCAGTTGTCCAAAACATCCTCCTAAGCACACAAAGGTCTAATGAACACAGTCATGGATGTGTTTAGAAGAGTTACTGTAGTATTGTGTGGTATTTATCTCTAATATACGCCAAGGGGCCAATATTCAAATACCATTGTCTTCAATTCCTTATTGTCTGTTGCCCAGGTGCCACCAGTTTCCTACCTCCTCTGGTGACTTTTCTTCAAACTTTATTTTGTTCTTCTTACTTCCCTGTCCTTGCTTCAGTGGAAATGCAATTCACTGTCCCATTAAATTTAACAAAATTCAATGCAACTTAATTCAGCTCTGTTTTCTGCGGTCTTTCATTCAACTTGCCCTAATTCAATCTATTTCGACTAACTGCAACACAGTTATATGCAATTCCAGGAATTTCATTAAAAATAATTTGCTGCAGAGGAAACAAATAGTATTCACTCAAAAGAAGCAACAATCGATGCAATGTGATTTGGTTAAATGCAATTGCATTCAACAGAAGGAAATTAAATCAAAGCAATGTGATGTATTCCAATTAAAATTCACCCCTGAAAATCAGGGCAAAGCTTAATTAGTGCCAGAGATATTTTATTTAGCTTACTTGAATATATTTTTGTCTGGAACAAATTAGTAGCCCTTGATATACTTCTCTTTGGAATGCTACCTCCGATGCATCATTTTCCTCCCACATATTGTTGTTGAAAGAGACATTTTACACGTGTTGACCCACAAGGTTATTTTCATCCCCATGTTCTTATGTTTGTGATTCTTTGTGCCTTGACAGCCTATTGCCTGAAATTGTTTTCTTGAGCTGCTGTGAACAATGTAGGAAGAAATTGAATTCAGCAATGATTGCCAAATCCAACTTAAACGTTAAGGTCAGTGAAGACCTTCAAGATACTACTGGGTTGGCTTGCTCACTAATCAGAGTTCTGCTCACCTGCTACTGTCTTTTCATCCCTTTTTAAAGGCAGATGTGAGGAGAGGAGGAAAGTTTATTCCAATATTTTGAAAATCAGTCTAGGTTGAAATTAGTACCCTGTAAATAGAACATCATTTGTCAGAGATTTTTTTTCAGCTTTATGACTGCTAACACAGAGAAATCTCACTCCCTCTACCTGTGCATGTGAGTTCATTTATAGAAAGTAATGGTCTTGCTCATACTTTCTAGGGAGGGTAACAGGTTGGGTTTATCCCTGTACCATTTGGGATTCCAGATGGTGCAACTCTGGAGAGATTAATCTGTGTTTTCATTAGTAGATTTAGAAATGAAACTCATGCTACTTGTCTCATATAGACGTTTATTTGTGAATTATTTGCATTAGCTGAAATTAGATATGGAAAATAACCCAATGATGGGCAGATGGGCAGTGCAGAAAAAACTTATTTCTCTCCGCTGAGTTAGAGGACTAGGTGAGATGTTGAAGTTCATAAAGTGAATTGTATTCTGGATATAAAATTTTCATTATGTTCCCAATTAGAACGGGTGGAAAGGTTCAGTTTCCATACTTCCATAAATTCTAATCTATGTGGGTTTTTTTCTTTTTTTTTCATTTCTTTTTTTCTTCTCTAATTGGACCACACATTGAAAAACTTAATTCAGAAGCATTCAAGAGTCTAATGGAAAGACTTTAGATCTATAATATGTATATTATAATATGATTAATATAGCATAATGCAAAGCTAAAACAAAAATGGGAACATCTGAATGTATCAGAAAGAAAATAATTCCATCTGAACTTGATTCTCTTTTAAAAAATCACTAAAAACAGTTAAAAATAAGACACTTGCAAAGCACTTCTTCAATACTGATGAAACAACAACTTCAGACTGGAATTACTCAAACAGAATTTTCTTCAAGTAGCTCCACTTACAGTGCTCTGACAGAACAGTACCACCAGAAGCATCTTTTCCTAAACATTATAAAAAAGGTCGCTGTGGAAGGAAAAGGTCTGTGTCACATGAAGGCAAAAGGGAGAAAGGAGCCTACAGAGTGATGATGCTACTATAAAAAGGACTTCCCCATTTCCCAGACTTTGAAGGAGCTTCAAAATACAATAAAATAAAGGAACAAAATAAAGGAGCTGACAGCAGGGACTTTAACACAGCTGAAGGAATCAAAGAGACCAGAGAGAGAGGAAATCTCATAACTTCTCGTCTCACCTATTGGACCAATATAAGTCCCTGCTGCCAGCTCATGAGGTTATCATATAGCAGTGAAAAGAAACAGGGGAAAGGTAGGTTGCATACGATGTGTGGCACAACTTTGCCCAAAAATCGGTGCACAAATGCTAGAAATTATTGCAAGCTTCAATATTTTCTGAAAGTCAGTGCTGTCTTCTTGCAGTCTGCTCCTTGCTGCCAAAGGGGCTTATGCACAGCCAGGTGATGCCATGCTGCAGGATGCTCTTTTTTTTATATATTTCAGAAATAAACCATCATAGTCCTTAGGAAATATTCCTGCAAGAGCAAAGCTGTTGTGGGAAGATTTCCAAGTGAGCTATGGGAGAAGGTTTTACAGAGGCAAGCCTGACATCTGCCAAGATGATGGTGCTCATCGTCTTTTTATGCTCCCTAAGGTGGGCATAGAAGATATACACGGCAGTACAGGAAAAAGGGATTTACCTAGGGAAGGATATGGCAAAAAGTGAACTCAACTCTGCTTTAGGTTAGGAGATAGGTATTCTGACGATGCAGTTGGGAAGAAAAATTGAGGATTATCTTTGTTGTTTGCTTTAGTTTTTCCTTTCCTATGTGTAGTCTTTGTTTGCTTTCTTCCCCTTCCCTCTCTCTCATTTATTGAATGTAACTTATAAAGCTAGCACTTAGATTAACTGAACAGTGTGTTTTTCAGAAGAAAGGGTGGGGAAAAGAGGAAATAAAAGGAATTCCCTGTAAATCTTTGGCTTTGGAAAACAGATTATGCATTTTCAGATTTCAGAAATCCTTTGGTTTGTTTGTTTAAAAAAAAAAGTAACTCTGGTCAGACTGTGCTCATTAGGTTTGCAAATTAGTAGACTCAGTATTGCATCATCCAAAATGAAATAAAGTTAAAATGTACTGGTTTAATTAGATTCCTATGTACTAAGAAAACTTTTTTTTCCTTAGAGATTGTCAAAATATTAAGGGCAATTAGATATATTCAGATTTATTCTGACCAAATTAGTCGAGCTCACAAATAGCATCATTTATTCAAATGCAACATTTACAAAGCAGGTTTCGGATGTCTGTACAGGAAATTCCCTGCTACAGTGTGGGGTTCTTAGCTAGTGCCTAGTGTACAAATGTGCAGTCATCATTCACCCCAGAAGATGGAAGAGGGCTTTCAATCTCAAGGAGTTTCCTCAGGTAGTGTCCTGACCCTAGGGGAAGAGAGAGGTTCAGCCTGTAGACTGATCCAAAAGTTACAATGGAGTCTTTTCTCTCCCTTCTTCCTTCTTCACTCTTCTTTCTTCCTTCTTTCTTCTTCCTTCTTCCTACCCACCTTCCCTCTTCCTACTATATCCCTCCTTACTTCACCTTTCATATATTTTCATATATTTCATATATTTTGAAATTAATATAGAGTCACTCAGCTTGAGTGACTCTAGTCCTACTTACTTTCGTTATTGGTTGGTTTGAAGAGTCTCTTGAGTAAATCAAAATTCTTATGTGACTTACCAGTTGCACGGTACAACCAGTTTGTCACCTCTGCAGGGAGTACAACAGAGTTTGACTGTGGTGTTTTCACTCCATACACTCATCAACTGCGTGGCACCATCACCAGCTCTATAGAGAATCCCACAAAGTTTGGCCATGGTTTCTCCATCTGCTCCACTCTTTTATTAGTGTGTGCTAGGAGGGCAGACTGTGTTACCAAGGGAATTGTGGAGATGAAGATTCCATACATACCAACCATCCTGGAAGTGGTAAATGTCTCTCCTCTCAGGCAAGCCTGTATAATGCCATAACTTCTGTTAGGCCCTGTTTTTTTTTTCTCTAATTTCCCCTTTCTTGAATAATTTTTCCACAAATACCATTTTCTGGACATTTGCTGAATATTACCAACACCCTGTAACTGACTTTTCCATTCAAAATTTTCATGCCATTCTAATACTGGATTTCAATAGAGTCAAGAAAAATCAACATGTTGAAATGTTAAATGCATAATAGAAATGAGGAATAATACATATATAAACAAATAAAACAAATATTTTGCTTATATTTCAAAAACTAATGGTTCAAAAACTTTATTGGTATATTTTCTATTTCCTTATTTTCTAATCCACAATCCAAGACTTGAAATTTTCTTGAAAGGTAAGAAAGAAAGTGCACACTTTTGCTGAAGAAAGGGGAGAAGGAAGAAGTAAGGTTAGCACTTTCTAATGACAGTCTCTGATATAAACAGAAATCATTGGGCACAGGGTACTCAAGAATGAAGGGAGCTGGGAAACATCCTCCTACCATGAGGACACAACCCGACTTTTTCCTTTTTCTTTTTTTTTTTGTGTACCATTTATTCCATTTATTCAGGTTCTTTGACTATGGCTTAAGAAGTGGCCCTTTTACACTCTCCATCTGGCACAGTTCTTGAATAAGCCTTATTTCTCTCCTCCTGAGCACCTAGGACAAATTCTGCCCTTTTCTAGAATAGTGCCCCTAACCAGGTCACTCATCTGGAAGTATAAATTAATGGAATTTAATCAAATCTTATTTTTTTTCTCTCCAAAGTGATCAAATCCTAATCTCGCTGTATAATATCAGAATTCTTCAGCATTTATGCATGCATGCATGCAAAAAAAAAAGTGATTAAATAGAGTTCAATATTAAATTGTGTCTGCGTAATTGCTCTTTTCATCTTTCTGTCTAGCTACACGTCCAAGATGTTCTGTGCAATGATCCATTTTCTTGCCCATCAAGATACTGTCACAGTGTCTGAGAGACTGGAGATACCACAGGATGAAATGAGGACAGGCTCAGACTACCGAGAACAAAAACATGATTTGGGAGAGCAAGGCTGTCCTCAGGCTTGAATTTAGGTTGCTTGAAGATGTCATGGAGATCACCAGGAGACCTTGGTGATCCCAAGCAAGAGGAGCTTGATGGGAATGCAAAAGTGAGGTTCTTCACTCACCCTCATCCTGCCGTTTGCCCAAGAGATTCAGCCATTTTCTCCAAAATACTCTGTTTTTTCAATGAGGGATTCATTACAGATTCAGCACATCCTTCTAGATGGTCCAAAAATAGGGTAACTGAGCCATGAACATGGATTTGTCACTGTCAAGGGGTATCATGGCTTGTGCAGTCACTTTCCTTAAAGTGAGTTTTATCATCAGACAAGACTTAATGGATCAAGTTTGGAATAAAGGAAGAGTTAAAGAAAATCTAAAACATTAAAGCAACTCTATGAAAATATATATATCAGAAATTCAATCTTCTGTTCCGACAATATCTCAGCTACTTCCTGAGGCCGTGTAATTAGCCTGTGTGACCTATTGGAATTCTCTGGAGATTTCTCAGATCTGCAAATTCCTCTTCCTCTTACAAAAAAAAAAAAAAAAAAGGGTTCTGCAACAGAATTTTTTTAGCTCAAGATGACATGACTCCCTTCTATCTCACTGTTCTGCTCATCTGACCTTTCTTCCCAAGTGGTGGACACTTGGATATCACACACTAGCATGTTGGATGAAGGCTTTTCCCATTCTTTTGTCCCCTTTTTAATTATCATTTCTAGCACATAATTTAATTTACACGTTCTCTGAACTTGGCCATGTTCTACTGTTGCATCTTTCTGGCAACAGATTGTTAAAACTTAACCTTAATATCATGAGAAAAACTAGCTGTACTTATAGTTTTGCAACTTTCCTCTTTCTTTAAGCCCTGTGTATGAACTAAAGCTAATTTCAGAAGATTCAAGCCTTACACTTCAAAGAGCATCATATTTCTACACTAGAAAGGTCCAGGATGAATATTAAGGATATCTTTTGGCTAGGAGGGTAATGCAGCACTGGAGCAGTTCGCACAGGGATACTGTGAAATCTCCATCTTTTGGAAGTTTTAAAGATTTGACTCAAAAGGAATTCAATTGACCTGAACTGGCATTGGGAAGTCCTCAGTCAAGTGGGAGCTGGACAAAGGACCTCCAGATTTCCTGTCCAGATAGTGTTTTTGAGACAGATAATCCTGAAAATTTCAGAGGAGATCCTAAGTAATTTTATATTAGGGTACAGTATTTGGCTAGATAATAAACTATTCACAGGTTTCGAAGCCCTAGCTTATCTCCATTCAACTCCCAGCCTGGGCCTTTTTGTGTTTTTAGCTTCATTGTCCATTGATGTTCAAATTCAGCTTGCACAGTTCAGCACCTGGCTACAAATTAATGCCTTGGGCTGCCCTATGCCATGTCAAATCCTTTTTAAATCCTGATTCCTCCACAAGCGATGCAACAAATTCTTTTGAATCCTTCTGTGAATCTGGGTTTGGCCCCTTGAAACAACCGTTTGCACCAGTTTTACTGCACTTAACCCAGTGCATGCTTACTGCTGCAGTCTAATCAGTTAAAATTCCCCCAGATGAGGCGTATGCTTCCTTCATCATAAAAGCATTTGGGAAGATGAAAAGGAATTCCTCTACTCTAACCCATTACACTTGTTCAGGTCTGAGCCTGAATTATTAACCTGCAGAGTGAAAGGCTGCTGCTGCACCATGATTATCAACCATATAGATTCTAAATCACAGGGCTGTTTTCAATAATAAATAGGAGACTTTAGGGCTAATTATAACAGGCTTTCTAATTTCCAGTTAGAGTAAAAGAATCAATAGAAACTCCTCACTTCATTACATAATTATAGCTGTCAATAGCTGGAGCTTTTCCATATGCAGGTGTGTTAAAAACCTGTTGATTTAGTTGTTACCTTGCTGCAAAGGCTTTTCTTTTTGTCAGGAATGAAGTTCCTCAGTTGCTTTCTCTTTTACTGGAGAAACATGAGAAATGAAAAGAGAGAAGCATTTTGGACTGCTTTGTCAGAAACAGGATAGGTGCTTGAAGAAGCTCATAGGTGCTTGAAGGGCTCATTCTGACTGACTCGGGAGGACAAGTCTCAGACCAGCTGAGACAAAATCCATAGATAACATTTAAATTGATTTCACAGAATCATAAAATCATTATGGTTGGAAAAGACCTTCAAGATCATCGAGTCCAACCATAAGCCCTTCAACACCATGCCTGTAGTGTTGGGAAACATGAGTTCTGGAGGTGAACACCATAATGGGAAATGATCATAAGGAAAAATGATGGAATGGATTTGGTAAGCCGAAATATAGTTCTAATATTACGAGAAAAATAGCAATTTCTTCTCATCCAGACTTCTCAGACTGAGATGTTCTTCCACAACCTAGACTGGTGATTTGTTCAACGTGTACTGGTTCTCTGCTGTTGTGAAAATCATTCTGACATCTTTATAGAAATGACTATTTACAACTATTTGCAACTATACATTCTTGAATTCTTCGTAGTGAACATGATGATGCCTTTCAAGACCGCTCCAGGAAGCAATCTGTTCTTCTGTGCTTTGAGCAAGACATTAGGTTGCTCAAGATATTTACATTGAACTGTAGCCAAAGTTACCGTGAACTGTGGTAAGTGTAACAATTGAACTGTCTTTTAAAATGGACAACAGAGCCTATCAGCCTTCACCTAAACATTTATTAATCTTTTTCTTAACAAGACCTCTTCCTTTCTGCTTAGATATTTAGGTAAATACTGAGCTTAGGTGACCATGTGTGCCGGATGGGCTCGGGATTCGGCAATCCAAAGACAAAAAAATGGACTTAATGACAATGACTCCTTTAATTAAAACAATATAGATACAAGTACAAAGAATAAGAATCGGTTAGTACACGCAAATGCAAAATGGTTACTTACTGAATAATACTTGCCAGCACGATTACGAGACCGTACATCTCTCCAAGGTAGCAGACTGGAGGGGCCGGCAGGTTCCCAATCATAGCGGGTGTTCCCGCGGGAGACAACATTGGCCTCGATATTGGGAGTCTCCGTCCCCCAGATCTGCCCCGCGTATTTTATTCCCTGCGGCGTCCGGTCATGTAGGGCCAATACGTGCCAGGAGGCCACCCAGGGGCGGGTAACTCTCTACCTCCCCATTGTATAATCCTTCTAGGACTGCGCCTGCGCAAATTCCAGAAGGGGGTCTCATTCCTCAATTCGGTGGTCTTGATTTTCTTATCCTTCTCGTTCTCACAGTGTCTTTGGCCTTCAAACCTCCTTAGACAGCAGTTTGTAGTCAGGCTGGCAGTAAACCAGCCTGAACAGCAGTTCTCGTTTCTTCTGAACTAACTACTTCTTTGTAGGTTTCGATAACATGTTGCTTTCTGATCTTCTTCAGAGATTTGGGTATTACAACCTTCCTTTGTTAGTGGCCTCTGCTGAGCATATTATCAATGTTCAGTGTTTCCCTCCAAGGTCTGGATTTTGTTTCACACAATGTTTATTTATGATTCTACAGATCATAAAAATTTTCCATCTCCAATACACCATGATTCTTTCAAGAATGAATGGAGGCAAAGTTATCACTTGCGCTGAGCAGAAGTCTTTCCTTACTAGAATAAAAAATCCTACAAAGTGCAAGTGCAAATATTCAACCTAACATCAAATTTTTAAGTGGTTTCCACAAAAGAGGATTTTAGAGAGAGCTACGGTGCTGTAAAGATGTAACCAAGGAAAGGCAAGGAGTATCATGTTAGAATAGAACAGAGAAATGTCACCTTGGCACCAACAGCTTGCAACAGCTAGTAAATATTCCCCGACTTGCTTCTTAAAATGAGCATTACGTCTGCTCCATTCGAAGCATGCCTTAGGCAGCATACTAGTGCAGGCCATTAAGGTATCTTTTCAAATGTGCATTTCTCTCTAAATGACTTTTCTTTGATGGGACCTCAAAGAAAAGTGAGTTGGGAACAAGGAGAATTTTCCATCTAAATTCAGTTTCTGTTTCAGCTATTTAAAGTGTATGAAATTGCTGGAGAAATGTTTGTTCTTCCGCAGGAAATGGGACTTGCTATCAGGATTAGCAGCTGATGTCCTTGGAAGAGTGCTTCGTGGCTGACCAATATTTTTCTTCTGCTGTGATCTTTAGCCATCTACCGGTATCTGTCACCTTTATTGTCATGGAGCTGGTTTGCAAGGTTTTCTGGTTTGTTCTATACACACAATGCAAATTGCAATGTTCCCTTCAATATCTATGGTATACAGCTAATAATCCTGCATTTAATGCTGTGATTATAAACATTTTTTTATCAGGAGGACTCCATTCCAAGATCTATAGTGTAAAGACAGAGTAAACATTGCATATTGTAAGCGCCTTTTAAGCCTTTTGCATCTAAAAGAAAAGCACTGACCTGTAACAGAGTATAGTCAAAGCAGGTGCTGGAAGAGATTAGTAAAGTAGTTACTTAAAAGAGGAGTAGCTATGGGAAAGGCAAGAGACATTTAGAGCTTGAGGTCAGAATAAGAAACTAGTGACAGATGTTAAGAAGTAGAAGACAGCAAAAGGAAATCTATTTCTAGTAGTGAAGAGGAGGAAAAAAATATGTATATATCAGAAGTAGAGATAGAGAGATCACAAAGGCATTCGGAGAACAGGTCATGCTTTTAGAAACAGTGGGTGCAACTAGACATGCAACTGCCAGGGTTCATGGAACACGCTTAAAGAAAAAGTAGATTGTACAGGATTGGAGAGTGCTAACCGTGTCTGAAACATGAGGAATGACCAAGCCTCCTGGGAGCACCCTGGTTGTCTGCATTGCCATGGAAAGCCCAGGTAAAACTGAAGGAGCAGAGCCACATGCACAGCAGTTTGCATAAGTGGGTCCAATATTGTCATATTATTCCATCTGCAAGAGAAAGAAGACTCCTTCATGGGGGACTTCAGCTATGAAGGATGCTAAAGTTATCTCAGAGGATAGGATAAGCTCTTCAGCAGTATGAATATCCAAGTCTATGCAGACCATAGGTCTGTTATCACGAAAAATTTCTAAAGCAGAAGAGGAGAGATGCAGAAGGAGGACTCCAAGCAAATATACTCAATCACCCTTGAAGAGGCCTCTGTTGATGGTCACTGACATCTTTTGCTTTTCTTTACGAAATTATCATGATTTTGAGGGGAAAATGAGAACTCCATGAGTTAAACCAATACACATAAACTCTGATAATCCTGTGAAGAACGTGGAGATATAATGAATTGAGCAATGCCTCTTCACTCGCCTTTCTACTGTCTGAATTGCCAGTATTGGGTATTGGGTTAGGTGACTAAAATCACCTCCTCAAGCTTGTCCTCTGTGAGCATGAGGTTAAAATAAACATTCAACCAGTTCAGCTGGTTTGACCCCTTGCAGCAAGGAACAAGCATCCTTAGATTACAGTGAAATTGCATAAGCAGAGAGTGTGGCTATTCTACACTGTTCTGGATGGCCACCATGACTTCTGCGTGTGTCCCATCATCTGAAATATGCTGGGGACCATCCAGATATCCTCTTTGTTTTTGTGTGCTTGTCACATATCACAGAAATGAGATTAAATGGCTTTCTGCTGGGGTTGCAGAATTCAAAGGACTGGATATCTGATTGGTTGAAAGAGATGAGGACCCTTATTTTCCATAAGTCTTCAAGAAATATCGAGTCAAGAAATGACGATATAATGGAAAATTAATGAAGGAGCCAATACAAGAAGAAGGTTGATGTTCAGCTGTGGATAAGGACTGAATTTTGGGAAAACTCATGTTCAAACTTCAGCAAATTCTACAGCATGAGAATGAACAAGATATTTAATTAATGTGATTCTGTCGCAGCATCCTGCCTCCTACCTATAGGACTTTGAGGATCTGTCCAGCTTCTAACACAGCAGGCTCTTCAGGCATTGCTGTGGTACAATAGGAATAACAACAGTGACACCACCAAGTCTGGCACTGAGATCTGTGGGAAATTCTTCTTTCTCAATTTCTCTCTATATCAAAGCTTGAGATTTGCATCTTTCTGACCTTCCATTCGTCTGCTGGAGGGTCAAGTCTGATTCTCATAATTCATATGCTGAATTTGAGATCCTTTGAGTTTGCAGGTCAATGTGTAATGTTCGGTATATTTCTAGTTAGCCCATAGTTTCTATTTTTTTAATAGAAACTATTAAAATAATGTCTTCTATTATTCCCCTTGAATAATAAAGTGGAAGTCTACTGTGCCTTCTTGAAAGATAAATATTTCTAAGGAAGGGATGTATTTTTAAACAACACTGCCCAAACTTGCAGGTAGGGAATCAGTCTCAACAGCGGCTCCCTTCAATTCCACCCTTGTTTTTCATTCTTTGAGCCAAATAAGAATGAATCAGTGAACACAAACTACTGACCCAGGGTATGCGACAGTTTTTGTCCACTATCTTTTCCTAGTTGGAGACAGAGAAGTGCTGAAGTACATTTTTCGAGGTGTTAATCCCGTTTGTTTTTTGTTTTTGGAAATCATTTGCAGAGATGCAAACAAGGGATAAAACTGACCAAGGACAATTATAATGCATGAGACTGAGTCTCCTGTGGCACAGTAGCAGCAGTAAGTGCTCAAAATGAAGCCTTTTGGAGATGAAGCACTTTGACCAACACCGTGACTGGCTGTATAGACTTATCTCAAATGAAGATCTGCTCCATAGAGGTGTTATCCTAATCAGCTAATATGATTGCTTGCATAGGGCAAGATAGAGAATGTCACATGGTAGACATGCACCAATTCTTTCATTTCTGAAATAATTCATTTTATTCATTTTTTTCTGATTTTTTTTGGAACTTCATTATTGCAAGCTGGTGGTTCCTTCTTGCCTCAAAGGCAAACACCTTTTTTTTTTTGGAAAGCAAACACAAAAACCCAAAATCTCTACCCTGTAAACTGTAGGGTTGCATGGAAGTATCTAAACATAAAACATTAATTTGTGAGCAAGTTATGAAAACAGAAATAACAAGGTGAGGAGGTGTAAAATAATACAACTTAGGGGAGAGACTACTGAGAATGAAAGCAAATGATATATGAGTTTATGTAAAAACAGCAGGAGGACACAAACGAAAGAAGGATTAGGGATGTTTCAACTCTCAGGAGCTAGGAAAGGATAGTGAAAACACTGGTGTTTAGTTTAAGAGGAAACATGAAGTAAATAGGAGACGTGAACTGGATGGACATCAGGAGATGGAGGAAAGCCAGGACTGAACCACAACTGTCTCATTTCATAGCTGGTATCCAGTATGGTGGACAGGGATCTGTATGGCCTTTAGAAGTCAACCAGAGGACAGGGAATGGGGTAGAAACAGGAATATTTGCAATGCTGAACTGGAATTGCAGAGTTAGGTAAGGCTTCATTCAGCGCCCATGTAATTAAAAGGAGAAAAAAGAAGCAATTTTAGCAGGTGAATTCAGATCTTTCAGAAGAGTAAAATCCTCACCTGTGCTCCAACACTGTTCTGACAAGGAGGAGTAAAATAGCAGTGTAAAAGATCCTAAGAACTCTAGTGTGCTACCTAGAAACACATCTGCTTTCAGAGAACCCTCCTGCATGTTGATGGCAGGTTCAGGATGGTGGAGGACAAAAAGAGAGCACCAGGAAACAGCACTGCTGCAGTTACTTGTAAGTTGACTCTGGAGATCCTGGGACCAGGATGGAGCTTAAAGAGAGCAACGTGGATTACAGGAAAGAGGCTTTAAGGAGGACAACACACATCTGGGAACACATGGCATGGACTCTGACTTCCACCAGGGCTCCTCTAAAAACACCTATTTTTGCAAAAAG
Organism: Crypturellus undulatus; assembly: GCA_013389825.1. Lineage (NCBI taxonomy): Eukaryota > Metazoa > Chordata > Aves > Tinamiformes > Tinamidae > Crypturellus > Crypturellus undulatus. The sequence goes on along the minus strand of VWPW01008947.1, from coordinate 330,050 downwards.
TACTTTTCACTTTGATGCAGAATCCTTTCCTGCTACTACCGTCTCCAAATCTGACATTGGAAAGTCTAATATAACTTCATCTCATTTATTTTTCTAAATAATCTGGATGAACCTAACTGAAGAAAATATGCATGGAATGAATCCCTGGATGTTCAGTTTAATTTTGGTGTATTCTCCTGTATTAGCCATTAGTAAAACTTTATTGTAAATCTTTACGAATTAGGTCCTGGTGGAAAAGAAGTGGATATCGTAAGTGTGAGTAGTTTTATAAAGTGCATCTCATTGATTGTATATGAATATATACAATCTCTCTCTTCTTTTACATTTATTTGCTTGTGTTCACCTCAGAAAGGCTAATTAGTTGCATGTCAGATAGTGGCTCCATCTAAGTCCTGAAGAAGGAAGCTAAAATCTATTTTTCTTTGCATCAACCCTAACCCAGTTGAAACTTTTCATTCTACCTTCTTTAGGTTTTTCCTAGGTGCAAAAATGGAATATAAGAGACCGATGCTCAGTTCATGCCGAATGCATGGTCAGCAAATGCACCACCAGGAATGGCAATTGCCCCACTTGAAAAGTATCATGTACTCACTCAGGTGTTTACACATATTTGTGACTTTGAGTGAGTGTCTATGATGTATCTGCTGCCTTCAGTAGCGAATAATAAATGTTTAAGCATTCTTTTTCAATAAGAAGGAATCAAGCCTGAAATTTGGGAAAATTGGAGAATTTGGGAAATTTAGATTAACTTAAAATACTTGTGGGTACTGCCAAATAAAGAAGGCAGTGTGTGATCTTCTCTAAGTTGTTCCATTTGTGCCTCTGATACATGGATTAGGTCCCCTGCTTACACAAGGTCTCAGATGCCTGTTCTTGTCCTTGTGAACTGGAATGCAAAGAGAGCAGAATTCCGAGAAATCAAAGACATGGAGCACATGTATCCTCATTCCAGGAGCATCCAAGGGATGAAAGGAAAACCATGAGAAACAGAGACTATTCTGCACAGGTCATAGCATGAGGATCACTTGGTCGAATGAATTAGGAGCTCCTGTGTGACGGTAATTTATGCTCTGACATGGAGAATTCTCTGCAATTCGTGGTTCACTAACAGCTTTTGTGATCTTATTCAAGTGGGGCCCTCCTCTTTTATTTATTTATTTATTTTTGGATTCTGAATAATCTGACTTTATAGATTATTAACCCACTACCTCAAAATTTTGGGTTCAGAACCTGCACATTAAAGTCACTTTTTTTAGTGCTAAAATGTGAATTTTCAATGGAGTAAAAAGGCAAGGGAAAAAAATAACATTCACAAGTAATATATCCTGGTATACAGGTATACAAAACAGGTAACAACAACAGGCATACAACAACAGGTATAAAACAACAGGTATTTTATTACTGTAGCACAGACTGCCCTGTTCTGAATGGTGCTATGAGCTCAAAGTTTCCAGGTCGCTCAAGTTTAACAGTATTTTTAGATGATCACTGCTAAAATATATATATTTGTCAACAAATTGATATTTAATGGAGAACATTATTTATTTAGTAATATATTTAATAATGTTTATTTAATAATATTTATTTAATAATAATTAATATTTATTTAATGATGCAGTAACACCTTTCAGTTCCAGAGTTTCCGTGTGCTCTGTAGGTGCAATCTAGAACATGAACATACTCTTGTCTTAAAGTTGCAGCAATGAACTTGCTATCAGAGGGGTGCAAAGAAAAGAAGCAGCAAAACACTGTTACCAGAATGGATCAGCACTGACTGCTGTTTCCTACAGACACCTTAGCAGAAGACCTCTCTATATTCCAGCCTTGTGTTCCCATATTAATCTCAAATCCAATGGTTAATTCAACTCTTCTGTTGCTAATACAGCCCCTGTTCCTTCTCAAAATACTCAGGAAAAAATATCTTGCCACTTTTTCCCTTCCACCATTTAGCACAACCAAGCAAGCATGCACTGATCTGAGAGACCTTATTGAGGGCAGCAGACCGAGGACCATTGAATGTGCTGTGTTTGTAACTTGCCTCCCACTTTCCATGTTATCTATCTCTCTCTGTTTCAATGTTTGACAGAAACCACAGTGAAGAAGAGGACAGAAAAACAAGATGCTGTTCAACCCACTTTGGTGCTGTGAGGGTATGAAATTTTACGGTGCGGGAAGCACAGCCCTCCCTTCCTCTCTCCCACCTCCACCTCCGTCCCCAGAAATGCATTAGAAATCTCTCCCTCATCCATAAATTAAGAGCTGTTATTTACCAGTCTCCTGCTTTCCTTATCGCTTGCCTGGTTGAAAAGTGGATGTGTAGCAGCTACTGTGAGGATTAATATTGTTTTCCGAAGGTGCATGGATAAATTACCACCGACTGAGATGGAGTGAGCAGCAGAGTGGGAGGTGGATGCCACCTGCATGCCTTCATGCCACGCTGTGTCATTAATGCCCCAGGCTGGTTTATCTTCTAATGTCCAATTCAGACAAATCCTGGACTTTGTTGCCGTTGCTATTATTATTTTATTTCCCACAATGTTCTGTAAATCGCGGCAGCAACATGATAACAACAAGCTCGCCTCATTCAACACTATGTAAATATTTTCCCACGGGAAATGAACTAGAAAATTCTTGTCCATGGATTTTGAAAGGTCACTTAGGCAGCAGTGTGTAAACAGCAGCAATCTGCATCCTGGCTGCCTTAAGAGATAATTCCTGCTTAGATGCTTACATGGAGTTAGATGGGCATATATGTACAGGAAAGAGATGTAAGCTGAGATGAGGAGACCAAAATACCAAATCGCAGAAGTGGGAAAGAACTGATCCACGATGTGGTTATTTGGACCCAAAAGAGGTGGCCTGAAGCTAGGCTAAAGGTTTCTCCCAAAACGCTCCCCTGCATCTGCCACAGCTCCAGGATATTTTGTCCTTTTTATAATTCTCTGCCTGTTTTTCTACCACTCAAATATGCAATCTTTCCCGGGGAAACAGGGAAAGAAGAGATACTACAAACCTTCAAAACTTCCATGCACAATCCTAGTGGGCAGATGCTGTGATTAATAAAGAGGCAGAGATCCCCAAAACATACAATTTCAGCCAGGGTGGAGGCATTTTTCCCTAGTTCAAGGGAGAGATCCATCATCTTTCTAACTCTGCTTCCACCTTGCTCCTGTTGCAGGAAAGAAGCTACCCATCCTTGGGGAATGCTTTGCCCATGATGGCCATGCCCATGTCTAAATCCATGACAACACTGTTAATCTCCTTTTCTGCCCTTTTGGAAAACTGAATCATCAGGAAGAGCAGAATAAACTGCTCATATTCAGTTCCTGGCCCTAAGACTATGCAAAAACAACTGGTTCAACCTGTGTTCACATGTCATTAGACCTGCACTTGGATGTAAGAGTTGGGAGAGACTGTGGTGGCAGTGAGAGAAGGAAGAGGCAGATGAAATGTTGGGACTTCATAAAAATTGCTGGAAAGGAATGATGTTACTTCTTCATTTAGAGCTTCAGAAACCCACACATGGAAAGGAATAGAGGACTGAACATGGTGATCTGAGGGCCATAATGCCTGGACAAGGTTACTGGATGGTCCTGAGAGATGTCCTATTTTATTTTATTTTATTTTATTTTATTTTATTTTATTTTACATTTAACTATACAGACTACTTAATGAATTGTCTCAACTCCTATTTCCCAAAGAGGAATAAGTTTTGCTCTCTAGATTGTGTCCACTGTTATTTAACTGTTATTTAATATATATGTGTGTGTGTACATATATATATATATTCTCTTTTATTTTTGCCAGGATTTCTTTTGATTGACTCTTATTTTTTTCCTCTTTGACTCAGATTTATTGTTGCTACTTGGCCATGACACATACACTTCTTTATGTTATCTGTCCATCATTCCAAAGACTATTTATTTGCAGTTCCAGATTGTGACGTCCTTCATCTTTTCTTCTAAGACACCTGAAGTTGGAGGGGATTGATGTGACAAGAAAGAGTGCCAATAGGAGAGAAAAAACCTTAGCCCTCTTTAGCTGGATGAAGAATATTGGCTTTCAGGAGGCAAAAGACTGCGGATTTTTATGTGTAGATGTCTGGTGTTCAAAGCCTCACCTCTGTATTCCCACTTGTTGGGAAAAAGTAATACTACAACTTAGATTTGCAAAATTCAGTACTCAGAGAGGCATAAATATCAAAGGGTGCTGATCCTGAGGTTGTAACAGCAGAGTAAATGGGTGGAGGATGCTGACAGATGGACTGAGTATCTCTATAAGGTTAATTTTAAGGTTTTCTTGAAATATGCACCAAAGTTGTATATCCTAAGCAGAGTGTGCTTTAACAATGTGGAAATATCTTAGCGTTTTGGTGGAATCAAATATTTATCCTCTGACAAAGTAGGACGCAAAGGATGGCAAACCCCACATCACTGCTACGAAGCAAATAATTATTGGAGTCATTTCTGAGCTGGAAAAAAGGGGGCTCAGACTGGTTCAAAGTGACTAGCTCAAGATTATAACAGTAATGTCCATAGTTCCGTGGAACCGAGGAGTCCTGAATTCCCTTTCACAATATCCTTACAGAGAGCTTTTACCTTCTGAGTAACAATTTGAAGGATACAGTTTTAAAACAATGTCAATATTGAAGTAACAGGCAGTCTTTCTTGATAAGTTTTTTGCCTTGGGCTTCTTTTCTCTCTCTTTTTATTTTAATGTTTTTTCTTTCTTCTTTATTGCCAAAGATCCATTTGTTTTATCGAAAAAAAAAAAAAAAAGAAATCAACTAAACTGGCAGAATTTACTCCTCAGAATAGGTTAAGTGTTTTACTGCTATAAGGAAAGAAAAATAAAATTGTATCCATTCTCTTCATGTAAACAGATGAGCTCCTCTACTCCAAGACTGCCTATAGAAAGGATTTTCCTGTCAATTTTTTTTCCTACCAGTTTTCTTGAATTTGAATTGAAAGCCTCTCCTGTGTATAGGTATATAATGCTGGTAATAAACTTGATAGAGAAAAAGTATTTGTTTCTGCTCACTCTGGAGGATCATCATTGCTCAACTCATTCTCAGAAAGACCAGAGAAGCCAGGAGAGAATTTTTGGTACTTGTGCCATGTACTAGAATTTTTATAAAATGAAGGATCATATCCTGTTTAAAACTGACCAAGTGAGGGAGACATCTACTCATCTCACAAAAATGTGATTTAACTGTATTGCAGCAGGTGCTGGGAAAATTAGAAACGATTTTCACAGGACGGACTCAAAATATATAACGAGGCTCATTGCTGTGAGAGCTTCAGACCAGGTTTGAGGCCCCACATGAGATGAGTTTTAACTCAATTTTCTGACTTCCCAGTGGAAACTTTGACTGATTGCACAGATATTACCCATCAGCTACATCTCAGATTTCAATTTTCAGCATTATGCCTGAATCCATGTTTCTGTGCTTCTAAGTTCCTGCAAAAGGACTCATAGAAAAAATTAGTGTCCCAGATTTTTAGTGCCCTCAAAAAGGAAAGGACTTCATCACACAAGCTGGTATAAGTAATAGGCTTTTATTCTTATTTAGTAAGAATTGGGTATGGGAAGTTATTCATTAAAACAGATAACACTCAAAACAGACAAGATATTCATGCAGGAAGGATCCAACATCAACTAGGATTCCCCAGTATTGACTAGTGTGTGCCAGACCAACCTGCAGTGAAAAATTGTGGTATGGACTATGATAACATTCAGGGTTCTGTGCTGAAAATCTCTTTAGAATTATCAAAAGTCTCTGCAAAACTCATTCCTCATATTCTCATTCTCCTCCCAGTGATAAGCTTTGATCAAAGAAAGCATGCAACTGGATTAGCTTTATATATGTATATATATATATATATAATTATTATTCTGCAGTGGAAGAGATTCTCTTGTAAGATATTTTCCACTGGGATAAATTAATATTTAAAAAAGAGAGAGAGAGGGAGAAACTTGTTTTACATGCATTCATTTTAAGACTAATTTCCTCCTTCAGAATGTTAAACAAGGGGATAGAATTGAAGAACTCATTTGTCAGACTTGAATGAGCTTCGCACCAAGGTCTTATGTGTAATGTCTCTCCTCAGAAAGAGGAAAGGAGGAGAAGGCAAAGAAAGAAATATAAATGGGAATGAATGGGAATGGGAAAGAATAAATCCAATGAGAAAATTAAGATCAGTATGAGTGCAATGTGCAGAAGGAAATGCTGTGTGATGATGATATGCTTTCTCTGGGACCAAGTACCCACAGCCATTGGGAATGAATAAAAACTGACCACTTGCCAATTGGTATCAGAAAAAAAGAGCTAAAATTCTCCTACTTCTGTCACTTAGTACAAAATGATTGCTTTTTTTCGGACAGATGTATGAGAAACTTCACAGAAGTATCCTTGAAAACTTACCCCATGGAAAATCTCCATTCCATGTAATAAGATTAACAACTCTTTCCAAAGCAATGTGGTGTCCTAATTACTAAAGTTTTGAATGAGAGGGAAGGAAACCCATTCCCAGTTATTGGTTATCTTAAAGGGATTTGAACTCATATCTTTCATCTTGTAAAACTCTTTTTAGGGATGGGATAAAAGGTCCCTGTGCCGGGGAACAGGGAGGGTGTAGAACAGGGAGGCTCAAATCTCTCCCTTGCAGTGTTCCCTTTTTGTGCTGTATTCCTCCTTTTCTCTGTTGTTTGTGGTTGATTTGCATTTTAATGCCAAAGAATGATTTTCATTGACAGTCATTTCACCTACCCCATTTTCCAAGCTGGTTCCCTTGTTTATGTGAGTACACTTACATGTACTTAGATGCAAGAAAAAAATCCATGTGGGTTTAGTTTGAGAAGTAGGAAATAAGAATCTCTGTAGATATTTCATTTCCTATCATGCATATCAATCACTGAAGTTTATTACTTTTTCATCTTGAAATGAAAGAAAATAATGTAAAGCTGGAAACAGGGGAGAAGGGTATAAGCAAGGCATGAGTCAAAAACAAATTATTATTGAAAAAAAATGGTTTACCTTTTCCACATATAAACTGTCTTTTCCTGGGTGGAGAGCTCATTTAGAACTCAAATTTATGAAGTCTCTGAAAATGAAGCACTGGAGTTCTAAACACAGAGAAATCAATCTGTGTCTGAAATAACTCCAATTTCAAGCATAAATGTCTCCATATTGGATTCCCCCTGTATCAAGACAAGCACTAGGGTCCCATCACTAGTCTGTAGATCAGAATTCAAGAGATGGCAGCTTTCTTTACTGAACTTTAATCTTTTTTTGCTAGAAGGCAGGGCACCTTACCTGTTTGTGCTCATCTTTTACCATGATACCTTCATTATAAGCATAGAAGAGAAATGTTCCAACTTAATAAGTATTGAGATGACAGAAGAAATAATTTGAAGGCTGTAAAAGCAAAAAATATTTTCCAGATGTCCCATACTACAGTTTCATGTCAAATAACTGGTGCACAGCCTTCTCCTCATCGCGGGGCAGTTCAAAACCAGATTTTACCCAGATTTGCTGTTCCACAAAATTTTGAAAATGCTTGGAGCAAAATACATTGGACATCATTTGCATTCTTCTTGGTGTGCGGTTCTGTGAAATTCTAGAGTAATTTTTCAGAAGGGCTTGTCTCCACCACAGACTTAGGAGAAGTGGAAATATCTGTGAGGGTCCTGTCTCAAAGGCGCATAAAATAGTTGTTATAGAAGAGAGTGCAAACCTTTGAGAAGCTTGGCTGCAGGAAAGAGCATCTGGAAAGCTCTGAGCATCCCCTCAGAGTAAGAGATTTTGAGGTTTTAGATATTTAGCAAATGGTCAAGAAGTTACCTGATCGCTCAATCTCAGATGAAGACTCACGGAAAATGCTCAACTCTTCACCCAGAAGGTTGCATTTCTAAAAGGTTCATGCCAGGTGACCCAAAAGATCAGCTTTATACGAAGCTAAGTGTGCAATAGGGAGCTCTGAATGCTGTTTAGAAAAAAAAATTGCTCTTACCAATTTAGCGAAGATTGAACCTTGCTTCTGCTGCAGAAACAGATGATATTGAAGATGGTTTTGTGCAGCATAGAGATGTATCATATTTTTTAATATGAGGGCAGCTATTGATTGCAAAAGCCTAAATGGGGAAAAGATGCTCGGGATGGTTCAGACTAAGAATTCTACTGTGCTCACCTGACACATAACTCTTTTAATCCTCTGAAGATACTGGTTACATATAGGAACTTGGGGGTGTATTTCAGTGCTCCATGCAGTGTCACAAAGCCCATTCTGGCTTTAAGAAGTAGTATTTAATGAAGTTTTTGCTAACAAGCTACAAAATAAATGCTAAACCTTTTGATTCAGTCATGTAATTTCCTACGGAAAGAAGTTGTCTGATAATCCCTGAAATAATTTACTGTTTACAAGGACTTCTTTCTGTGGATATGCATATATAGTCTTGCATGCGAGTCTTCCCACTTTGAGATTTCTTAGTTTTTCGGTTCTTCTGGGGGTTCTGGTGGTCTGTATACTACAGTGTTGCCTTTTTTTTTAACCTGTTTGCCCCAGGGGCATTCTGAACACTTATAAGGAAAGATCCCTTGCGATAGCTTCAGAATTTAACTGTTTGCCAAAATGCTACCAATGCACACAAGCTCTCTGGTTTACCTTGTTGTCCAGAGAGGAATGCAGGAGGAGGGATGAATTTGAAAATATGGGTATACGCCTGCAGAGAATCTCACCATTGTATGTTTGACACTAATCCGGCCTCCCTGATACTAAAAAGTGGTATTGGTACCCACTGTGAATATCAATGTCAGATGCCAATTTTGGCTGCTTGCCTCCTGCTAACTCACTGAGAATGGAAATCCCTCTCCTCTTATGCTGTCCATAAACCTGCATGAAAATATTTTTCATTTGCAGTTGATCTAGGAAGCCAGAAAACCTCCAGGAACTCCAGCATCCTCCATCCTTTACTTCATGAGAAATTTAAACCTGTTTACTGGCCCAGTACAGCCCATGATGGCATTGCAAACCTGCTTAAGAGCATTAGACAGTATGCCAGCATTTATCCACTCCGCAATGACTCTTAATTCCCATTACATTCAAATCCCCATCTTTCGCTGCAGCTTGATTACAACGGTGATTAATTTTAAAGTCAACATATTTACCCAAAATACAACATCATTAAAAAGACTAAACATAAAACTGCATATTTACAAATATCTTAACTAGATATGATTAAAACAAACAACCTCGCTCTAACCTTATTTGGCTACATGCAGATGAGCTCATTTTTCTTTTCATCTTTATTCTTTCATACCAATAGATGGCACTAGCATTTTCTCTATTTTCAATGCAATGTTGGATTTCCATATGATACTTGGTGCCCTTGCTCAGATTTTCAAAGGGTTGAATTGCTCATTTCTGAGAGGATGTCGTATCCTTGGAACATATATAATATCACTCCGGTTTTGCTTTCAGCTAGTAAATTTCTGCATACTTCATAAAGCCTCAATATCACCAGGCTGACTTTCCCATTGTGGAAACAAAATGAATTTAAAGTTTGCATTTCCATACTGATGGGAGAGTTCACCATGAAAAAGCCTGTAGGGTCTGAGTACAGGATGCCTTAAAAATTCTATAGCTTTTATTCCATCATCTGTATGAAAATAGAAAGAACTTGCCCCTTTTCTATTATATTTTTATTCGAAGAATGATCAGTGAGTTGTATGAAAAGCAAAGATATGTAAAAATATGAATAAGCATTTCAGTTTATTCTACTTATCCCATACACTTGGGTAATGGTTAAGGTCTTCATATCACATACTCCTCTTTAACTTTTCTACTTAAAACAAAACTTTAGGAAAAATGTATTTTAACATTGTATTAGGTACTCTTATTATTTGCTAGTGTCCAGTCCTCTTGAATTAGAGTAAAATTTCAGTTTTTCATTGTCATCCTTAGCCATTTTTTTTCATAAACCTCTGTTTAGGACAGGATGCGGTAGAGACCTGCACTTCCAATGTGAGGTAGAATCAAAGGATTGTATTTCAGATAGCATCAAGAATAAATGTCTTACAGATTCAATTCATTGCTCTGTCAGAGAGATTTTGTGGGATCAGTGTCAAAAAAAAATCACTGAAAATCTTACTGCCAGCTATTTATAGAAATGGCATTTCTCTAACATATAATGCTGTTTAGAAAATATAATTGCAAGAAATTGCAATTTCTGCAAGAAAATTGCAGAAATACCTATCCATTTTTTTATATCTGATAGAAACTGAGGTGAATCCATGAACCAGAGTAGATCGTGCTTTTTTAAATTAAAAAACAAGCTAATCTTCTCATTCCCACACATTGGTCATGCTTCATTCTCCTGCACCCAGACTATGTGGTTTTAGGAAACAACAACCAGTTGAATAAAATACACTTCAATGGTAGGAAAGTTCCCCTTGTTGTTCTGAGGAATAATCAGATAATGGATTTTGAATTATGATGTGAAACCACAGGAACAAGTAAGTTGTGGACTTGTGACATTTTTTCATATTAGAACTCTGCATTATTGATATGGCTGCTGAAATATGGCAGATAATGTCATTTGGCCTGGCTTGGCAGCCTTGAGTACGCCGTTCTGCACCTTCAACAACTGCAGTATTTCCATTTGCTAATGCAGAACTAATTAACATGGCCATTAAGACACCTGGGCTTTGACATGGGAACAAACAGAAAACAAGCAAAAATTAAACTACCATAATTATGTTTGTCTCTCTGAGCCAAGCACCAGTGTCCTGGGATTTCCTGCCTATATTTGTTCCCTTTGTTCATCTCCCTCCCTGGTAATAATGCTACACTTGTGAAAATTAATTCTTTGGAAATTGATTACAGTTGGACATTGTCTGCCCATGAAAGTAACCATCTATGATACCTGGTGGCATCCTAGGATGAATAAGGATGCATTGATATCACCTCTTCCTGAGTTGGATTGTCAGGTGCAGGCCAAGGAGGTGAGCCCTGCCAAGGAGAGGAAGGAAAAGGAATGACATGATGGTTACGTGAATGGAAAATGAGTTTTTCAGCAACCTGCAGCAAGGCAGATAATTCAATAAGACTAAAAGATTAGGACTGCTTGAGCCAACTCAAATGCTCTTATGAGATGCAAGGTTGGCTGTGACTTGAGGTTTCTCATAACAAGCAGGAAAAGTTGTCCTGACTTTGTCCTTCTGACCTCTTCCTTGATAAAAGAAGACAGTCTAGTCAAACGTGTTTATTTCTACTTTTATAGCCCTTGTGCACAAATATGATTTTTTTCCATTTAAGCTTACGTCACTAGGAAATCAGCACAAGGAGATTCTCCCTGGACAGATGCTCTTCCTTCTGTGTGTCCCGTCCTTGACACACTCTGATTTGGGAAAGATCTCTGTTGTCTGCTGTCCAGTTCCCATTACAAGATGAAAATTGGAGGTGAGAAATCAAGAGTTCCACGTTACAACTGCAACCAGGGATACTCCTTTGTAGTTTGACATCATATCCATGAGTTGCAGCAAAAGATTTTAGCCTGATGGTAAATTATTATCATAACTTGTTTTACAGATGAGTCAAGCTTCTTGCAGGAGAATGGCAAATAGGGAAATCTATTTATGGAAAAGCACAGAGGGCAGAAAACATGCAAAACCTAAGGGCCGAAATTGCAGAAAGGAAGAGTAAGCAGAGTCTGTTCTGACAGTTGAGTCCCCACTGTATAATAAAACTGGTAATTTTTTCATTGCTAGTAGAGGCTGAGATCTTAAATGAAAAAAAAAAAGTGTATAGCAAAGAACAGAAAGCAGAAGCTCGGAGTACTGCAGCTCCATAAGGAATTTCAAACAATTGGTTCTTCTCTCTTTAACTTCATTATATTTCCCTATTCCTTTAATATCAATTCTTTTCATCTTCCAGGCACGCTAATTTAAAGTGCTTTTAACACTTTTTCAGCATATCATCTGTTTGCATAATAATTTCCCCCAAGTCCTTATAAGGGCCATAATAATCCCTTCATGTTAACTTTTATTATTTGATTTCCAGTTTTCTCATCTCTGAAGGGGGGGCATGGGGGAATATGTGTATTAACAAATAGCAGCTCCTAGCAATTTCTACAGAAAAAAATCATTAAAAAGGAGAAGTTTTACTATTGCATTAGGGCAACAGTAGTCACACAGTTATGTTTCTATCAGCCTGATTGGAGTCACAAGAAGGTAAGAAGAGAGGAACTAATTCAGACCAAACACAGCATTCTGTTTCTAACATCAAAGCTGAATGGTAGGAAGGTAAGAGCAGGTCAAGCAGAGGTGATAGATGCTCTTAATTTTCTCCTCTCCTTCACATCTGAGCCTTTTGTAACTTGTCTGTCAATTTGCAATGGATATTTTTATGTTTGAGTAGTCTCAAAGGATGATCTGAACCCTTAGACACATCTCACATGAGCAAAATCCTTTACCAAGATGTTCTGCAGGTCTACAGCCTTGTTTGTGATGAATCATCTCCTTTTGTTTGTTCTGAACTTGGACTCCAGTCATTTTATTTATTTTCCTAGTTCTTGTACTAGAAGAGATGGTGAAAAATCAGTCCTTAACCAACTCCTTAAATGTTTTATGATTATTCATGAGCAAGAAGAGGTACACGCATGTGTCCCTATGGAAAGATGTGATGTATGGAGTTGAAGAGCATAGTTAAAGATTATGTAAAATTTAAAATGGTTCAGGGCAGCGTCTGCCATGCATACTACATCATACAATACTCTTTCCAAAAAATTTCTGCCTCTTGTATAACTGAATAAATGTAAATGTAAATATAAATATATGCCAGAAGTTTTAAGATTTGCAAAACGTGTGCATGAAGAATTAAATGAACATTCAGTTCTGTCATATGTGAAATAAAGAACATGTGTCCTTGCTGTACTCCTGACTTTTTATCATTAATTTGTTTCCACACATCAGTAGCAGTACCTTTGATATTTACTTTATAACTTTGGAAAGAAAGATTATATGAAGACTTTGCCTTTCAGACATTTTGCTGCATATTATAAATTGCCTTCTCTGCAAACTAGCAGAGCAAGGACTCTATTCTTTGACTATAACTGAGACAATGTCAATAGATAAGTCTGTGTTAAGACTTCAAGATCATATTATTTAGACTTAATTAGATTAAATTTTGTGTGTGTGTGTGCTTTTGTTGGCAGTTTTCTGTTAAGGTCATTCAGCAGAGCTCATACTTAAAAAGAAATAGCTGCATGGAGCTTTATTACTTAATATATAGGAGTGTTTCAATTGCCAAAACCCAAGGTGAGTCAAAGGAAAAGACTGCTCAGGTAGATAGAAGGACATGTCAGGAAACAACCAATATCTCAGCCAAGTCACTGTTGCCAGTCCCAAAGAAAGATTCTTCTGACAGTTGTTTCATTTACTGATTCCTGTCTTTACAGATAGGCTCACCAGTTGCAGAGAGAGCTGAAGTTTAAGTCCTGGAATCAATGTAAAATATCATAAAGCACTATAGAAGAAAAGTTGCTTTACATTTCTCAAAAAAATTCTTGTGCAATATCAGATAGTAGCAAGGCTTGGAATTCTTGCAGTTTGGATGTGATCTACGGAAGACACTACTTGATCAAGAGAAACAAGTTAGATGAGGGCTTCACGTGTATCCCCCTAAACAGATTTTCAGGTGAAGAGTGGTCACTCACTCCAGCCTGAGTTTTCTGAACAAAAGTAAATAAAAGGGCCAAAGTTGTGCAGCTCCCTTGAAGAACCTAGCTTGCTCATGGAGACCACCACCATCTTCTGATAGCTACCTGGGCACTTGTCTCCGTTTCTATCTATACAGACGCTGTTGAGATGATACTGCCATGGTCTGGCCTTGCAGACCCGTTGTCATACACTCTCTCTTATTAAAACTATAAAAGATTTCCTGCTACTCATAAGAAGGCCATTTCGCACAGGTAAACCTTTAAATTTAGAGGATTAGGCAGAGGAGTATTTGTACATTCCTCGGGATGATTACTCCATGCACAGGGGCTTAGAAAATCACTGAGATAAGGAATCCATCTGCTAATGCAGGGGAAAAGGTTTCAATAGAACATCAGCGAAAGCAAGAATCATTGGCTGCTGGCCCAGGGATATTAACACTATTGCCAAGTGCTGACCTGTCTGTAGCAGAGACCTTTGTCTGCCACAAAGTGTTGTTAATTAGATGGAAAGGTCCCTGTTGATTGCAGCAGGCTTTGCATCAGGACACTTAATGGGAAGGAGAGGACAATTCTGAAGTGGCCAATCAGGGCCAGAGTAATGCCGTAATCTATCTTTATTTTCATTTGTTTCAAGTCTGAAATCAGAACAAGTAAGACATAACTCTAAATATTAGTAAAGGTCTTCACTTAAGTGAATCTATGGGTGGTTGGTACCAAAGAGACAGTTGTATTGTCTTGGTTGCCTTCTTTGCAGAAGTATTTTCTGTCTACTTGTGCATATTTTTACTCCAACAGGTGATTTGTAAGATCATCAATACTGATGGGAGAGCAGTGTTGTCTAGGAGTGTGGTAGAGACCAACCTTTACAGACTTGGAAGTCCAAACATTGAGATGTCTGACTCTTCTCTTGGTCCTGCTTACTCTTGATATGTTGCTCATTATTTTTGACTGTTTTGGGAAAGAAGACATGATACCATCTACATAGGAAGCAGAAAAACTATGACTAGTAGATCCACAGCAGTGGATATGCATAAGTCATTAAAAATATGTAGTTTGGATTGGTTTTCCTGGAAATGAATGTCATGCAGGCCACAATCAAACCCCAGTATATCAAAAAACTTCTGGCCCAAGTGTTCAGCACCTCATTGCTGGAATTTCAAATGGATTTGAGTGTTGCTAAATCTGAATAAATTTGCAGATACTCAAAGAAAATGTTAGAAATGATGAGGAGATGCTGTTGTTTCTAGAAAAAATAAAAAAGAGTATTTCAAAGAATAAACAAATCCCTTTGCTTGAAGGGTGCTAATAATGTTTTGCCATGTACAGGATACACTAAATTTATTTGTCAACATTAAGCAGAATGTTTATTTCATAAAATCTTTTTGGAGGATAAATAATGCTTAAAGAGGGTTTCTGCATCATCACTAAAGCACTTCTTAGAAGGAAAGTACAGATGAAGAAAAAGAATATAAAGAAGAATGAAGGAATCTCGCCTGAAAACGGAAAACACTGGCTTATATGCATAGATCAGATTAAGCAAAATGTGCAGGGCAATGGTCTCCATCAAAAGCAATAGGTCTAATAACAGGACTTTGTGGTAAGAAAGACAGAATGCTTTAATATTCCCATAGATATGTACTATGTAAAATAGAAGTTTTTGTCTCCTTTGCAAAAAAATCTTAACAGTCTTTGCAAATCACTTGTTTAGATCTTTTTCTGTGCTGATTAATTGACACTCTTGCTGTCTGACTAATAAGTTCTTTGGGATGTTTACATGGTCCCTCACCATATTGCTGAATACGTTGACTCCTGGAATTTAGATGGGGCTTCTATAGCTTTTAGACAATCACACCCTAATAATTTTTTTCTTATTTTTTTTTTTTACTATTTTTTGATGGAATATGAATTAAATATCATGTGAAATAAGTAACTTTTATTTTCTCTGTTTTGTGATAAAGATCAACACTAGATATACTTCCCAGTTTAGTGTCTCGATGCCTATTCCCATCAATCCCCAAAGAATAATTGTTATAACAGAAGAGTACTTTGTTTCACGTTTCCAGGTTCACCTGTTATCACAGGTTAAACACAGATTGAAGCATAAGAGGCAATTTCTCTAAAATCAGGAGAGAATAATAGAATGGATATACCTGATCTGACTTTGAAGTGAGAATAAAAACAGATACCATCGCGAAGAAATTTGATTCCATGGTGCTCATTGCAGGAGTAAAAAAAAGATTCAAAGATTGTAACTGAAGGAAATTCACTTATTAGCAGAAATTATTCAAGGATTTGATGGCAAAGTGCAGTCGGGTTATGAATTGTAACATGAAGTGATAGATACAGGACACCGGTTTTAAATGCCATTGTGAGCTCCTTAAAGTACTGTTTTCTCTAACCTGCACTTTGCATTTGTGAGATCTATGGATGGAAAAAGCACTCACACTATTATTAAAGATTCACCAGTAACTGACTCACCAATCTAATGGTTCTATGAAATCAACCTACATTCTTCTTTTAGAGTCTCTGCTGCTTCAGTCTTTGCTTATGCATATGTGAAAGTGCATTACTTACAACTATTCTGCAAAAAATACTTGAACTTCTCCTCCTGTTAGTTTTGTTTGTTTCTTTCTGTTTGTCTTTGGTGTGTGGTTTCAGTGTTGTCATTCTCTGGGTTTGATAAGTTGCACTTTATGGTCAATGGAATTGTCCCCAGTATCTCGCCAACTGGTTCTGCCTTTGGCTCATTGGTATTTGGAAACGAGAAGCAAGCTTCGTATGCAGAATCTGAATCCTGTATCTGACTATGCTGATTTCCACATGCGATAAACACCAAGAAAAATTTTGAATGTACTAGCTGAGGGAAGCATGTTACCATTCACCTCAAGGGATGCTGCATCTAATATGGAAACAGAAATAAAGACGATAGAGGTAGGTGGAAGCTTCCCAGCCTCCGAACCTTTGGGGGTCTGCAAAACCTTGATATGGAAAAAAATCAATGTTCTGAGTGATTTAATTTATTATTTAGCAAATAGAAGCAATATGAGCTCTTGCTGCTTGGTTGGCAGAGCAAAGACTAGGCGATAGAGCAGGCATAATCATTCATGTGAGGTTTCCTTCAATTCTGCATGCAAGTCAAGTTGTGTGTATGAATTGTCACACTGTTATCACTTTTAAAGCCTATACTGTAGCTCCTACTTATTATAATTGCTCTGCAATAAAGCAAGAGTAAAAACCCATTTGTCAATAGTTTCCTTTGTCAGTTGAAATATATCCAGCATCTTTCACTTCCCTCAGTTTCTAAATGCATCTGTGTGAATTTAAAGGGTTTGATTGTGACTTGGAGACCACTTGTAAGAAGAGAAGCTGTAAAGAAAACCTTATCAGCCCTGGTAGATTCCCTATTAACCTTAGGCTCTTTTTTTCTGCTTTTGAGTGTAAACAGACTAGAATGGTTTGGCTGGCAAAGATGTAAGTGAGAGAGACAGAAATCCAGGTGGTGTTTGATTAGTTGTTGCATCCTCTAGTCATTTACAGACTATAGACCATTTTGTTCAGCATGAAAATGCTAACAATGGACCAATCTGGAGGGAAAGCAAGAAAACCTGTCAAGAAGTTGCCAGAATTGCCAGAAGTTTGAGGAAATGGAGACTGCCAAGACATTGTGCTTTTAGTTTATGACCATCTGACTCTTTCTGCCCTGAGACATATTTAAAAAAAAAAAAAGAAAAAAAAGTGAAATGATTAATGAAGGGAGAAGAAACAAAAGACTTCAGCTACTAGAAAGAAAAACAATCCCCTCCCTTCCCTTCTGTGACTCTGTGATTCTTTGGAAAGAGAGACAACATTGATATTGAGGGGGCATTAGCATGGACCAGTCCTGACCACAACACAATAATTTGATCCCAAGGAGCCTGTAAATCAGCATAGTAATCAAGCAGATTTTAGCACCTAATTTCCTGGTGTTTCCTTATCCTCTTAAGTACTGTGGTGGTGAGTTTGGCTGTTATTCCTCTATAGTGGAGCAGAATCACCAGTCCTGGCAGCATCAGAGTATCTCTCAGATACTCCCTCAAGCAACAGCTTTTCATCTTCCAAAGTACCTATACCCTGTCCAACAGCGTAGAAAAAATTCTGACCACCATCACACCTTTACTTCTGTTCAGGATGTCAGGAGGACAGCGTCTTTCCTCATCCCATGGGTGCAATGAGTTAGAGCAACCTCCTTGAGTACTTCTAGCCAGCTTCACCTCCAGTGCGTTCAATCTGTGGCTTCAGTAGATCGATATTGTAAATCCAGAGCTCTTCTGTATTTGATTTTTTGTCTGTCAGGAAGATGCATCAAGTATTACAGAAGTCCTGCTCTTTCATTTACTTCAGAGAATCTTTGTAGAAATATTTTGGGCAACTGAGGGAGGAGTAGGAATCTTCATAAGCTCATTCAGGAGATTCGTAACCAGCGCTCTCTGGTAGCTCACTGATGGTTAAAATTCTTCTAGTTTTACCCTTTTAGTTTTCTGGATGAAACAATCATAATATTTTGTTGTTCTTGTGTATCCCCTGCCTAAAACCAAACATACATTTTTTTTCTTTTTTTTTTTTTGATCACAGCTCACATAATTTTAGCCAAAAAAGAATAACATAACAAGCGTTTTGTAATCTCACTCTATAGCCATGAAGACCCAGAGTCGTGGAAATCAACAGCGATCAAGATATTTTCTGGGTCCTCTCAGTCTTGTCCAAGGAATTGCTGAGAGGAAGCCTGTACTGAACTCAACTCCACAGGTTTTTGAGCTATGAAAGAAGCTCTTCCTCTGAGCTGTGCAATTTCTCAGCCACTGCCACTGAATTTCCTATTAGAATTCACTGCATGCTCCCTATAAACAAAATGTTCTTGTTGCGAATTAACAATATTGGCCCAATGTACGTCAAGACAAACACCAGGAGTGTGAAAAAACCAAAGTTTGGCATGTTTCAGCAGGTTATTGGTCTCCTTCTCTCTCTCCTTTTTTTTTTTTTTTTTTTTTCCCTTTGGAAGAATATAAATAACTGGGAATAAGCAGAACATAGTGTGCTCAGTTAAAGTGTTTCTATGCTGAGAGTGCTCAAACAAGTGGGATAGGTTTGCTCAAGACCAGAAATTTCATATAACTGAATTTTCATCAACCAAACAGAAAGTTTCAAGGACTTCTGTGCATTACCCTGGAAAAAGGAGTAACTTGTATCTTTTGTATGTTCTACAAATTCTGTGTGGTAATGGAGAGCCTTGGAGAGCATCTTTCCTCCCAAAGAGTTATTTGCCAATTTAATAGATTTTGAGAATCAACCAAAGAATTATAATTATATATCCATGTGGATCCATCCTTGCCTTGTTCCTGGCCAGGTTGTGACATACTGGTCACAAACAAGCTCTATGGCTTTTCTAGATCTCTCTTCCTTATCGGTCTAACACTTATATTTCTTCTATCAGCAGAATCATAGAATCATAGAATGCCTAAGGTTGGATGGGACCTCTAGAGGTCATCTAGTCCAACCCCCCCTGCACACGCAGGGCCACCTAGAGCACGTGGCACAGGACTGCATCCAAGCGGGTCTTGAAGATCTCCAGAGAAGGAGACTCCACAACCTCTCTGGGCAGCCTGTTCCAGTGCTCTGTCACCCTCACTGTCAAGAAGTTCTTCCTTAAGTTCCCGTGGAACTTTTTATGCCTCAGTTTGTGGCCATTTCCTCTGGTTCTGTCAGTGACCACCAGTGAAAAGAGGCCAGCCCCATCCTCCTCATTGCCTCCCTTGAGGCACTTATAGACACTGATGAGGTCCCCTCTCAGCCTTCTCCAGGCTGAACAGGCCCAGCTCCCTCAGCCTCTCCTCATAGGGCAGATGTTCCAGGCCCCTGATCATCCTCATGATGATCAGCCCTGCGCTGGACTCTCTCCAGCAGCTCCACATCCCTCGTGTACTGTGGGGCCCAGAACTGGACACAGTACTCCAGATGTGGCCTTACCAGGGCTGAGTAGAGGGGCAGGATCCCCTCCCTCGACCTGCCGGAGACGCTCCTCTTAATGCACCCCCGGATGCCATTGGCCTTCTTGGCCACGAGGGCACCCTGCTGCCCCATGGTCAACCTGTCGTCCACCATGATGCCCAGGTCCTCCTCTGCAGTGCTGCTCTCCAGCAGGTCGGTCCCCAGCCTGTACTGGCGTCTGGGGTTATTTCTGCCCAGGTGCAGGACCATGCACTTGGCCTTGCTGAATTTCATGAGGTTTTTGACCGCCCAGTTGTCTAGTCTGTACAGAATGACAAATAAAGAACTTTTTCCCTCTTCTTCTTCAATTTTTGAACTGTTTGAGATGAGGGGTTGGAAGTGCCTAAATAAAAACCTTGAAATAATGACATTTTTGAAAGTTTTATGGGGGAATAATCATTACAAAGATGCCATTTTCTAAGAAATAGATTGCTTTTTCTGCTTGCAAGTACATAAATATGCAGGGCAGGGCATACCCAAGATGTGAATGTTGGAGAAACAGGTACAGAAGGAAATATTCATTAGTGCTTGTGCTCTTTGGGATACAACTTGTAGAACACAGAAAATTGAATACTATCAGTGAGTAAAGGATGAGAGAGTAGTTGCATCCACTAGTCCTTGTGGTACATCTACTTGGAAAAATAATGGGATCATAGTATAATATTTCCAAAGCATGTGTCCTTTTTAAAAATAAAAAATAAAAATAAAATAAAATAAAATAAAATAAAATAAAATAAAACATAAAAAAATAAAATTAATTTAAAAAAAAATCAGATGCATGTCATCAAATAGGCAAGATCTGTTTCATTTACTGGAAATTCTTCTCTAAACCAGGGACTGTTTCTAATCCTCTCTCCTGGGCTATAACTAGGTCTTTCCCTAATGCATCAACTGGACTCTAAGTTGGGTTTTCCATGCACTTTTCTCATTCAGCACTGTATGCAGAGAGCGAGCAAAATGCTTTGTGCTGATAACAAACGTGTATGCCCTCAAGGCACTTTTCACATTGTACCTTGCCCTAAAACACACACTTTGGCCAATTAATTGCCTTCTCTATGCACAAAACATAGATGAAATGCATGAAATCATCAGCATACCCATTATTTCACCGTGCATATATATATATACATATATATATACCATGTCTATACCTTTAAACGACCTTTCCAAACATTTTGTGGGTTCCCTTTTCCCTATACAATCCCATAGACATCCCATGTAGTTCTTTTTTAATCTGTGCACATCGTGCTTATTAAACTGTTATCTCCCGATTATCAGTCACACTCTCTAGCCCCTCATTACAGCAGTTGCAGTGTTACTATAATTAGACTTCATATTTTTCAGACCTCCATAACAGTGTTTTAGTCTCCAAAATGAAGAGTTCATTCATGCCAGAATGTTTTGTTTCGTTATCATTTTCCTTTTTTTTTTTTTAATTTGCCCAGTGAACCAAAATATCAATTACTTGAAGAGCTCTAATTTAGAGGAGAAAATAAGGAATAGATTTTTAACAGTGAATTATTAACTATTAAATCTACTTAATTAATGCTGTGATGGATTCTCCATGCCTGGAACTCTTATATCAAGAACATTTTTTTTCCTCCCCTTATTATAGTGGATTTTTCCTATGTAGAAAGATATGCTTCACTGTTAGCATGGTTATTAGTCTTGAAGTAAAAGTTAAAACAGACAAATTCTGTTTTTCCTCACTTGGTAGGAAAAACTCCCTTATAGCTACATAGTCTGAGATGAACCTGACATCATTTACGACCCTGTCACATCTTGAGAGAATGTCCCCACCAGCCTCAGGCATCATCTGCAGGTGGTTGCTAGTCCCCAATCTTCAGCTAATTGCTCCAGCTGTTTTTACACTAAAAAAAATACTATTTGCCTTAAAAATTGGATTGGCAGAACTCAGCATTGTATCTCTGTGGGAGATTTGCTTTTCAGAGAGCCAGTCTCATCCACGGTGACTTTCAGTGAGGTTCCTTTATTCTGATGTAGAATTCTCTACTGACTTTGATGATATGTCTCTGTTTTCACTCATGAAATCAGAGTTGACAATGCTGCAAAATTTTGTTAGAAGCAGTTGTTGGGCTTGGAGGTGTCACAAAAGACTTCTAGGGCTCCGGGACTTTCTCAACCACAACAAGTTACCTTTGGGACAAAAGCAAATTTCCTAAAGAAGGTTTTAATAGCCATAAGGAACACATTTGTAGACTTTTGTGTCCATCATTTCCTAAGACTTAGTTGCTTCCATGGTGGATTTATGAAGGAGAACTGGAAGCTTTTATGTCTTAAAGTAGATGATAGAAGTAAGAAAGACCAAACAGACACTTTTGGGACTATGGAGGAAAGGAAGGGTGGAAATCTGTACATGGCAAATCTGTGTGTGTGATAAGACAGATCCAGACTTCATCTCTCTTTGCTGTAGAATCTATAGAATTACTAACCTTTTTTTTCTTTAAATGGTTTACCTAAACTTTAAAAGACTTGAAGGTCAAACTAATGAATCTGAATTTATTTATGAATTTAGTTATTCATCAAGGATTAATCAGGCTCGGTCCCAAAGTTGTATCTGTGTCTGCAGAAGGGAACAGGAGATTCCCCCTCTCAAGAACCTTAAGATCTACACCACAGCTTCTGATTTCTCTTTTATAAGAGAAATCTGGAAGCAGTTAACTGACTAAGCACTTTTCTTCTTTCAGATAGAGCACAATATGCAAAGAAAAAAGAAATGTTAACCCTGGGTTGATGTTGGGGAGGACTCTCGTGTCTATTCCACCCCTGTTTTTTCCACATGTATTTGCAGCAGGTAATTCTCCAGTTTGTACTGCAAATATTATTATTTTATTTTATTTTATTTTATTTTATTTTATTTTATTTTATTTTATTTTATTTTATTTTATTTTTTGAGGGAGTATGGAGCAATGAGGGATTAAGCATTAATTAAAATAATATTTCGTTGTATTGACTCTTTTCCCCTTCATTTGTGAGAATGTCATGGGACAAGGGGACCAAGCACAGACATTGTGTGTTATTATACACAGTGCAGAGACTGAAGAGGCTCTGACCAAGGCTAGTGCCTCAAGATACTGCCATCATTTGTGTAATAAATGCTACTAATATCAGATCTTTAAAAGTCAAAGAAATTTACGCCCACATTTGAGCCCCAGGATTACTGGAAATTTCATTCCAACCTTAGTTAAAACTTGATTTCAGATTGCATTGCAAGGCTCAGCTCTCTCTGGAATTTCCATTTTGCAAAACCCAAGTTCTAGGTTTGTAAGAAAACTTTTTCAAATTTCATTACGAAAATTTCCCATGCCTCCTCTTTCACTATAATTTCACTTGCCTCTGAAATATTAGAATTCACTCATTGCTTGAGGCAAGATACAGGAACAAACGGGCCAGCAATTTAATCGAGTCTAATAAATCCTATGTTCCTCAATAAAATGTTGTGCTTTTAGTCCCTTGTTGTGTCTGTAACCACGTTGTGGTTTTGAGGCTTAGGAGCACATTGAAAGTCTGAGGTATGTATTCACAACAGAAATGTCATGTTTGCTAAAACACAACTTAGTAATTCTCACAAGTCTCAATCACTGACTCTTATGTGCTCAGTTTCAAGCATAAAATTATTACCAGGGAATCACACAGCAAAAAATGGTATTGTTTTCTCTGTGATTCAATCCCCTTTCCACCTCTTTTTTTTTTTTTTTTAAGTTGCAGGTTATAGAAAGAAGGTTAAATTATATTCTCCCTAAAAGAGATTTTAATTACATGCTTCTTCCATAGTAGTTTGTATCAGCAAGTTTCACAATTGCTTGGTGGCCTTATCATCCTCAAACCTCCCAAAACGTATTGACTGGCTCTTCACTCTACTGGGAAATCAAATACCAATGCACTTATTGAAAGCTACTTGTTGGTACCTGTGTTTAAATATTTCCCTCTTGCCCTGACTACTACCTTGTGATGCACCTCATTTCAGTTCATGAGTTCAACGAATCCAATTCAATTCAATTCATACAGATTCTGAGAATCAGAAATTGAAATTAATTTCAGAGTGACAACATGGTCTTTCAGATACATCCAAGTTATCTGTTTGCTTCCTACATTATATTCTGGTCTCCAGGTAATATTTCCTCTATACAGTCAGAAGAAGATACCTGCACAAACTAATTCAAGAAGTCCAAAACTCCATCTGAAGAACAAATGCCTCATTGTATTTATACATTGAATGTGACTAGTTGCTGCACAGTTTGCAATGGTTAATATCTGGTCATTTGTAATTTTTTGTTTAAAGCTGACCATCTAATGGTCACCTTGCTTCAAAAGGTCTTTGCCTGAAGCATGAGTGCAACGTCTACTCCCATATAGACACTTGTTAGATGATGTCTCTGTCTATCACAGAATCATAGAATCATTATGGTTGGAAAAGACCTTGACTCCGTGTTAAATCATCTGCTGTAGAAGTGAATGGCTGGGAAGAAAGAGGGAAACCAGATCAGTGAGTGCTAAGACACTTCACTTCATACTTCTTATATTACTTATTTTTCACTTTTGCTCAAAGCACTATATAGAAAGGGGTGGAAGGGGTTGTTGCAAGGGACATACGTAGGACACAATGCCTCTCCCTTGCTTTGCCTACCAGTATCCCTAATCTTTACAAAGATACAGATGACAAAACACAATGAAGACTCCTAGAAAAATAAGATAATGGGATTACTAATTACAGCTACCACATATTAACATTATGTATGATAATACATAAAAACTGAATTCAATGTCGGTGTATTCTGATAACTCATAGAACTAAATGCAGTTGTCCTGACACCACCTTTTTGACTCCAAACTTTCCATCTGTCCTCTCAAAGACTGGACAAAACATGACCTCTAAAATGCACTCCCACACATCTGAGTGTGTCTGAGTCCTGTCAGCAGAAGTCCTTGCTAAACAAGGGACTTTGCAGCAATAAATGGACTTAGCTTAGCTGAAATTTTTCAGGAAATAAAAACAACAGCTTACATGTATTGAGCCAGGGACCAAGCAGAGTCAACCAATTATAGCTAAATATCAGCTCAATATCTGCCCTTTCCAGCTAAGGGATTATTTGGAAGGGCACATGCTTTTGCTCGTTTCCTGGCTGTTTGGCGTCTCTGCTTGTAAACCTGCATTATAAGATTGTTTTGATTAGCTGGAGAGAAGTAGACATCTCCCTCATCTGCTGAGCAAGGACTGGTTTCTTTATAGACTGGAGTCAAAAACTGCTGGCATCTCCCTGTGTCTCAGTGGGATTCCCAAAATGCCTATAGGGATGGTTCACGTGGACCATGTGTGTGAAGATATTGGATACCATCCCAGCAGTGTTGGCAGGATCAATAGGAAAATGTCCTTAGCCTGAGGTGAAAGAACTCTTCTGAATAGAGCTAAAACACGCTGCCACTTACTGAAATAACAGCAATATCTACCCAGTATGTAGCCCTTGACTGTCACAGAGATGGCACATGGAAGAACCCAGAGAAGAAGGGCTGGATCATTTCACCTTTAAATGTAGCTTTGGCAGCATGGAAATGAAATATGAGATGCACTAATCTTCAAATTACACATAATTCGGTAAAAACATCCCTTTCATAAGCTTAAATTACTGATGCGGTAGCATAAAGCTGGGCTTGATGCTATTGCAATAGTATCTTGGCAAGCCAGAAGCTGGATTTGAGGGTCTATATTTGGGTTACATTTTGCATATAGAATTTATTGTCCATCTCTATCACAATAACTCATGCTATGTCAGAAGCTAATTGTCTTCCCAAAGTCATCACAATCTCCATGCTAAAATACGTCAGTCCTGATGGGATTTGTTCTACTGGGTGATCAAAAATGACACCAATCCAGAGTTAACAATTATGGTTCAATAAATTCTGACTTAGTCCAGTTCTGCAGTCAGTCTCAGCAAGATACTGGAAAAATTGGAGAAAAAGAGATGCAAAAATGATTTGAAGGCCGGAAAAATGTTGTATTGTGGGAAAAAAAAGTCAAATAACTCAATCTGTTTAGCTTAATAAAAAGAACATTCATTAGAGGATGTAAATACCTTCATGGGGAAAAAATACTTTGTAATAAGAGACTGTTTAATCTGGCAGAGAAAGGTGGAATGAGAACTGATTGTTTGAAGCTTAATTCAGACAAATTCCAATTAGAAATGAAATATAATGTCACTGAATCTGACTGCCAAGAGAAAGCATTAGGCTCAGCCCAGATGAGACTGGGTGGAAGGCAAAGCTGGATGAAGCCCAGAAGGTCAATGCAGGAATTGAACTAGATCTTGGTCTAGGAATTTCTCAGGGAAATGAGATAAAGATGAAAAATACATATATGGGAGCTAAGAATTACTCTTCTTTCTTTCTCTCTCTTTCTCTCTTTCTTTCTTTCTTTCTTGGACTGTAATAGTACCCTGAAATGCTTTTGGAGAAACCTAAGGAAACAAAACTGGCCATTGCAATGGTCTATTTATCAGCAATTCCAGTGATCTACTTTCGTCATCAAGCTATGGTTTATAATCACTGTGCACTTGCTAATTACCATGTGCCTTTCTGATAGCCCTGCCTTTAGCAAAACTAATACAACTGCAAAAGATATCGGAACGGGCAATGGGGGTTATCATAGAAATGTGACAATCTCCTGTCAGAAAATGGCTAAATAAATTAGTTTTCATCATCCTAAACAATGGAACTGTTAAAGAATAGCAGAGATCTGCAAAATATTGAGCAGTCCCAGAAAAGCTACAACTGTTTATTCTTTGTCTCTTTTTCTTTGCCCAAGATTGTTTGGAGTATTGGAATGAAAAGAGTAGGTGATGGACTCAAAATGAGCACAAGGAAATAATTTTGCACAGCAGAAAAACTTCAGCATCTGGACAAAATAATGGAGAAAAAAACCCTAAATCTGCTGAGGATTGGTAGATGCAATAACCCCCAACCCCAAGAGAGCTCCAGTGGGTAGGGCAGCATCTTCCTATCAGCCTCTCACTGTTGTTGTACCCTTGGCATCTGCTACCCAATACTGTTTTCAGGACCGGTTTTCTTTCTCAAATCAATGGTGTAATTTGGTATTATTGTGAACAGATGTCCTTAGGAAAATAGCAAAACCCAGGTTTGCTAATGCAGTTCTGTTAAGAAACATCTGCATGCAATGCATGGCCTACATGGAGGCACCACAGCAATACTGAGTGAATTCATGAATGATCATGAATGTCAGAAAATCTCCCCAAAGTCACTTGAGATGCCCTATGCCTAGACTATAAGGCATTACTGAAAAATATTAATATTGCCAATCATCATCAGAGAAAAGAACTCCTCTACAAGCAGACAAAAGACATAAAGAAGTGAAAAGGAGGATAAAAAGTAAATATCCATTCAAAAAAACACAGGCTTTTTCCCATAAACAGAAGTGAATCAAAATATAAAACCCTTTCAATAAAATGTTTCACAGTCTCAAGACATCACCCATCTCTAATTACAATCACATCTCTTTGTCTTATTAACCAACAATTATGATCCATCTCCTAAGCTTTTGGATTATAGGCTACCTCACAGTGCTTAAGAGTGACAGGCTGCTTGCCATTGTGAAAATAACCATATAAATAAGGGCTTTTATCATTTTTAAAAACAAAGAAGTGTATTGCAACACTGTAATTCTATATTTTTATATTAGACTGAACCACAGCTGGTAGCCCTTAGGAATTAATATATTTGTGAGGAATCTTGCTACATAAACCTTCAATATATACCGCTGTCCTAAAATAATTTTAAATTGCAACTCACACACCACTGCTGATACATTTTGCTTCCCATTATCAATGACTAACTAAAGAGTTATTTGTGTCATTTGTATCCACACAGAGGGTATTATAGATGGATTATTAAACGCTTATGTAAGTCATCAATGTCAATTGAAATTATATATTATTTTTCTTCCTCGTTTCATTTGAATGGACCAACTTCTCATAAAAAGACTATTTATAATAGAAAAAGGAGACCCGGGTCTAAAAAGGAATATGGCATGAGGATTAACAGAATGAAGTGTATCATGTTCAGTCCTACAAAGGATGAGTCAACTGGCTAAATGTCACATCTGCTGCAGATTTTATAAGGAAGGAGAGAAAAGGAAGATGAGAAAACCTGTACCTTGCCCATGGTGCGTGATGTCTCTAGGGTTAATTAGCCATAGCAAGGGATTTCTTTGCACTGTGCTGTAGGGAACTTTTTCTAAGGGGAGGTCATAGGAGGAGAAATGCTGTAATGGTTTTATAGGCCAGATCATTGAAAGAACTACCAACAAAAGGTATGTTCAATATTGAAAATCTAAAAGTCAACATGCATCTTGTGTTTTGGACAAGATACATCTCCAAAAGGGCTGTGGAAATTTTCCAGATGTTTGCAAATAGACAGGTTCTCTAGTTGAGTCTAGACAGTTCTTTTCAGGGTGTTCTTCTAGCCCTTGAGAATATAACACATCTCTCTGACATGACTTGGTGCATAAATCTGCGGGATGAATCGAGTCCACTTTTCTCTCTGGAAGATCAATAGAATAAAGTTAAAGAAAATAGAGGTCCACCTGTTTTATCTGTGTAAAATGCCTCCCAGGGGTGGAGTCAGATTTAAGCTATTACTCTAGTTTGTTTATCCAAGAGGCCTCTGGTGGCTCTAAGAAAATTATGTTGGAAATCTTCTGGTGGATTCCTGTATGTCGGAAAATAACCATTTTTCATACTCCAGATTTTCCATAGGAACTAGTTGAGCCACAGCAAATCATCTGTCATAACTCCTCATTATAGGAGCCTCTCAACAGGTTTATCATGAAACAGTCAATCAGTTTTAAAGTCATGATCGAGGTAGCAGTTGTCATGCAGAAATGTTCTTGTTTCTGCAAACCCTCTATGAGATGTCAACCTGGGCTCCCTTCCTTTGTAATACATGCAGGAGAAAGACATAAATTATAGGCCTTGTGGGCAATTCTGAATTAACTCACCTGTAAAGAATGTGCTTTTTTCTTTCCCATGACTTGTCAGTTATCACTAGGTTTATGTCTTGAAGCCTGTAAAGTTAATTCCTTTCTAAACAGAAGGTTTTAATTAACCTCTCTTACTTGTGACATTGTATTAACGGATCCTGAAGGCTCTTTGCATCCCGCTGCAATACATATCTAAATTACACAGAATTTGTACAGTGAATTGAGGCAATCCAGCTAAATGACATTGTTTGTCATAATACCTCTAGATATGAACACGAAATGTCCTGGGTCCCTGCTGGGGTTTCCATCCCTGGGTCTGGTACCTCAATCCTGCATCTACCTTCTGGCCACCCGTTAAAGATTTTGCTGCATCCTTAGGCCAGGCGGATTTCCAAGCAGAGAGAAAACCATGGCAAGAACTTTCCTCAGTAATGAGACCTGCAGGGAGAGGTTATTTTCATGCTGTTTAAATACAGGTGGCCCATAATCACTAATCATCAAACTAAGTGGCACCTGCATTGGAGTCAGCAGAAAAACAGCTTCGCGCCCTCTGTCCATTGCTTTTATGTTCCTGTTCTCTCGGGGACCAGAAATTACCCCCTTCTGAAGCGCACGCATGATTGCTGGTGGAGAAAACATAAGCCATAAATCTGCCCCTCACATCCCACTTTGGTCTGCAAGGTGCAGAACTAATACATAGAAGCACCAAAAAGCAAACACACGGGTGCACCTGCAGGGCTGACTCTGCATTTTTCAGCAACTCCCCCTGAAATTTATCTCTCTGTTGCTTCTCCTGCTGCTGTCCTGACCTGCAGGGAGGAATATTAGACTGCATGGGCCAGACTGGGTCTCCAGTCTCCTGCTATCATGTCGTACAAGCCGTTTTTTATCAACTGACCAGGTTTTACTTTTCAAGTATTCAACATTTTGCTTCCACTGGGAGACCACATCTCTCTCCTCTCACAGCCAGGAATCATCCTTTAATTTCCAACCAAAATTTATTTTGGCCTATTTCTACCCTTTTCTCTCTCTGCTAATATTGACTTTTCAATTAAATAGCTCTCTTCTCTACCTTTGATGCTCTGGGGTTTCTATATGGAATAACCACAAGACTTCTCTTTACTGGGAAGGCCTGATATTTTTTTCTCTTCTGAGAGGTGAATTCTTCATCCTTCCCTGTGCCAGTGTGATGGGATCTAGATTCAGTTTGATTCATTGCCATACCTATAGAATGGTTTGCCTTTAAAACAAAACAAAACAAAAAAACTTAGTAATAATAAAATCATCATTCTGTCCTCCATTACTATTCTCTGTTTTAGCTTTTACCAATTTAATTAAAGACAAATTCCCCCTTGGCTAATGCAAGCAAAACCAACCAGAAACAGAGAAGGGAATAAAGTTTAAGAAAACAGTGAGGGGTCAGACTCACTAAAGTAGCTCAGTTGAAATAAGTCAATGGGAGTTTGGGGCCTAAATAATTTTGTGACTCTAGATATGGATAATTATGGGTTATAATTTGAGATTAAAAAAATATCCACACTGTTGTGGATATTGTGGAACATGTTGTTTTTAAAGTTTATCAACCTGAGCACTGCAGCAATAAGGGCACTCCAGATCACTGGCCATTTCTCTGAAAATGTTCGTCCTGTTTGGGATAGCAATGGTGAAACTATATCCAATGGGGATCTCTGGTAGGAGATTGAGACTGAAATCTAATGTGCCTAATTAAAGTGAAAGTAGGTGTTTAAATGAGGAGAGGAGGAAAAGTTACTTTGGAGTGTGGATCGCGTCAATGCAAAACATTAACAGCAGGTTGTGGAGTCCGTTCCAATCCACTAGGAACCCAGGCATTTGGAAACATCTTTGAATCTCTGGGCTGGATATAGTGCATTAAATGTCTGTTTTCTCGATGCTGATTGCAGAAGATTTCATGGCACTAGCACCATCTTTTTAACAGTTAATGATCAGTAATCAATAGCACTGCTTTCAGTGTCGAGATGCTCCCTGCTCTCTCCCTATTTGACATCCCCAGATAGCCTATTTCATCCCCGCTTTCTTGTTTTACATATTTACAAAAAAATTAAACTCCATCTGCAGCTTGTGAGGCTGGGAAAGGCAAACAATTCCCCCCAGATTGAGAGCAATAATAGGTTGTTCTCCATGCAAATTGGGCAAAGCAAATGCTGGGTAATTGGCTAAAAATGAGACTCTGATGATCTCTGTTACAAACTGCCATTTAAGACAAACAAGTGTATTTGCATGTGAGGAATATTGCCAGGGTGCAGCTGGAGGAGCCTTAATAGTCAGGCTATCACAGAGCGGTTCAGACTGACTCTGCCAGGCAGATGTGAGGTGGCTGGGCTTGCTTGGAACCAAATTGAATTTCCTCCATATTTGTAGGGAAATCAGGGAATAATATGATGACAAAACCCTCAGAGAGCCCTTGGGGAACTGGAAGATTTTGTTCTTGTGGATGGTACTTCAGGCAGATGCAGCAATGACTGTTTTGGGTCAGACGAAAGGATTTTTCCTACCTGGGATGACATTCAGACCATGCTTAGGTCTAGAGGGAGGGATATTTCCCTCCTAGATACATAGGAACTTTCTCTGTTGTTGAGGGACACATACTCAAGCCAGGTTGATCAGAAACATATGTTGAAGGCAAGTCAAATCAGCTCCACTAAGTAGTGAAACTCATATTTTATGTCTTTCTTAATGTGTTCACGTGGTTTTGGTGTTTGGGTCCTACATGCAGAGCCTAGCCAAAGTGGCCTTACATCTGCCCTCATTCTACTTTATGGGAACACCCCAAAACAACATAATCCTCTTTCCAATGCTCTAATATGTGTTTGATGGCGAATAGAGATGCGACATGCTCTCATCTCAAAGCTACTTGGAGAAGTGGTTTTAGTGGTACTGATGCCACTAAATTGAAAGGAAAAGCTTCAGATGGGTTGGTCTTTACCACAAATCCTTACAGCATCCTGCTCTGGAGAAACATGGCAGAGGCCAATCAAACTTGACATTCCTAATCCTCTCTATTGTGTTCTCCATTCTGCTAATCAATAGCTTATTCCAGCTTCTTTTCTTTCTTTTTTTTCCACATCCTTATGATAGTTGTCTGCCAACACATGCTGACACAGAGGTAGATCTTGGAAATACAGTTGTGTTATGGTTTTTGTGTAATCATGCACATGCACAAGATAAAGCATAATTTGGAGTAAGTAAACAGGTGAATAAGCAGATAAATAAAATAAAGTGCATGTGTGTATATGTGCATTCACAGACGTGAGCATTCAAGAAATAAATAACAAGTACTCTCGGAAATAAATATGTAAGAATGGGAACTAAAGCAAGGAAGAACAACAGCAAAGAGCAGTGTTTTGGTACTTCAGTGTTCCCTGATGACTACGCTGTCATTCTGTCATCTCCTCCATAGATTTAGTTTACTAATTAACTGATAGGAAGGTAATCAATCAAATAAATCACACTGGTGTCTCTTTATCTCCCCATTTATCTAATTTCTGTGAATGCCTCAACTTTTTCTTTTGTTTCTTTAAAAAATCCAGACATTATAATGTCATAATGTTCACAGAGGATGCTGTTTCTCATTCTCTCACTATTTCAAGGGATGTCACTCACTACAGAAAACCACATCTCATAACCACAGAAATACAGTAGCAGGAATTTTACAAAGAAGGTGTATGTGAAGCCTGTGACTAAGTCTATTCTCAAATCCAGATCTGTCTACACCATAATCATTTAAATGAATTGTATGAGACCCAGGATGTGGGATCTTTAAATCAGGGCTATTGGATATATTGAATTTGTTTCCTTGGTGGACTCAAGATCTTGTTTATGTGATATGTACCTTATGTATAGCTGGTTTAATACATTACCGTTCATCAGCAATCATGGCATTTTTAGCCTCTGCTGCAACCTGATAGTTGCATGGACCCAGAGCATGATGTCATGGCCTGCAACATGGCTAAGTCCAGCTTTCAAGTTCAGTCCTTGCTGTGAATTTTGGCATTCCTCATTACTGGTGGGATATGAAAGAAATTATGTGGATCCTGCAGTAGGGCTGGAAATCAAGAGGAAAAACTTAATAACTTTCCTGAAGTTCTCATGCATTCCCTTGACTTGAGAGTCTGTTTAAAATGTACCTTGTCCTGTCACCAGAGACTAAGTTACTGTAAGAGAATGGGGGAGATGTTGGATGAATTCCTTTGGCCGTAGCCTGTTGTATCCTGGAAGGTGTGAGATAAATATTTGGGGGAAGTATGGTAATGGAGAAACACTTGTTTTTACAGCTAAGCAGATACAAGAGAAAATATTAGAATAAATCTGGTATGTCTGGCTAAAAATGTGGAACAATAGTGAGATGCACCATTAGAGGACAAAGAATGACACAGGAATATTGTATCTCTCAGGTCAAGGAAACTATATGAATCTACCCTCCTAGAGAACTTAAATCACTCTGTTTCCCTGCAAAGTCAAGGATTAATTTGAGAAAAAAGCTGTACTATGGCTATCAAGCAATCCTTCCACTCCTTCATATGAAAGATCTCTCCCACAGTTGAGGGTCAAGAGTTTAGTGAAGTTAACTTGCCAGAATATTGGTCTTTTACTTAGGGAAGAATCTGCAGTACTTGAATTCCAGATATAACTGCTCAAGCACATAGTGCTACTCACATCTAATAGGATTATCGTCCTCTTCTCCTTCATTGCCCTTTCTGCAACGGTGAAGATAAAATACAGGGAGGATAAGCAGAGACCCAGGCTTGGATGTTATAGTATCACAGTCATAAGACAAGGCTGTTTTCAAAGCCAGACCTGTCCGTTATGCACTTTGGGAACACTGAAGCCAATGGTACCAGAACCTGGAGCTTCATAAATCAGGAATTGTGGAACACACTAAGTCCATTGCTTGCAGGAAACCCAATTATGAAGAGCTAAGCAGATGTAGGACTGTGAACTTGGAGGTGACATATATTCCTATGATTCTAAGGAATTGCTTTAACATCTTTATCTAATAACCTCTATGAAGTAGAGTGCATGTATGTGATACAGAGAGTGGTTCTGACACATTACTGCCCAAGTACCCTCAATACATAGGGCAATACCTCAAGATGAAAGTTCTCCAGAAAGCACCTTTATGTCCTAAATGTATCACATTAAAGTTGCTTGATTTCTGTCTTGCCAGGTCACCTTACAAGTCTTGTCTTTCCTTCAGAGATGACTGAGACAAAAATAGACCTTTATCAGACTATTTGCAATAGCATTAAGTGCCCTGTGATTTGTGGCAAAGAGTTATTTTGCTATGTTTATCTGAGAAAATAAAATTGCTCAGAACCCATTAGTGACCCTGAGATGAAACAATATGATATAGCTATTTTTCATACAAATTCACAGTTCAGCACAAAGTGGTATTTTCCATACTACTAAGTAGAATATCCATGGATCAGGCCATCTCCTGGACCATACGTGAGCATTACTAGCTGGTACAAGTTAGAGAGAGTCATAGTAAAATAAAAATAAAGGAAAGTGGACAAACAAAGGACATGCAGGACAGTGCATGAGTTTTCAGTCAAGATGTATCCATCAACTAACTTCCAACCAACTAACTTTCATCAAGTTATTGAACCTGGCTGTGAATTAAATAACAGTTTTGGAGAATGTGGTTTTGCAAGTATTTTAATTAGTCTGATTACAATAATAAGCCTTAACCTCTTAGAGCCACAACTTCTAAAAGAGACCATTTAGTCCTCTGAAGAAATGTCCCAAAGTTATATTCTGCAGAGTCCCTGGTGGTTCCACCAATACTGGATATGGCATCCACAGCAGTATATAGATCAAATTACTAGAAATAGCCACCACAGAGCGTCAAATTAGTGAAAAAACCTTGACTCAAGCCTTAGTCTATGAGATCTCTACTAACCACTTTTCTAATCCCATGGTTCAGGAGACTTGACTTTGCTGCATGATGTACAGCTGTAGGGATAATATGAATTATCCTTGCCTGTGTAATGGGATTTAACATGTCAAGAAACCTGTAGTGTAGAATTCTTTGTAAAGGCTAAAAGGATGCCAAAACCCATGGGGGATATTGTGGAGTGGCTGGTAGATCTGCCTCCTAGGGATAAGTACTATCTGGACAGTAGAGAACATGTTTTTAAAATTTATATAGATGTTTGAGTTCAAATAAGGTGTTGGCAGGTGAAGGCCCATCTTCTCTTTCTTCAGGAAGTATTTTCGTAACTCTGTGCAGATGGACAGATTCTGTGTTGTTCTGTTGTCTTTAGGGATTTGCACTGCGATGGGATCTTCCTAGACAGCAGTTTCTGCTCACAGTTTCCACGTGTTTTATATTGCAGTTTCCCATTTGCATCGTCCCAGAAGGTATAGCCAGCAGTCCAGTGGTGGATGGGGGTCCTGATAAAACATCCTCCTCTAAATGTTCAGCTCTCCTGCTGGTGACATATTCATTGCAGAAGGTGGCTTATGGCTTGAGGCTCATAATAAAACTGTTCTCAGGATGATCTGATTGAAGCAGCTCAATTTAATATGGACATGCCCCTGTTGAATAGTGGCTTATAGATTAGTACATCTATCCAGGAGGTGTTTCATCACACATGATGCTTTCTGACCTAAAATATTCCATGTTCCTCACAGTTTTGAGCTCTAACAGAATCATCCTTTGCATTTTCATGGCTGTTTTGGTGCTCTTTGTAGGCTCATTGACACGGGACATGTCACCACTTGTAAATGCTGTCTCCTCTTTTGGCTTTTCAGGAGCTGTCAGTCAAGAGGCCTCTTCCATCCATAATATTCTTCCTGCTGTTAACAGCCACTCATTTAGATGATATCATCTTGTGGGTAAAATAGCTATTAAAAGTGTTCTCTTCTCACTTTGTTTAGCAGGTAAAAACAACAAGGCAGATTCTCAGGAATAGAGGGACATGGGAACAGAAACTCGTAAATACTAGCAGCTGAAGCAATGCATTACCATATCAAAAGCCACTGCTTTTAATTCATCATTTTCCTGAGGATTATTCCAACTGCTTCTGGTATGATCCAGCTCCTCTTTGGCTAACTCCAAGAATCTTTTTAAGATATTCATTATTTACTCTTTTTATACCCTTTTAGAGATTCTTTTCCTCTCCACAGTCCTTCTTTCTTTTGATTTCTATCCCAGCTTCCTCACTGTGTCTCAGCATTGTGGTTGTGAAAGCCAGCGCTCAGGAATATGTCCTTGTTCATTTTTTTAAGCAGGATGGGAGAAAACATTTCTAATGGAAAAGCTTCTTTTCTGAAAGTGTAGCTATAACAGGGCTCTGCTGCGTGTTCAGCACCGAAAAAACTTATATTTGTTTTTGTGCTCAACCTCCTATGTAAAATTTCCTCCCAAAGGGATTACAGTAAGATTTACCAGGCACCATTCTTCCTTTATCTAGCCATGATAAAATATCATTTTGCTTGGCACAGTGTTTTCATGAT
This sequence comes from Crypturellus undulatus, assembly GCA_013389825.1. Taxonomy (NCBI): domain Eukaryota; kingdom Metazoa; phylum Chordata; class Aves; order Tinamiformes; family Tinamidae; genus Crypturellus; species Crypturellus undulatus. Next base: position 293,800 of record VWPW01008947.1, on the reverse strand, counting down.
AACATAAGATCGAGATATTCCTCACACATGGCCACAGTTTGCCTTATTTATCATGCATCTCACAAGTCCCTTTTCATTCCACAGGTGTAGATAGCAGTATTTGTTAATTTTATCTTGGAGATGGCTGTAGCAAGGGATGGGAACACAGAGATAAAAAGAACAGTCAGTTATCTAAGAATGACTACCAAATGCAAACAATATTTTTTTTCCTTCTATGAAAAATATTAATATCTCCAGAAGTTACCATCTTTTCCAGGAGGAATCCAAGTTCTTACAGCATTCCTGAGCAAGAGAAGAGCTAGAATTCCTTTTCTTTGCCTGAGGATTGGAGAAGTCACTGGAGGGGTCGTAGAGGTGGGTCTTTACCTAACTCAAAGCAGGGATAGTTCATTCTGGAGGATCAGGTGGACTTTTCTTCTTCTATTTTCTTTGCCATTGCATAGTGATACCAGTTGCACCTGAAGAACACTTTTGGCCATCCAAAATGGCAGTTGGGGTTTCCATCTTCCATGTGAATCTTCCTTAATTCTCCTAAAACCAGCTGCTAAAATACAGGAACTCGTACGGACAAAGGCGGACTTAATCCTTGCTGACGTAACCTAAATACATGTCCCACTGTTAATGACAGATGAAGTATGTCCACATATTCCATACTTCATCTATCAGTTCTCAGAAAATGATCCATTTAAGTATTTTCTTCATTAATTTGGATGTTATTTATATCTCCTTTTTGTATCTTTATGTCTGAAGTAACTTTTTTTTTTTCCATAATCATTGATATCCTCAGAAACATATCGGCGTGGCATGATGTGGTATGTAAGAAATAGATATTTATTACAATACTTTGTAGACCCACAGCACCTTTCAGCCAAAAAACAAGGCAAAAAGACAATATCCATTGCTAATTCATCTCAGTCTCCATTGGAAATGGCTAATCTTCATTTCTAGTTCCCTTTGTGCATCCCCCAGCAAGCGGTTCAAGATATTCAAGGATGGCTTTTGTCATTCATACAATGACAGCAAGAGAGAAATGGCATTTCCAGTTGAAAAAGCAAGGGAAAAAGAAAAAGCCGGAGAAGAATTTTTAAAAGACAGATGTTGCATTTTCCTTCAGATGATTCCAAAGGTGTTCCAAAGGATTTTTTGTTGTCTTTTTTTTTTTCCACAAAGCCACCTCCACAGGTGCAAGGTTGACAACCTTACCATAATGGACAGTTTTCTAACCCAAAATACACAGACTTCCTCAGCATTATAATCAAACCACTCAAAAAAGCCTCTTTTCTTTGTATTTCTGAATCCTATGTTCTGATGAGGTCCCTATGTTCTGATGAGGTCAAGATAGGACTGGAACTTACTTCTGAGGAACATATTTCTGAGCCCACAGAGGATGCATACGGTGATATTTGATATTTTCATGATGTAGATAGTTAAGAACCACTTGCCTTTCTGAGTCATCTTCAAAAACTCCTTTTCATAGATGGGTGCAGGTGCAAATGGATGAAGAACCTGTGCTCCAAGAAGGGACTGACTGAATGGACTTTACCTCTTTGCCAAAGCATAAATGGACAAGAGAACCTGCAAGATATCTTAAGTTCAGATAGTTGAGTGTTTCCTGCATCCTTAAGTGTGTTCAGCATCTTCCCCTGTGTAATAATTAACTCCTCAAGGTAACAAGTGCTTTTTGGAGATGCATTTTAAGAGCGCAGATCTGAGCTGCCAGGGAGCATCAGCTCTCCCAGCAGAGAGGCAGCTGGGAGGCAGAACATATGCGTTCCTCTCAGACCATAGCATGAAAAATCGATTGTGGATTCGTTGGCACCTCCTTGAAAAAAAGTCGTGTTGCTGTTTGGCACAAAACCAAAAGCTTTGTCAGTTCCAAAGGAAGTGTTTCAAGTCAGTCAATGCTTTGAACGGTGGAAATTTCCAATCCTACATATCTGGTCATACATTTCAAATCGTCTGCACATCTGGAAATTTCAAATCCTACATATCATATTAGGAAAATGAGGAAATGATTATCCTGATTTTCAGCCCTTCCTGCTCTCCTTTTCAGGCATCTTTAGGGCTTTCTTTCTGGTTCAGAAACCCCATGAAATTGTCACTGTTTTAAGAAGTAAAGTTATTGAGGAAATGTTACATGAACATTTACGTGCTTGATGAAGCAGTATGCTGTAGTATGCAAGGAATGATTCCCATCTACCAATATAATCGGGGAAAACACTGTCCTACAGAGAAGTTTCCATAAATACAGTTTGAACACTATCCAGCCCAACATTGGGTGGAAACACATCTCCTCCCAAACAAGGCTGTCTACTCCAAACTGCTGCTACCTTTTCAATATTGCAGCCTCGTACAAAGACGCAGATAGGCACCAAAATAATAACACCTTGAAAATGATAAGTGACACATTAAACTATGCTCCTCTGCCTTACTTTCCAATGATAACAAGCATTCCCCAACAAATATTAGTTATAAAGATGCAGCACAACGCACACCAGGAAATTATAGGCAGAAAAAAAATATCGATCCACTCAGAATGACATGAAAGGGGCACTCACCCAAGCTACAAGAGCCAGAACTTCTGGATATGTGCCTGAAATGTCCTGGCAGAAGACAAAGATATTATCACTCAGTGAAATGAAAAGTGCAGTTTTTAGGAACATATTTCTGAGTCCACAGAGGTAGTGACAGAACTCAGCTTTCGATGAGGGAATACAGCATTCCCTCCTCGGAAAACTTAAGGAAGATGCAGACGCTGTGTATTTAAAAGAAGATGAGGTAGTTCATCAGTTTGTGACCGGTGAATTCAAAGGATCATCCATATCAGTAATGTTTGTAGAGACTTTTACTTGTGCAAGGTGCATAAAAGAAAATTATCAAGCCTTCCTAGACTGCACTGAATGGCTCAGTAACCTCAGTGTGGATTTCTAATTCACTGTTGCTTTTCAAAATGCCATACACAAGAGAGAGTGAGGGAGAGACTTGGAGGGATAAGTAGTAAGTGGAATGAGTTACTGGGGAAGATGATTGAAGAATCTCATTATATAGAAGTTTTACTGACATTTCTTTCTACGGAAGGCAGCCTGCCATCTCAGCAGTTCTTCTCCTATTCCTGATGTGTCTTATCTCCTCAACCATGTGTTCATATGCGTTTTAATGAGCATGATATATAATACAATTCACACAAGAGCCAAGGCAAGCCTGATTTACAAAGGATGGGGTGAAAACCTGCCTTTGCAATTGGATGTGAATCCTAATGTAGCAGAATTTTCTGCAAATGCTATAAAGTTGTAAATAATGGAAGAAGGATAAGAACAGACAAGTCAAGCCAATACCTGAAATGCATCTTAATTTTCCCTCTTGGTACAAACCTCTATCAATACAAGTTGCTTCTAGACAACTCAGCTGGACAAATATTTAATATTTCAGACTCGATTTATATGAGCTACAGTAGTTATGGATTACTGTTTTATCAGTCAACCTGCCTTACCTGAGTTACACTAATGTAAGAGGAAAGGTCAGTCTCATCTCACTAGGATCTATTTAGATACAGCTGAAACATTTCTTAGCCCTTCTGAGTCAGATGTGCTGTAAGACCTGCTGAAAAATAGATTTAAAAAACAGACTCACATGAGCAAATCAAAGAAAGAGGTATTCGGCTATATTCAAACCCAGTAGAGATTTATAGGACCCAGTGGGGTTAAAATGGACCTTTTTTTGACCTACTTCTCAATTTCACTTATGCCTTCATTTTTCCTTACTTCAAGCAGTTTAAAAGGCCTATTGATGCCACTGCTATATTCACTAAATTAAATGCAACATCAGACTCTCTATTAAGATTCCTAATGCATCTGTGGATCCTCTTTAATATATATCTACCTTTTATGATTTCAAAGTTAAGTTTTAGCAATACAGAGCACCTTGAGATATAGGCCAACTTTTCCCATTTACCCTATATTTGCCATGTTTCCATCACAAAGATTTTGTCTACCACAGCAAACAATCTCCTTCCCACTAAGAAAATAAGATATTGACGTTTGATACCAGAAGATATATTATTCAGTTGCTTATTATTACACAATCCAATCATTGCATTTCATCCTCTTAAAACAGCACAAGACATTTCTGGATAACTGCTGGGATGACTCTAAGGGGAAAAGCAGGGGAGATCTCATCACCTTTCTCACTTTCAGTTGTTTTTCCCTCCAGTGCCAGGCTCTTACTCTGTGTATTGACCAATACTTTTGCAAATTAAGCATTTTTTCCCCTGCTTGACTTGCTTTTGATTCTTCAGGTAAGACTTCATCCATCTCTCTCTTCCTTCTTGCCCTTCCCATGACTCCTTCAATTGATAAGCAACAGGGGCCACCAGCTGCAATGATCCATCATAACAGTGGCAGAGTTTTGCAACATCCAAGGCAATAAAGAAGGCCAATAAAGATCAGCCACCTGTTTAAATGATAAATATTTGCCCACGAAACACCATGTGAGCTACTCTTAGGAGTATGCCCAAAACAACAAAAAAAATAGATTTGTATGGGACAGCTTGTCTTGGGAAAACAAAACCAAACAATACCAACAACAAAAACAATTAAAAACCCTCTGTACCTGTAGTTAATTAAGAAAATCATGTCATTCTCAGAAAAGATTAGGGAACATGGGTTAAAAAAGAAAAGAATGGACAAGGTAGAAAAATCTGGTAAAATGATGTTGGTTCACCAGAGGATTATCAGGAAAATCTGAGTGCTTGTCCTGTGAGGAGAGGCTGTGGGAACGGGCCTATCCAGCCTAGATGATCTAACAGAAGCCCCACAAAATCTATGAGGAAGAAGGGCAGAACCAGCAAGCATGACAGGATAAGACATCCAACATGGGCTGAAACATGGGAGATTCTGGGAGATTCTGGTCATCAGGAAAAGAAAATGTTTTCTTTTTATTATTTTTTTTTCTCTTTCTAATTTTCTTTTTCTTAGAATTGTCCTTAGAAGCACCCGTTCTGAGTTTTCCTTCCATACAAAGCTAAGCTCTTCACTTAAGACTTATTTGTATTGTTGGATGATACAACTGTTAGAGAGATGCAGAACATATTTTTCAAGGTTATTGCAATACAAATCCCTAAATATAGAGAAGGTTTCTTAATCTACAAGTGTACAAAGTGCCTCTCAATGCTAGTGTTTCCAGGAAACAAGAACTTAGACTAATAAAGAGTCAGAGTTCACTGTCCAAATCAAAAAAGGAGATGGCTGCGATTCATTTGGATTGATACAGATTTGAAGGCTAGGTGGATTGGTTTGGGATTTATTTTGTTGTTTTTGCTTATTTATAATGGTCTCAGAAGTATCAACAACAAAAAACTGCTTTTAGAAGTTTTCTTCACTTGAAATTGAATATTTTGCTTCATCTTCCAATTCTTTAAGATTTCAAATAAACCTTTCTAGTTAAAGATCAATTAAAAAAAAAAAAAAGAAAGGAACAGTAAAAGCTTTCATCTTCCACTAGAATCCATTATAACGTTAGATATTTCCAAAAAGTTTTATTTTCAAATATATATTCTATTGGGTATAACTTTTATTTCTTTATTAGTTGAAATTAATGACCTCATTCAGTTCAATTTGAGGAAAAAATTAGTCTCTGTGGAGGTCCATTTTTTCTTGAATTTACTTTTGGATTAAAAAAAAGAGAGGGAGAGAAAGGAGAACTTCCTTTCAACTGTAACCAGAAAGCGTTTAACTTAAGAGTTTTTCTGAAAGCTGTTTTGAGGACTTTGCCCAGTCATCATGTCAGACTAGGTAATCTTAAATAATAATACTACAGAATCACCAGCTACCATCTAAATGTCATCTACACACAAAGCTTGATCCATTGCAACATTTTCTTATAGATGCTTTACACAGGACCAAATTGTGTCTCTGCTTAACCAGACAGATCTGATTAAACATACAAAACCCCTTTGAACTACAGTTAACATCTTAGGAATGAAAGAGGTTTTAAACCGAAAAACAGCCAGTAAAAAACAAGTTCTCCAATTTATGATAGTCATAACAGTTCTCCGTACCACATACTATCCCCCTACTCCATATAAGGTTTTAATACAACTGCTCGTTTTTTTATTTACATGTATATTAAATCTTTCTCGGGATTTAGGGGAATTGCTTTTAATGCTGTTTCTTGCCACCTCATCTGCAGAGTTCTTTACTAGTAAGCACTTGGCAGAGCAGTCATCTTCTCCCAAGTGTAACCCAGCAATAAAGTGTAAGAGAATGAGGTAGTAAATCTTAATGCATTCTGAAATAAGACAAGAGAAATTGAAAAAAAAGTTGGCTTTATTTTTCATTAAGAATTGGAATTAAGGAAAAGGGGTCAGCTTTTTCTGAATCTTGATGTGCTACAGTAAATTATTATTTTTTTTTTTAGAGGATAGGCAGTTGGGGAAAGGGGACAGGGAAGGAAGTGTTAACTGCAAGGAAGGTATAGGAGTTTCTCACTAAAAGAAAAACAACTGAAAGGAAATAGTGTGGTCTGATCTTTACCCACCATTTGCACAGGAGTCTGGAGTGTTTACACCTCTCTGTTCCTCTAGAAGAGGCATTAACTCCTTGTAATTCCTCATGGAGTTCAGCAGGATTTCCGAGTGCAGTCGAGAAAGAAATTGCATACTGATGGGCTGCAGCGAGACATGCAGGATGAATATACAACTTCTGCTTGCTGAGTGTACAGAGCCGAAAACACACATTTTTATGCTTTGAACTAAGGATCCAGCTAGGCACAAGGGCTGGAAGGGTCCGTTAGCTCTCATTTAAGGGAGTAATGTATCTCACGAGTCAACACAATGTGCAACTCATCCAATGCTGTGACCCGGCAAAACAGCGCATCTCCACGTGACCTGAAAAACAAGATTTTCACTTAAGTTTTCACATGCAACATGGAAGCAAATTGAAGCAATGCTTTTGCTACAGAAATAGATACGTAGCTGAGGATCGTGAGCTTGGATTTATCAAAAAGGAAGCAAACCAAACACAGACCGTACACTGTTATCTTGCTGTAGAAATGGTGCAGTGACCTTGTCAAATCACAGGGAATGTTGCTCAGTGGAGGCAGTTTTAAGCATAGCAATAGGGTTCTGACTGATCCCTCCGTATGTACCTGAGCAAGCTGGAGCAGGCTCATTTCATCGAAAAGCATCACCAGAAGTCATGAATTTGCTAAAGAGCCCAGTCAGAGAGACATGAGCTTCAGCAACCTGATCGATGCATTTTCCTGAATCTCCAAATGCAAAACATTGAGATAAATAATCTCAAATTTAAAATGTTGATTAAGAAAATCAAGGGAATAGATAAAAGCCACCCTGTGGCCATGTTGTCCTCCATAGTGACTCTTTCTGGACATAGCATCTTCATGCAAGATGACTAAATAATGCAAGATACAGAGTCAGTGTGGGTTGCACCTGAAAATCAAGCTGGATAAGTTGCTATAGGAAGTCTGTTGTCTTTCTTCCTTTGATCTGAAAATCCATCAGTTTAACATTAGCATCAATGGCAGAATTCGGTACTATCAAGAGTTTTCATATAAATCCTTTCTTAATAGGCAGACAAAGATGTTTTCTTCGAGAGAAGAGACTTCTGCAGTTTCTAAACAGACCAACTTCTAGTAGACTCACATATGTCCAGACCAGTGTTTATTTCTCTAAGGAAAGTACCTCATTTCTTCTTGAATCGTTTTAACCAACCAGGTCAGTAGTTAGTTATTGAAAAGTACACAATCAAGATGATCATGGAGAAACAAGATGGTATGGCTGGATTAATTTAATCTGTCTTTAAGGGTCTGCATCTTGTTTCTCTTTAGAGCACATAAGGAAAAGCGGGTCTGGAAAATGCCAGCTGGTTGCATATATATTTACAACTCAGTTGTGTCTGAATGCTCAGAGGAAACATTTCTGCTGTTTTTTCATTGCCATCAATATTTATGACTCAGTTGATCGGGGATGAGATGGTGTATTTCAGAGTGGGTAATTATTCCGGGGACTCTGTACATGAAAAAATAAAGAAAGGTGAAACTGATTCATTTGTTTGATCTTCACACAATGGTAGAAAAAAAAAAAATCCCACCTCCACTGATAAAAAAAAGTAGCTTTTAGGGCTTGTACTCATGTTGTGATGCCTTAATCAAGGGCAGCTGTAATTCACTGTACAGACAGCTTCTTTGCCTGTTTTTCTGCAGCACCTTCTACTCAGCCCTCGTAAAATGAGTCACCAGTTCTCACATCACATATAGGATTGTATGCATGGGCACAGCATGGACAAGAAAAGATGCACAGAGGATTAACCACAGCGCTTCCCTCTGTCCCCATTCTATGGACCCGGGAGTCCTCTATGTCTCCCTGTCTCCAGCTGCTTGACTGAATTCCATTTTTTGATGAGGAGTTATTTAATAAGATTTTTTTAATTGGTTTTCTCCTCATTTTGCATGGACCAAATTAAACCCATAATGTGTTCAGATAAATGCAGTGCTATCCCAGGGCTGACACATCACACAGTGAGATTATCTTTATTAAACCAATTTTTCTTTTTAAACCATCTTCCTCGGAAGAGGGCTATGGGAAAAAGAAAACGCTCTTGTGGCCCATAGAGCAGCCTGGGGAAGTGCTCACTGCTCTTTGCTACTACCCATGGTGGCTGAATATGAATGTGCCTGAGTGCAAGAGGAGTTATTTGTTCCTTCAGCTCAGTTCATCCTTGATTCATGTGTATAAAAATAAAACGATTGGAGTATTTTTCACAACGCAGGGCAACACATGGAGCCCAACAGTCAAGTAGCTCTTGTAAAACCCAATCATGGCCAAGCCTCAAATGCAGCAGCCACTTAATGTCCTTCAAGGTACATTATAGACTTGTGCGAGGGCATTTTAGCCAGAATAGAGTTGCAGGCAAGCCCTGGAGTGGTTGGATTGCTTGTGCCCTGTAGTGAGCTAGGCAAATAATTGTTCTTGTAGCTTCTTAGTTGATAGTTTCTAAAGACCTGAAACACTGCTCCAAGCAGAGGAAACAGAGCTCTGCTGTGTGCTAACAAAATCACATCCTCGGAATAACTGGAATATGGCCTGGTCTCAAGACTGGAGAATTGAGGTTGGATGGATATGTGATCTTTAAGAGAGATGAGCAGGGAGGTATGGGGCTCTTCCAGGGGATGAGTAATGTGGTGGTTGCAAACTTGTGGGTCCGGATAGAGTCCAGCAAATGGGACACTCCACTGACCAGACAAGGTCTGGCAATGTGGTGGAGCAGGTAGTCTGCATCTCTCATTGCACCTTCCACCTTGGATATCTAGTAGGTGTGAGCACTGGAGTTTACCATCTGGAAAGCCCATGAAGCTCAAGAAAGAAGAGTGCAAGCCATTGTTTTAAGGCCTGGGAAAGACTGGGAATCACCAGAACAATCCCATCTATCCACCAGGGTGGTCAAGAGACTGGGGCATGTGTGCCAGGAAGAGAAGTTAAGGGAATCTGAATTCTTTTAGTCTGAAGAGCAGGAAGCTATGAGACCTGTCAATTGCTTAAAAGTACTCGAAGGGCAATTACAAAGTGAGTCTCCTCAGGAGCCACCTCCGCTTTTCCTGTTGGTTTGCACCTCGGGTTTTGGTTGTTATAGCACTAGAAGAAGTCAAACAAAGAGGAAGAGTGAAAGATGCTGTAGGAAAATAAAATAATAGAAAAAAATAAAAAAGGAGAAAAGATGTGAGATCAAGTAAAAGGAGGCAATAAGGGGGGACTGATGAAACAACCGTGAATAAGAAAAAAAGTCAGACCCCTACTTTTCTAGTCAACACTATGTGGGAAACAACGAGTTCTCTGGTCTTGCCATCATCAGAGAGGTAGTGATTGAGAAAAGGAGAGAAGGGGGACAGAAAGAGAGAGTAGGAAGGTGAAATTAAAGCAGTGGAAAGTGAAAATAAAATAATAATCAAAGATAAATAAAACCAATACCAAAAAATGACATTCATTTTCTCTTGCAGGAGCTCTAAAAGGAGCGGTACGAGCAGAGACTTTAATTTGCCTCCTTCCGGCAGAACCAGCCCTGCTGATGCATTCAGCTCAATGCAAGGCTACGCTGCTCGCTAACCTACACTGCCAATTTATATGCTAATCCCCTGCGTTTGTAAATCAAGGCAGTCTTCCCTGCTGCTGCCTCCCTCCCTAAATCCATTGGTACGAAATGCCGTCCATCTCCTCGCATGCAGGGCTGGGAACTGCCAGCTCAGGGACACAGAAGGCATCAAATCCGAAATAATTCCATCACTGATGGCGTTCATCATTGTGGATTAAGTTGCTCGTTCCTGTGCAGGCAGGCAGAAAACAAGCAGGAATACACAGGTCCCTCTCTGTTTGGGATAAATGGTGGGAAATGGACTATTTCTAGTCCCTTGGCAGAGAACTCTGAGGAACAGAGAGAAAAGCACCTGGGTCACCAAAAGAGAGATGCCCTGTAACAGTTCTGGTGAAACAAGAAGTCTGTTTTCTTAACAGAAGGTTAGGATGCTGCTCAATTTGTTATCTGGTTAAAATGAGAATTTTTTTTGACCCCTTTCTTTTCCCTTTGAGAGAATCCCATTTCCCTGCACTGCTCCGAGAGCTTCCCAGGGATATGAGTTACTCTAAGCAGAAGAGGGAGTCTTCTGCTTAGATTCTCCCTCTGAACTAAAATATGCAATGGAAAACGCTTGGTTATTTTGAATAGAAAGAAAGTCTGTCCGCCTTTCACAACAGCTGTATTTGCCCAGGTCTGTAGAAACAGGAAAGCTTGGTCAGCAAAGTTTGGTTACTACCAGCAATATTCATTACTGGGCTTGAAGACTTGTAGCCAAAAGTCTAGCAATCAATAACTGAAGAGAAGAAAATTAGAGAGCAATTACAGACCTTAACCTTCCTCTTCCAAGAAGCACTTCTTCACCATATTTTTGTCTAGGGTTTAATCTTACTGCCAGTTTTTGTGCTTTGCAGCATTCAAAAGTTTCCTTGGTAAGAGCTTCTCACACAGAGACAACAGAAATTTACTGTGGAATCTCTGGACTCAACCCATAGACTTTAAAACAGACTTTGGGTGAATTCTGAATATTTTGCTCTTTTGAACAGAATGACCGCATGAAACCCTGCAGCAGCAAAAATCAAAGTAAGCACTAGATGCTTAATAACTTGAAGAAGGCTGCACATTGCCATCCGCATCTACCAGGCTGTAGGTTCATGCATTTGCCTGGTCAAGACATGCCCAAGAATAAGGAGCACAAAAGTAAATGGGAACTTTGCTACCACAATGGGGTCTTTAGGAATCTACCCAGCTGGTCTCCATTCGGACCTTCCTCCCATTCATGACTTTTCCATGCTGAAATCACTGCCTCCACCTAACCTGTATTTCAGACAGGTTGCGAGTCCTTTGAAGATGGCCTGGCCTCTGATTCTTCATGTAAATGCAGAAAGCCTCATAGCAGTGGAAGTCTATGTTAGCCATAGCCTCAAAGTCTGAATTATAATATTAATACTAGATCCAAACATGAGCTAATGCCAGGAAGCTAGCAGTTATTTCAGATGACAATTGATCAAAGCCAAGAAATTCCTGCTACATATTAAGCAGCCCTTTCATTGTCCACTCCTTGAAAACCCTCAGCCCACACAAGCCAGAAGATGACAATTTGCCTTTTCAATTCATTATTCACACTGAAAAGAGGCTCTCCTGCACTTCCCTTGTTTTCTGCAGAATTGGACTTCTCTTTCTTTCCTACTTCTCCTACTTTCAAATCCCTCCCACCATTTACATAGCTCCTGTTGGTCATTGTTCCTCCTCTGGAGAGGTCACTTGTCGCAGTGCTGCTGCCAAGGGCTGTATTTTAATGCTGAATTTCCAGGGCTTTGAAGCTGACATTTTCCATTAGAGACAAAACGCCTCCTTCCCGCTGTGCACTGCATAAAGCACATCTAAGTGCCAGCCACAGCAGCGGTTGCTTCGCAGGGGCTGCAAAACCCACAGGAGATGTGGGGAAAAGTGTCCATGCTGGGTGCTATTACTGGTGCCCCACAAATTAGAAAATGAGTCCTTGTCACAAGGGTTTTAATCTGTAGCAAAACTCATGTTCTTGCATGCAAAGTCACCCCAAATGGAAACTCAAGCTTGTATTTCACCCAGTTTTAAGCTCCATGACATGAACTCTGTTCAGTTTAGTTATCATATTGTCCATCAGCCCTGCAGGAAATCAGCGACTTTGTTTATAATGAAATTCCTTTAGAAAACATACATCAAGTTCATTCATGATTGCAGTCACCTGCAGGAGACAAAAATGAGCCGTTCTCATTAGATCAGGTGAGAAACTTCTGCTTTGTGTTTCCAGGTGTATCAAGCCAGATGTGGGTTTGTTCCGTTGCTGAAGCTGGAAACCACAGTGATGTACTGGGTTGAAAAAGCCAGTTTCCTCATTTTAAATAGAAGATAAAAAATGCAGATGTGCATCTCTGACAATTAATAACTGTGTCCTATATAATTCATATTCTTTTTCTGGAATCCACCAAGCAGATTTTTCACATAAATCTGCTGGCTGCATTTCTTTTTAAAGTCAGCTTGACAGCACAGATGTGCTATATTTAACCTGTCCCAGTGCATTTCAGTCATATTGTATGGCAGTAGTTGCTTACAGGTGTGTTTGAAATATTGAATGCATGGTGGTGTGTGCATATAAATATATATAAATATATATGTGTGATTGTGGATGGAGATGTGCATATATGCATGGAGAAAATGACGGTCAGGCTTTTGCCTTGCACCAAGTGTGAGCACTTTGCTCCATGGACACTATGAACATCGGTTATTCTTAGGGTAGCGATATATACACACATGGAGTTCTTTTGGAGTGAAAAAGATGAAGTAGTCCAGGACTCCACTAGAAAGATACTTCTTGCTACTGGCTCTGCTTTAGACTGAGAAAGGAATTTGAATCTGCACTGATTTTGTTGATCAGAAAAGTATCTTTGTTCCTGCAGAAATATTGGTTGAATAACTGAAGCAATTCATTACTTTCTGCATGATACATTGGACCTGGAAGCCTTCACTTTTGATCTCCTATAATGAACAAGTGTTCAATAGGCACCCCGGTACTTCTAGAAATGGCTCTGCAGACACTTAAATGGCCAAAAATTTGACTTTGCCATGGAGCTGACTTCTCTTTTCCTCAAGTGAAGCATTTTACCTGAGGAACTTTAACGTTCTGGAAGTAATGGAAATGGAAATGAGGTGGTTAGGTCTCCAAAGATAATGAGTGGTCCAACACAGCTTGGGCTGTGAGCGGCTTCAGCGGCTGAGATCAAAACCCTTCCTGCATTTGTTTTTTCTTAAATGAAATCTGCAAGGGAAGAAAGAAAAAATAAATAAAAAATAAATAATAAAAAAGAAAGCAAATCTACACAAAGCTACACTTTATTTATCTAATTATTTTCCTATGGGTTGATATTCTGTTTTCTCGTTCCCTCACAAATATAATATGGAAGATCAGGCAGAGTCAAGAGATGCCAACTTCCAAAGGGACTAATGGCTGCAAAGTGGCTAATTGATGGGAATCTGATTCTGACAAATGGACCTGGGACGTCACCCTCTGAAGATGCCGCAGCTCTTCTAGGTGTCATGATGGCTCATCATTAATGCTCATCATTAACTTGGACAAACTAAACCCCCTTCTGAGATCCTGGAGAAGATATGGGCAAGGCTCAGCCTCTGCCTCCATGTAGGCTGGCACCACAGAAAGCTTTTGGGTGCCAAAGGCTCTCATGGTTGAGATGATCATCAAAAAGAGTGAATTGAACTTCACTACCTCATTGCCTTGGGTCTCCTCATTGTCTTACAGCTACAACAGCTATTTACTTTGCTAGAGTCAGCATAATGTTTATTACTCCGATACAACATGCATGCAGTCAGTAGCAAGGCGGTGCTATGCAGCCTCATATCCTAGAAGAATTCACAGGTATTGAAGGTCATGAAGGATTTTGACCATCCAACATGAAACCATGCAGGGCCTCAGCTTAAGAAGTGTGTTTGTCTTCTGTTCTTTTTCCTCCATGGCTTGGTATGAATTCTTTGGGATTTGTCCAAATAAGGGAGCTTTGAACCTTAGATGAAGGAGAAGTTCTTTAGAAAGCAATGAACGAAAACAGTCTTGCAGAAGGGAACACCTGGAGAGGTGCTCAGCATGGAGCTCCTGAGGACTCCTTGCTCAGAAGGCTTCTGAAAGACACTTTGAAGGTATTTTCTCATTTATGTTAAGGTTGGAAGATAGACTTCCCTGTGGAGACACTAACCTCTTCCTGGGAAGTGCAGGTTGGGAAAATTAAGAAAGAAGAATTTTTTTTTCTTCTTTTCTTCTCTTTTTAGCTCTTGTCACAACAGAGCTCAGGGACAGATACTCAACCTGGATTGCAAGGACCAGATTCATCTTCCCTCATTTTATATTGCTATGTCAACAGTCTAGCAAACCCAGACAGAGAAAAATCACTCACAGAGGGTAACCTCCTCCCCAGTACCAGCAGCATCCTGGAAAGGTTTCTCGCTCCAGATCTCTCTTTTCCTATTTAGGGAAAAAGCTTTGGATTTTCTTCTGTTTTCAGATTTTTCTCAATTTTACCACAAAAACATGGTTGCCTTTGGCCATTAAAAGGTAGAGGATTTCCCATTAAGCCACAGCTCTGCCAAGCTATCTGATAGTTCACAGATCTGCTCAAAGGTATTTAAATTGCACAACAGAACCATGCTTTCCCCTTTTCCTTGAGGAAAATACCCCTGAAGAGCCTGTAGTGTAGGCACAGGTGCTCTCAGTTTGCCCTGGTGTGACTGCAAGGGAGCACCACATGATAGTAGGACAATTTGGGGAGACCTTGGGAGGTGCCTTTCGACCTGCATTATCACTGGATCACAGGATGGTTGAGGTTGGAAGGGACCTCTGGAAAACTGGAAATGCCTGTGCATACACTGGCCCCTCTGCATCCTCACTTGGTAAGGACCAGTAGGAGCTCTTGACTTGCTCCCTTGGTGTACCTGGTGTTGGACATCTCCATCCTACACGCTAATGCTGCAGGACTACAGCCCAGGGGACTTGGAGGTGACAACACTCTGGTCAGGAAGGACGGAGAGTCACAGAATAGTAGAGATGGGAAGAGACCTCTGGAGAGCACCTACTCCAAACCCTCTGCTCAGCAGGATCATCTACAACAGATTTCCAAGGCATATCCAAATGGCTTTTGACTATCTCCAAGGATAGAGAGTCCACAATGTTTCTGGACAACCTGATCCAGTGTTGTGCTGGCCTCACAGTAAAGGTTTTGCTTATGCTCAGAGAGAGCTTCCTGCATTTGAGCTTGTGCCCGTTGCCTCTTGACTTGTCACTGGGCACCACTGAGAAGAGTCTGGTCCCATCATCTTGACAACCGCCCTTCAAATACTTACGCACATTGATAAGGTTCCCCCCAAGAAGCCCTGGGACATGTTGCTGGTGGAGCAAGGACAGTGCTGGATCACGGCTCAGCCATGGAGAGATTTGGCTCAGAGCCTTAGGGCAGCCCCACTTCTCTGAAATCATCTCAGATGCTTCAGGTCTGAGGGCCACCTCCGTGGCAAGGACAAGCCCCTCTACCTGGAGAATTACTGCAGAACAGGTGAGAAGTTTCAATTTAGTGTGCAGGGACCTACTGGGCTGTGATGGGTGAATCATGACCCTGGAGAGGAGAAGTGCTGCATCGCAATTACCCTACGCCTTCTCCATCCTGTCCACCAGGCTAAAGTTGTTGATGGGGTGATGGAGCTAAGGAGATAAGGACATACTTTAGTTAATAATGTCTAGTTCCACTAATTTTTGGCATTTTTCCTGTCAAGGGGGTGGTTAACCCCATTGTGGATGGAGCCTCACGCCTCTTGTTCATCCCGGGCCCTCCTCTGAAACTCAGCAGCTGTGCGGAGAGCGGAGCGCTTTTAAAAAGCAGACGGGAACTAGCGTTTACACCTCTTTTATTAGAAATAAGACACATTCATTTGTGCTCTGAAAACTGTACAGGAAAAATTTAAAAAAAAAAAAAAAGAAAAGAACTGATGGACTCAAGAGAGAGGAAGAGGGAGGGGAAGGCGTGGAGTAGGGCAAGGATGAGGGAAACAGCGTTAACCAGAGGAGCTGAGCAGAAAAAAAGTAGAATATCAACAGTTATTAAACAAACATTTATCTCCGAAATTACATAACATCGTTAATGTCCTGCAAGTTGGCCGGAGTGGATGGGCGAACGGGAAAGATCTGGAAGAAGAGGGGCAGGCTTGGTTGGGCAGGAAAGAAGGGGAGAAAAAGGAAAAAAACNTGATGGACACAAGAGAGAGGAAGAGGGAGGGGAAGGCGTGGAGTAGGGCAGGGATGAGGGAAACAGCGTTAACCAGAGGAGCTGAGCAGAAAAAAAGTAGAATATCAACAGTTATTAAACAAACATTTATCTCTGAAATTACATAACACCGTTAATGTCCTGCAAGTTGGCCGAAGTGGATGGGCGAATGGGAAAGATCTGGAAAAGAGGGGCAGGCTTGGTTGGGCAGGGAAGAAGGGGAGAAAAAGGAAAAAAAAGAATTAAAATACAGTAGAAAGATATCTGTATGCTAAAATTCATTATGTGTAATTATAATAATTACAATATCATACAACCCGGCATCTGAGGGAGGCCTTTGTGCTTTCCTGTTTCGTAGAATAATCTAAAATTGGACAATAATATCACAGTTTTTGTAATTATTCTCCTTAGTTTTAACTATTGGGATTTTTTTTAAAATATTTTTTCCATCTTTCCCATTATACAGTTAATGGCATGGTAAATGCCATTATTATCACAGATACATAACCCAGGTGTCCCGCAGGGAAGGTGAAGAAGAGATGTTTGCCTGACAAGGAATATCTTCCTAGGGGGGAAGCACATTTGGGGCGAATATTTTACCTCTTCATGTTGATTATGAGGGATTTTTTTGCTAAAAATGTTATAAAAAAAGAACCCCCCACCACCACCTTTATTACTTAGACTCTGATCAAAAATAACTATCATTTGACACAAATCAGGCCCCGCACAATTAGGGGTTTGACGCTGCACATTTCCAAAGATGGGGGAATTGTTTTAAACGAGAGACGGACATAGTTGGGAATGACAAAAGGAAAAATATACGTGGAATGTAAGTGATACATTATTTTAATGACAAAAATATTGCACAATGCTTTTTGTGGGGTGAAATGAAGTAGATAACCTTTTTTTTTTGGAAACAGCCTTGAAAAATGTCTCGTGCTTTTTTATTATTGTTTTTTCACAGCAAAATAAAAAGATGAGTTTTGCTTAATGATGGATGTCCCACTTTCCTGACCAGCTCAACCTGTTTCCTTCTAGCAGGACCATAAACCTGCCTGACAGCGGGGAGGGAGGGCAGGAACCAGGGAGGGGAAAGTGCCTGAAGCCCAGATTGAATAAAACAAAGCCAAAATCTTGCAAGCCACAGGCCAAACGGCCAGGTGTTCCCACCATCCCATATTTTCCACGGAGCAACTTGCATCCCACCTTCAGCAGGTGGCATCCTCACCCCATGCCTGCACCATCCGACGGCATGGGAAGGCATTCGAAAACGACAAGAGCCAAAGAAAAGAAAGGTCTCGGGTTTCAAGTTCTCTTTTTATTGAAGAAAAGAAAAGAAGAAGGAAAAAAATAGATTTTTTTTGTTTGTTTGTTTTGTTTCCAAGTGGACGTTATTCAGGTTGTCAGTTTGTCTCAATGTCCTAAGGCAATATTCTCTGTATACCAAATATCTCCAGGTACATGAGCGGATGTGTCTTTCCCTCTTTCTCTCCGGCTTCCAGGGAGGGGTGGCTTGGAATAAGTTTGAGTCCGAAAGCATGGGAAAGAGAACAGAAAAAAAAAGGATGCGGCCAAATGGACCTTTGCCAAGGCCCCTGCTGAGTTTATCTATTTAACAGTCAATGAAATGACCTACATTCTTGTTGTTGGTCTGTTTTTTCCTGCGATGCCTTCGACCCTCTCCCTGGAGATGGCATGAGCAGACGTTGGAGGTGTCCAGTCCTGCTGCGTGTGACACCTGCGATGAGAGGGGAGATGCCCCATCTTACCTCTGCGATGGGTCACGGGGCTGTCACCGTTGTGTCCCCAGAGCGCCCTGCAAGCCGGTCCCTGGGGTGCCAGGATGTGATGAGCGATGCAGAGGATGCTTCTCGGTTAAGGTGCCCTGGGCAAGTCCCCGTTCCTGTCTTCTCCATTGTGGTTGTGGGGTGAAGATCATCTCGCGCTCCTGAGTCCACGATGCACAAGGGATGCTCCGGTCCGGGCAAGGATGCATTTCACCCGGGACCTATGGCTGCAGAGTGTCCAGAGAAGCTCCTGCTGGATCCATCTCCATTTCCTTGCAGCCCAAACCAATGGTCATGAACCTTCTGCCATGTGGTGCCCTTGGCATCCACGGCCACTCTACGGACCCATTCCCGGCAGCCCTCCCCGCCTCCTGGCTCTTTTCCAGGCTCGCTCCCTCTCCAGTCCTACCCGGGAAAGATCGTGTTGGTCTGAACCTACAGCTACTATATTCTATAAAGTAATATTCCTCCTCTCTCTGCTGAGAACGATACAAAAGTTACTGCGTTTTACCAAAGGTTTCAAAAGAAACCAAACACTTCTCTCACTCGGTTTCGATTTAATTTAATCATTTTTTTTGTGGTTTTTTTTTGTGTGGTTTTTTTTTGTGTTTGTTTTTGTTTTAATTTTTGTTTGTTTGCTTGTTTTCCAGAAAAAAAATAATAGTCCCTTTCTCTCTTTTCCGCTCAGACCTCCGTCTGAAGGTCAATAATGTCTTGTCCCACCAATGGGATGGTGGCCCCTGTTTTCTCCCACTCCACAGTTTTGAGTTCTAAGGGAGACTGTGCCACAGGTTCCATGTCCTTTTTAACCCATGACGGCGGAGACTGGACTTTCCTGATTCCTTCCCAAGGTCTCTTGTTTGGTGTCTGCTGTTTCTCTTGCTGCAGGAGGAAGAAGAGAGAAAAAGGGAGAAAGAAATAGGTTAGTGTCTGTGCAACAAATACCTTTTTTCCCTCCCCGCAACTCTCAAGCTTCTTTACTCATTTCCTGGTGAAAGGAAAGTAGAGATTTCAGTGAAAATTGGCGTGTAAATTGTCTATTTCCAGTAAGGCAATATATATATATTTCATTGCTGCCTCTAATGTCCAATGCCTAGATATTTCAGCTTTCAGATGATGTTTTTTGCAACTTGCATTTCCCTTGAAAATTTGAAAACGACTCCACATAAAAGTCCCACAAGGAAATCTAGATTATGAGGAAATCTTTTTAAATGCACATTGACTATAGCGATGCAAATATATCCGCCTTGTATCACAGCTATTTATATGCTACAAAATTATAGCAAAACATACTAACTAATCTGTGGGTGAACCCAACCTAATTGAAAAGTGGATCCTTAGCTCTGCAATTGATAGCATTTCCACCAAATCCAAATCAAGTCTTTGGGGCTCTATCAACTGCTGTGAGCCTCGCTCCCCATCGGTGTAGCGCTACGGATATCAAGCTGGAGAACAACATCCAATATTTCTGCTGGCAAACACCGATGTAAAACACTGGGGAGAACTGGGACCCTGTAAAATGAGGGTATTCTTAAATGCATATGAGAAGGGGATTCCATGCAAAGATTTTAAATGAGCTGCTCCACTATGCGTTTTCTGGCCACCAAGCGTGATGCTTTCACATTTAATTATCCTCACAAATGTCCAGCATGAGCGAGAAAAGGTTCTCTGCATGGGACAACAGCACAAAGTTCTCCTGAACCACCCACCCAGGGCGAAGGCAAGACTCGCAGAGAGGGGAGGTGGTGATGGTGGGATGCGCTGGGGAAGATGAGGAGAGACCATGTCTCAGGAGAAGGTGAGCAGACACACATGGATGTCCATCAAGCCCAGGTTGCTCCAAAGCTTGTGCTGATGCTCAAGGTAGTGACTGAGGGGAGATGGAGCTGCCCACTGGACTGCAATGTCATGGTTCGACTGTAGAAACTGCCTAGATGTCTATCTCTAGGTAAGCATCTACCTCCAGGCACGTCTAGATAGATGCCTAGATGTTATGTGCTTATCCTCTTGCCTTGGGTTATGCTCCTGTGCCTTCCTAACAAGGAGTAAATCTGTGATTAATCCTGCCTCCACATTGCTGTGTTGATTGGAAAGATATGACTACTACTGGGATGGCTTTTAGCACCCACTGAAATTTCTGATTTTCCAGATTTTTTAGGCTTTTTACATAAGCTCTGTGTTTGAAGATGTCCTCGCACTACCCATCTGGCACCTGCCCTCAGGGAGAAGGCTCTGGGTGAAGCAGTTGGGTGGTCAGATAGTAGCCAATGCTGGAAATAGATAAACAATATCCTCTCCTCAATGGGAGAAAGGTGTAAACATTCTGAAATTATTTCCCTTTTAATTCTAGATGAGAAAAAAAAAAAACTTTTAAAAGTACCTCGAAAAGAGCATTGCTTAAAAAAATCGACTTTTGGAAAAGTATAGTTCATACAAAGGCAAAACACTTTGGTACCTAAATTCTGTAACTGCAGTGTTCATTGAACTCCACAACATGAAGCTTTTCTTATGCTGTTGATATTATTTTTACATTAATCTATGATGTAGCACAATGCCAATTACTATTATTAGAATAGAAAAGGTAATGAAATTGCTGATGTATTCCATTACCTATTTTAGATATTATTGAAGAGACACTGTTTCTAAGGACTGAAACCGTTTCCTTCTCTATACGCATTTTCATGAAACAACTTTGAAGCTTAATAAAGTGAAACTTTATCTGTAGCATTTTTACAGGCCATTTATCTGTCATGAAATGATACAGTACACACACACAGCACAAGTAGAGCCAAAACTGAAACGGATGTATTAAAATGGATGAATTAAACGGATGAATTAAAAGTCATCCGAAAGGAAAAGAATAAAAAGCTCAGTCAGGCCAACTACTTTTAATGACAAATATTTTGTTTTCTCCCATAATTACCACGGTACCACAAGCCACATTTTTCAAAGTTAGCTATGTCCAGGGCTGCATTATTTAACAGAAGGATGAACAAATGATTATATGAGTGAACCTCATAAATAATTCCATCTCTTCTCTCAAGTGAAAGTACTTCTTTGATGACACTATTTATGGCCACCTTCGGCATCAGGTGGTTCTTTTTGCAACTAATCTCTCTTTTAACATTCCCTTGATACCACAACCCTGACCTTCAGTCTCTCCTTCATGGTGTGAAGATGGACCCAGTTGGGATCATACACATGCATTGCAATTAGCAAACCTCACCACCATTCCTACAAAGGGGGCCTTTTGAGCCACTGATTGGCAGCAGATGCAATTCTGTCTAAAGAGGGAAATTAAAAAAAAAAGAGTTCATATCTACAACAAGGGCCTCCAATTTTATCTGTCACTAAGGAACAAGACATAAGTGTGGTGATAATTTTTTGACAGTGATATAAAATGGACGTTGAATATTAAGAATTGGTAAGAAAGGAAGATAGGAAAACAACAACAATCATTATTATGCCAAGGATCGAGTAGGTTAGACATAATCAGCCGGGCTGAGTTCTGGCCAGGATGTTGGGAGATAAAATAAAATCTTCTCTTCTTGGCAAGGGGTACCCTGGGAATCAGTGCCCTTTTCCTTTCCCTCCATATGGATAGGGCTTGGATTGGGTCTCAGCCACTTGAGCAACATGTAGAAAATAGCCCCCAGGCTCACGCTTCAGCTTGGACATTGTCCTCTGGTCTTGCTGTGAGGTCTTGCAGTCCTTGTGGGCAGGGGACAAAGCCTAGGCAGGCACATAAAAGAAGCAAAACCTGAAGAGAGGGTTGTGTGATCCAAGGATAAAATGCGCTGGAGCTGGCCCGGGGCCTGGAGCCTCAGAGACAGCCAGAAAAGGCTGGGAGGGGAGTTGGAAGCCACAGAGACTGCTCTGCCAATAATTCAAAGGGACAGAACCTTGTCTCTGGGCTGACATATTCCTGGGCTCATTGGGGATGGGGGAAATGTTCATCATCTCCTGCCTGGTGCCAGGGTGGCTGCACAAGCTTCTTTATCAGATGGGTGAGAGGATGGGTAAGGGGTAAGGGTAAGACCTGCTGTGCACTTGCAATCAGGGCCAAGCGGAGACCTTCATCGTTCTTGTGTATCTCTTGTCCGCTGCTTGCATTTTGGTTGCACATCTTCAAGGCAAAGGACTTTGGATAAAAGGCATTTTGGAGGCTGTTCCAATGCAATTCTCCCAAATCCCTAACCAAGACAGAGGCAAAAGATTGAGACTATCCACATGTCCATCCAAAGCAAGTTCTGGTAGTGCAATGTGTCACCCCTGCTGAATGCAAAGAGTCAATGGAAGGTGACACAGTGGTGCATGGAGGCATTTCCCCACACACTGGCTTTGTGCTGCCCCTGAAGTCCTTGCTATGGTCCTCATTTCATCCAGCAAGGGCTGGAGAGAGCCTGGATCTTGGTGTGATTCTTTTTGCTTAAGAGAGGCATTGGCGTATTGCATAAATACAGTGCGGGGGATTGATCGGTTGCTGTAAGACAGTGCTTTCATTTTCACTTTGGTCAAAAGCAATTAAATGTGAAAGCTGCTAGGCTGTACCTCCTTGTTCTGTCTTTTTTTTAACATCCAAATTTTATGGTTACTCTTAACAACCTCAGGAGGAACCCAGTGTTTTTACAGAGCAACTGCACTAGATGTATCTACTCGCACACTGTTTTCATTGCCTCCAGCATTAACTTGAAAGGTATTTCATGACCCAAATGGTCTCTCCCCATGACACTGATGATTGTCAGTGTCAAAGATAAATGGGAAAAAGATAAATGTGGCTGATTTTTGGATCAATGTTGACAAAAAGTGATTAGAAATAGGAAAGCTGCCCTGTTTTTCTACAAAATGAAAACACTTCCTTTATAACAAGTCATATTTGCAGTTCCTTCATTTTATGTTGCAGTTCTTTAAAGATATTATTTTTGTTCATTTAAGAGAAAAGTATAAAACGAAGTGACTGACTTCTTACTCACATTTGCATTCTGAAAAAAAGCAACAGGGATTTCAACCTGTGATGATGGAAATCTGTTAGGAAATGCAAATTATACACACTTTGAGATAATTTAAAAAAAAAAGGGCTTCTGTGTCTGCTGCTTCTGTATCCTTTGAAGAACAGGTAGTCTAATCTGCAGGGGTTGCTGTGACCCAAAGTCCCATGAGACCACGAGCAGATGAAGGTGAATGGACACTGAATCAGTCACAAAGGAAGAAGAACTTTCATTAAAAAAGTGGATCCTAGGAACAGCAGCCAGCAAATTCAGCATGCCAGCAGTAGGAGGCACTCCAGGAATCCCTTCTGCAGTCTTTTCTTCATTCCTTCACCCACCTGCAGAGCCCGGCTGTCCTGGTTTACTGTGGACAATGGCAACGAGAATGGCTGCAATGGACAATTACTGTAAGAAGATCACTCCGCTTGCTGGACGTGGAGAACTGGGTGCTCTCCAAATTGCTAGAAGTATCCAAGACTCCCTCATGAAGCACCCAGGGACTACACGAGAGGCTGAGAGCACCCAAAGTATGATTTTTTTTCTATAATACTTTGTTTAACCAGTCTGAACAAACATTTACATTGCTGCTAACCAGGTCATCCTGCCATGAAAATCTACCATGTATCCAGATCTCTTGTGAGTCAAGTCATCTCAAATGCCTGGAAATTGGAACCTTAAAAACAAGCCGTGTCCACAGTGAGATAATTTAAATAAAACAGGTGAGATTTGTGACCCTGGGTCTGAGAAGCAGGAAAATGAGCTGCAAACTGGTGACAACTCTCTGGTTTATGGAGTGGATGATAGCTAGTTAACATCAAAAGGCAAAAGCACTTGACTGCTGATGCTGAGGATACTAAGATGATCATTCTGAGCAATATGGGGTAACTGATGGCTGATCCTTGGGGCCTCAAGTATCAGATAATCTGCAAGAGGAGAGGAATAGCTGATTGATGGTATATGGAAGAGAATAACAGCTAACAGATGGTTCATGGTTGAATGAATTAAGTTTTCATGGAATTTTCATAACAGAATTTATTGTGGTAATTATTACATTTTATGCAGCATTCCTTATAAAAGATACTCTGATCTTGAAACAGTTGTCGATTACCAAAGCTTTTAAAAAGAGCAGACAGTATTAAAAGCACAGCACAAAAGAGATACTCTACTATGAAGTGGAGCTTTCCTTGCAGACGGACACACAGCCAATAGTCATGTGAACTCAGTCTCTTGATTTTCAAATTCCTCCCTGGGCAGCAGGCCTATATATGTCACAGCGATCACCCTCTGAGCTCCTGCAACCCCAGCCCATGCAAAAAGAGGCTGTTCCCATGGGTGAATGTGGAATTTTCCCACCCCAGAGCACGGCTGCCTGCTCCTGAGCCAGCTAGCTAAGCCAGGTAGTCAGCAAACAAGTGGATTAATTCCCTCATGCAGCAGAATGTGCCAGGGAGACACAAAGCTACGGCTAGTAATTAGCTATAACCATTCCTTCGGGTCTGAAAACATACAGAGAACTCAAGCTCAAGCTGGGGAGAAAGTTTCTCTTAGAAACTTCGATAAGCTTCAGACACAAATGTGCTGCTTTTCAGCCTTCCCCATGAGCAAAACCTCACGCTCCAAATGTATTTGACTTCCTTAGGATGTGACCAATATTCCCTTTTTCTTGGTACTCTGGCAACTGCCAAAGCAAGTTTCGGTGGAATGGGTACATTCTTCTGATATCTGAAGTGGAAGGAGAAGAAAACTGAAGACTTGAGAAGAGAACACAGAGTCATTAAGGCAGAAATGTTATCTACAAGGAAACTGGGATAAGCTATGGAATGGCAGTAATCCTATATTCCTTCTTATAGAAAGCATTTCTAATGTAGATGCTAAGGCTGCTAAAAATGACAGAGAAATGGGTTTTCCTATTGGGTTTTGGAGCAAGTGCTGGGCCAGGACTAACTGGGGAACAGATTTGAGATCCCTCTTAATGCTGAGCTACAGAATGAGTCCAAAGGCCTGTGTGTGAGCTCTAATACACAGCACCAGCTGAAGCAAAATCCATTCAAGCTGCAGAGGGCTGAAAAGCTCTAGAGTTATCAGAAAGAATAGGCAAAACACAGAAATTTGCAAAGCTTTGTTGCATAAGGCTTCTGCTGACCTTGACACACGTAAAGAGCTGCTGTTTGAAACAAATGCAAAGCTAGACACTGGCAAAGAGAGAAATAGAGAGGAATGTGTATGCAATTCAAACACCTGTAATGGAACTGGATCAAAGGACTCCTACCAAGAGAGGAGGCAGGAGTGTCACGTCTTTCATGGCTTTCAAAGCTAAGCATAGAAGAAACAAAGCCCTTACCTTAAAGGCTGCAAAGCCTCCACTTTCATGCCATGCTGTTGCAAAGTAGACACCTTCTGATTTCAGGTGCAAGCACGGGAATCTAATTAGCAATTAACTTACAGGGACGAGCAATGCTGGAGATGCTCTACACTGACAGTATGGATTTGTGCAGGAGAATTCACCTTACTGGCACAAAGTAGCCTGAAAACAGCTCTCTGACATCCTGATTTAATGTGGACAGCAGCTGAAAGGGTAAAGAACTTAGGAAGTTTATGTACTTAGAGGGAAGCAGGGAAAAATGCATATTTGAGTCTGCAGATGGTGAGACAAAGAAAAAGCTTTCAAATGGAGAAACAAACTTGCAGCAAAGTTGCCAGTTAATGGATTCTTTTATAGTGATTTGAATGAAGGTGACTAAAAAACAACTCAGTGAGAGTTGAGAGTGCTGGAAAGGGAAGAACTCTGCAGTCTGAGTCAGTACCAACCTGATACTTCACCATGTGGCTGTTCAGGCAGAGAAATGAGCCTTACAGCAGCTATAAAGAGATATGTGAAGATCCTGATGGCTTTGATGAATTCAAGCTGGCTGAGCCTCAGCACAGACTGAGGGGGGAGCAAAAGGCCTATTTTTCGGAACAGGCTGGAGAAAAATCATTCAATCCTTCTTACTTGAATTTTAAAAGTGAAAGCTGGTGGATCCCAGATGCCAAGAGGGCTTTTAACTATTCTAATCACTTGCATGTGTGGTGGCAGTTTTTGTTTTTTTTTTAATGCAAATCCTGTTGTAATTATCTCCAANAAAGCTGGTGGATCCCAGATGCCAAGAGGGCTTTTACCTATTTTAATCGCTTGCATGTGTGGTGGCAGTTTCTTTTTTTTTTTTTTTTAATGCAAATCCTGTTGTAATTATCTCCAAGCCCATGGTCCTCTCCATGCTTCGTAGCTTAAAAAAAATAAAAATAAAAAAAATGTCCAGGGAATAAATATTCACATTTATCAGATGCTTCAGAAATGACAACTCATTTTTCTGCTCACCAGTTCCCAGTTTGGTCTGGGATAAATCGAAAGAGCAACAGTGTGCTGCTTCCATACATGGGCTGGCTGCAAGGCAGCTGTGAGGAAAATGAGCAAAGTGCACCCAGCTGTTCCTGAGACTACTCATTTTAGATGCAACATCCCTGCAGGGGGAATAGTCTGGTTTAACAGAAGCAAAGGGATCTTGTCCTTGCTTGCAAAGGAATCTTGCCTACAACCTTGTAACTTCTCCTAGAGTTACTGGCAGATTGCTCAAACGTCATCTCTTCGTCTTTGCTGCGTTTGAACTCGTAGACAGCAAGAGATGGGAAATTTACTGTAGGCCGCAGTAAGGTCTTCCAGAGGTCTGTTACTGAATTATTTCCAGCTTGACACCTTCAACTTGCAGTCATCAGGACTTGCTGTATTTCATTCTGCCAATATTAACCATTCCCTACTGCTTAAAAATTAGCTTTGGGCGACAGTGCCTATGTCTCTGATCAGTTCCTACAGACACAAGAGTGTGAGACTCATTAAGTAGCAGAATAACAGCAGCAAACAGTGGTGCCAAAATGTCTTTTAGGACTCCTTTAAACATGGTCAATTTTCAATCTAGTCTGCAATTCAGGTAATATTCCTGTTCTCCTAATCACCTACCTGAATCTACTATCTCAGTAACCCTGCTCATTAGTAAGTTGGTGACAGGTCAGTTGATGACAGTGGGAACACACAAGTCTCAACGGGATTTGTCCTGGGCTCCTGGCTTCTACTGTAGTCACTTCAAGGGCTTACATGCATCTGCTACAAGCAGTGTGGCTTCTACAGAACCTTATGGATCCTATGAATGCTTCAGTAGTTTGATGAATTAAGAAAGTCTCCTCTGAGACAGCTGCACATCATTGAGCATCTGTCATGTGAACAGTGCTTGTACCAGGAGAACATGTTTAGCCCCTCGGCTTGACTCTCCTGACGGCATCAGGATATTTCTCTTTCTGTTTTATCTGTCTTTGACACCCTGTCACTGGGGTTGGCAATTCCACAGACTTTTCTTTCGGATCCATTTTCCCCTCCTCATGTCAGGAAAGAGATCTTCCAAGATCTTTCACTCCTGTGCTCTTTCCCTCCCTTGAGGGCAAGGGAGTAGAGGGGCCCCAAGGAAGGATTCCCTGGCCACTGGGTGAGGGGAAGGCTGAATTCGCCTAACTATCTGCTCCATATCTGGAGGAGCAGAGGCAAGGGATGGCAAGAGAACTTTCCTGCACAACTACAGGCTCGCGGCTACCTAGGAACATTTCTCAGCACATGGCTCCAGATGCTTCTTTTCTGGAGCAACAAGCTGGGAGTAGCTCACTCAGGACACTCACAGCGTTTGGATGCCTTCATGGCGTTCCTTCCTACACTGAAAAGGCTTTGAGGTGAGGGAGGTGGAACATCTCAAGCACACAGGAGTCCCTACTTCTGCTTTCAGCTCTGCCTATAATCATTCTGGGATGGTGAGTGAAGGGCAGTATTTATCTTTAAAGTTTACACAACTGTAATACTTACCTGAAATGTAAATGAGTCAGGATGGTTAGAGGGCGAAGATATCTACTGATAAAGAACTAATGATACAAACCTTCAAATCTTTTCTGAAGTTTCCCTAAAAATTGTGTTTTACAAGTGAGGCTGAAGAAGTTCTAGACAGTAACCACATATGATGCAGATGGTAGTCTGTTACTCTGTTTGTGCTTTCTGCAAATCTTACAGTGTAGAAGAGCATTTGAGAGGAAATGCATATCCAGCATGATGTGAGATAATCAGTTTGGGACAGTGCACAAAAAGGACTACCATTTACAACAGAAGCAAAAACCAAATCAACCGTAAATATGGCCAACATCACCCCTAGGAATTCCCAAAGGATTCCTCTCCTTAGCTGACATTTGGTCTAAGTCTCAGCAGCTTTCTTAGAGTTTCCAGAGGATAGAGGAATTGCAAGAAGATTAAGATAAACATCATAAATTGGAAAGAATGTAGGACAATGAGACATGCTGCCTGGAGAGGCTGGGAAACTGCCAGGGCTGCAGACAGGCTTGGTAGCTTGATTTTGTGGCTATCATTCAGGGATTGATTATTTGAAAATGAAATCAAAGATGCAGCATGGCAGGCAGATGGACTAGACCCAGGAGAAATCCCTTCTGCTTTGTGATAGTATGTGTGAAAGGTTCAGGGGTTCCAGGATCCTTATGACCTTGTTCATGCCAGCAAGACCAGGACTTTCCTACTGGTGAAACAATATGTTTGGAGTCATGCATCATGGAAAGGTTTGGGACTGGTCTATAGTGTTCTTCAATGCAAAACAGAAGTCAGACTTACGCTAACGTTAGTTTTATCACTTCCACCAGAAGAAATACTCCATCGTTTTATAACCTAAACATACACAAAAGAGAAACATTTCTTTTGTTGTTACTTTATTATCTATTATTTCCAGTTTGCTCTCTTGGGGAAAGCTCAAGACAGGAAATGATTTCCAGCCAGGTCCCTTGTGTCAAATGGCAGGACAAAAACAAGAAGAAAGCCTTTAAAATATCCTTTTTTTTCCTTTTTTCTTTTACTACCTTTAATATTGGTAAACCAACATCCACTAATGACCTCCAAATACTGATCTTTGCAAGCTCCCCTTCTTGGACTGCATCGAAGAAAAGATCACAGCTTGAAAAAGAATCAGTCAGTATTGAAAGGCCACCTCCACAGATTCCTTCCAGCAGTTCAAAGCTCTTTGATGATGACACTAGCAACTTTAATTCTAAATAGATGTGGATGCTTCTCTGAAATGCCCAAGACCTCTCAATCTATAAACACCCCCTGGAAATGCACCACAGATTAGCATTTACATGGTATTTGGGCACTTCTGATGTTACACCTATGTCACAACTAAATAATAGAAAAAAAAAGAAGGGACTTGAAACTCAGTGAAACACACCAGGATTCTGGGTCAACATATACTTCTTTGATCTGAACTACTTCGATAGATTCACTATTGCTTTCTTTCTGTAACACCAGTCAGCCCACAGCAATACCTTGCTATGAACAGTAAAGTAAAAAGTCTGCTGGGGGCACAGCTCTAAGGCTCAGCACGGCTCTAAGGCTCAGCACAGCTATGCTGTGAGACCTGAACAGAGACCAAAGGCTCCACTAAAGCTCTGCTTCCACTGAGAACCCAGCTAACCCCCTTACTCAACCCTCCAGACCCTGCTCTTGTCTTTAAGTGAATCCTATAAGCCCTAGAATGGCCTTCTTGGCCGTGCTGTAGGAGACTCAGAACTGGATCTGACGTTGCTGCCAGATAAACTGAGGATGTTAAAAATAGGAGTACCCTATTCCTCTCAGTTAGGGCAGGCACAGCCCAAGCTTCATTTCGTCCTACCATCTTCTGTCACTTTTTTTTCCCTTCTGCTGGAGAAGTTGCAAATCCTTGCAAGCTTTTGGCCCCTGCCCAGCAGGCATAACAGGCTGAGATATCACAAAGGGGCCACTGGTTTGCCCTTCTTTATTTGTGTTATTCACATAACTGACCGCACAGGTTCTTGGAGTCTTTTTCTAGTATCAAATCTNACTGGATCTGACGTTGCTGACAGATAAACTGAGGATGTTAAAAATAGGAGTACCCTATTCCTCTCAGTTAGGGCAGGCACAGCCCAAGCTTCATTTCGTCCTACCATCTTCTGTCACTTTTTTTTCCCTTCTGCTGGAGAAGTTGCAAATCCTTGCAAGCTTTTGGCCCCTGCCCAGCAGGCATAACAGGCTGAGATATCACAAAGGGGCCACTGGTTTGCCCTTCTTTATTTGTGTTATTCACACAACTGACCGTTCTTGGAGTCTTTTTCTAGGATCAAATCTCTGCCCCTGCAAGGCTGCAAGGTCTCTTCCTCAGTTTGCCATCCTAAAAATCTTATTGCCTTGGAAAACTTCTCCTGTCCAGGAAAATCACATAGTGAGCAGCTGCCACGAACACTGTCATGTCACTTTAACTAGCAGTTAGTCCTCGGGAAGTGCTGCCACCACCACAGCTTAAATCTCATTGCTGTGACTTTCCTAAATAGCTAATGCCACCTTGGTCTCTAACTGAGCTCTTGCAGGTGGGATAGGAAGTGCCTTTTAGTCTCACCCTCTGCCCATTTTCATTTTACCAAGTTTTCTTCAAGACTGTTCTAATTTCCAATTCCTAGCTGCAAATGAGTGGAATCAGCACTAAGAGATGACCTGCACAGCAACGTAAAGAAGAGACACTGACATGAGGAACAGACACACAAAAAGAAAGCAGACTCTATACACCATGAAATGATATGAGGATAGATATTCTCCTTCTGGGTTGCTGGCCACTCTGTAGATGACATGAAAACGGCACTTTTGTGATTCCATGGCCTGTGTGTTGCACATGTGCTTGTTGCAACACGCACGGACAAAAACCCATAGTTTGGTTAATGACCGCTAAGCTTTTCTGCTTCTCAGTCAAACTCTGTGATCCTACTGTCACTAGATGGCTCTAGAAAGTGGTGGTTCTGGAACTGTGTGACTAACCTTGCTGTCCGTTGTTGGAGACTCTTTCTCCTTCTCTGCGTGCTGCAGTTTTCTGTTCAGGTCTTGGAACATGTCTTGGTGACGTTTTCTTGTGTGCATGATTTTCTGAAGCAAACACAAGAGACACAGGTCAGCAATTCCTTTCCAAATACACAGAATCAACATCTCCTCAAAAAGAAAAATATTTTCTCACAACCTAACTGTCTCCCTGTACATACAGCCTATCTAAACCAGCTTCAAAGGCCAGTGAGGACTCAGCGTAACACTTCCTTGAGTTTCAGGATGAGATGGAAGGATAAAGTGAGACAAATCTGGTTTTGGGTCTTAACCTAAACCTGCAGTTGCAGACTGCATTATTTGTGCTCAACTTGCAATGGTCTACCAAGCTGATCCTGGAAACTTTGCTCAATATCCCTAAAAGATACTTGACCCATGCTCACTCTCTTTTCAGGCTTCCTCCCTTGCAAATGTGTTCAGAGCTTATCTGGGCATGTAGAACTTTGAGACAAGAAGTTCCATCAAAAACTATCCCACAAACTACTGCACAACTTCCTTTTCTTGTATTTTGACTCTTCTACATTTCACTTCTATCCTCTACTTCCATAAGGAGATACAAGATCAATTTTTGTATGAACTTCCCTTTGTATGTAAGCTGCCAGTTGTCCCACAGACCCTCTGTGTGGATTAGCCCTTGTCTTTCAGAGCTTTTCACTCTGCATCTTGTCTGTGAGGACAGACATTTCCTCGTGTGTACAGGGTAGACAGACACTTCTTTCTCTTGAACAGATTACGTGAGGTTCATTACTGGGTGCGAGGGACTAGGACCAATGTTGAGATCTGATGGTGAGGACACATTAAAAAAATCCTTTTCAAAAAATCAAAAAATAAACAGAACAAAAAAAAAACAGAATTTGTGCACAAAGAAAAGGTATTTTAGCCTACCAAGCAAATGGCATATTGTGCTTTCCAGGTAGGAATGGGGTCCAGCTAGCTCATAAACATTTTGCTCACAGAGGAGACTGTTTACAGGTCTTGTGCAAAGTGATTTAGGTTAAATGCTTATAGAGCAGCTACTGCTCAATCATTTAAGCATGAACCACTGTAAATCACCCATTTATTTAGCCATACCAGGGAAATCTTACTAGGTTGCCAGCACAACTCTTTCCACCCACCATTTCATACCCTTGAAGTAGCTCTTTGGCAAAGACAGAATTCCTGCAAAGGCGTTAGAGAGAAAAGAAAGGAAAATGTTTCTTTCTCACTCTACCCCTCAATAAATACATTTTTTTTTTAAAAAAGGAAACACTCACCTCAAAATCTAGCTCTGCATACCGGGATTTCCGCCTCTGAGGATTCAAAAGAAAAGGAGAGATGGTTGAATATTAGTGATGCTGGTAGTTGTGCACTGACTGAACCACACAGTAGATAGATAGAACAGGAAGGGTCCCTCTCCCATTCCTTCTTCCTGAACCTTTAATCTGTCTCTCTGGCTCTTCCTGATGGAAAGGACCAGCAAATTAGAGGAATCTCACATATTACACATGGGATGAAGTTGGAAATGTCTATTACTGGTGAAGAACACCGAGCCCCAGGGAGGGATGGGCATGGGTGCAGATCAGCACAGGATTTGTCTGATTCAAGTCCCTTTCTTAATATGAGGTTGCAAGTGATCACAGAATGGGAAGGAAGGAAAAAAGAAGTCCAGATAAAAAGCCCAGATCCTAAGAAAGTGCAAAAACTAATATGGACATTAGTGTAAGATCTACTGCCTGGAGAAAAGTGCTAATATATGTAGTAAATTATCATAAATCAGAAGAAGACTGCATTTATGCAAATCATCTGACATCTCTTTGATGCTGAGAGTTGTGGGGCTTGCCTTAAGGGTATTTTCTCAATTGTACCATGACTAAAATCATCAAAATGGGGAACAGAGGCAGAAGATGGGAGGAGAGATGGTAATGCAAACCATGCATTAAATTAACAAGTGTTTGACAGGTTAAAACTTTGATTAGACTTTGTTGTTACTGTAGAGCTAAAGAGGGTTCATCAAGGAATGAAACATGGCTGTGGAAGCCATGAGAGATATTAACCATTAAATTAGAAAATCACATTATCTGCCAGGGTCCACTCATGATATTGTAATATTGGCAAAGTAGCCTGCATTTAGCCTAAGGTTCTTCTCCTGTCTGGTGTGGCTCATGTGGAACATCATCTGGCGCTGAGAACAAGGCAGTAATTCACATGCTCACCTCCAAGGAGCTCATGGAGAGGGTGGAGACGGTCTCGCTCTTGGACACTACACCCGAGTTCCCTGAGTCACCCGTGTCACACAGGCTGTTGGGAATCTGTGTCTCGTTGGAGATGTTCGGTGGAGGCAGCTGCTGCTGCTGTTGTATCATGGAGGAACCTTGCACCTCACCGCACGTCATGGTTACGGGCTCCCGTGGGGGACTCTTGACAACAAAGCCTGGGTCAGTTGCCATGCTGAGGTGGATGAGTCTTGTCTGGGGCATCTGGTCAATATTGATGCTATATTTGCTCTCATCTTTGGGTGGTTTGGCTCGTAAAGTAGATGTGTTGGTAGGAAGAATTACGTAGCTGGTGTCCAGTGTTTGCTCTTGTGCCCGGGAGAGTTCTGAGTCCAGCTTCTTGAAGATGTCCCCATCGCAGATGTAGATAGACTTGGGTGGCTGGTTCTTGTCCTTCTTCAAGGTCAGCGTGTGATTGCTGAATTCATTCAGGTTGATGGCTCCTAGGTAGTGAGGTGAGCCCTGAAGATGCATCTTGGAGACATTGGCTGGAAGACTGTTGAAGTTGGATGACCCCTTCTGGTGATTGAGTTTCAATTTCTCTTCATCCTGCAGTGATGGGCGCTTCAGGGTTCCTGTGATGGTTGAAGTCCTGCAGGTGGTGATGTCTTTATTCAGCACTAAGGGGATAGACATGTATCATTAGCACCTCACTTAAGCTTTTATTAACACAGCAAAACACCACACCACAGTCACATGTGTTAGCATGTTCCTTTGGCCCTCTCAGAAAGAGGCAATGGTGCCAGAAAATTATTTTACATTGGATTTTTGATCCAGGTTAATGAAGAGAAAGTTAAAGCTAGGGAGGTAACAACATTCCCATTTTGAGATAATTCTTAGTACTTCAAAATTTCTACCTGAAATTGTAATTAAATCACTAAAACTCCAAATTTGGCCATGAGATGTTATCATAAAAAGAACTTGAAATGATGTATGCATATATATATACATATTTAGTACACACAGTGTGTGGATATATGGTGTTTATTTTATACATATATATACACACATACCATATTTTATGCCTAGAAATGATGAGCACGATTTGGTTCAGAGTGCAGTGTTAACAACAATTACAAAATGCCACATTTTTTTTTTTTTTAATTCACTGAACTACTTCAGGTTGATCTTTTCCCAGAAAGAGTTTCCAGGTCAATGAATTGATATTTCAAAACCAAAGCATATTTTCTTAGGAGTTTCTAATTAGTACTCCTGAAAACTTATGTTCCAGTAATCATGGCAAACCTTTCTAAGAGTTAATTATTTGCTGTTTCTCACTTTGCCTTGAGGATAACAATGGAGTTCCATGAACATGCCTTAATTGCAGAAGAAAATCTTAATCTGAGCATAGGGTGAACATGTCAACTAGGAGATATACACAAGACATACAGACATTCATTCCTACACAATACCATCCACTACAAAACATCCATTTCTAAGAATTTATTGTTCTGTTGGTTTCTAGCTGCAGCAAAGATCTTACACGACTAATGACNATACACAAGACATACAGACATTCATTCCTACACAATACCATCCACTACAAAACATCCATTTCTAAGTATAATAATTTATTGTTCTGTTGGTTTCTGGCTGCAGCAAAGATCTTACACAACTAATGACATTAGCCTTGGTGTCTCCAGGGACCAGAAATCCCAGAACAGATTCTGGGTCACGGAGGAACTGATATGGGACCAAATCCTACTTACCCAGCATTTCAGCATAGGAGAAATAAATGCACCTTCTCCTTCACCCTCCACAGATAAAAAAAAAAAAAAGCTCTTTTTACTTAATTTTTTTCCCAGTGGAGCCTGAGGGTAACCTGATGTGATTCAGTTCCTCTATCTGTGTTGAAGGTAGAACATGGCACAGGTATCTCACTGGACTGTCTTCCTGGCAATCTTCCTGGCAGTTCATATCAGGAGGGATGGTGGTGGAAGAACAAAGATGCCAACAAATAACATAGGGAAGGCAAGGCAAAATTACAGGGAGACCAAATGAAATAAAAGATCTTTTAAAATCTCTGAAAGCTAAATATACTGGGTGCAACTGTGTCAGCCACAGTTATCTTCATATTGCTAGAAGACATGCCAGGGTAAATCAGAGCATTACCATACACTGCAGGGAGATGTCAGTGAACTCTAACCCTTAGCTTGGCATTGACTGTAAGGTTTATTGATTCAGGCTCTTCTGCATATTCATGTCAGCTGCATCAAGTAGATTTGGCGACACAGCAATCCTAGTAATCTCCAAACGTGGGGCAGAACGAGCTTACATCAAGCTGCAGACATGCTTTCAACACTGGGCCATGGACCAAATTCTACCAGGGAATCCAAGCAAAAAGGTTATAAGGGAGCATCAGGCACATCTCCAATCTGTCATAAGAAGATAGCTGGTGCTTCCAGGAGAAAACATGGCCATAAACCAATATATGGATTTTTTTAAATTAAACATAGAAGCAAAATGCATAGAAATTCCCTTGATGCATCATGGTGCACTTGGAGCCCATAGAATGGTCTCCAAATCAGTATTGATTATTAATAACCTGGCTTGAGATAGCAGCACAGAGTGACAGCACTTTTTCAAAGGTAACTTATCTCTTCAGGCAGATAAAAAGTACAAATAAATTCTATAAAGGTATGGTGGCAAAGGAAGGCAGGCCTAGGTTGTGAGCAAGATGCTCATTCAGGGTCGTCTGCCCTGAAGACTCGTGAAAACAATCAGCTCTTTCCTCTGGGAAGCTTGATTCGGGAGCAAGAAACTCAGTAGCTGATCCAGAAGGGCTCCTGCAGAGCAGGACTCTGATGTCTCCCTTGGTTTCCAGGGCTTGCATTTCCCAGCACTACAAACTGGGCTGCTGCAGTGTGTGCAGCTCATTTTCTTCCCCAACAACCAGCACGGATGCATGTGTTCAAGTCAGACCTGGTCTCATGTGCATCTTTTTCATGCGTGGTGTTTTTTTTGGGGGGGAACTCACTTCATCAATGTCAAAAATGAAGGAGAAAGACAAACGAGAAGAGGAAGACAGTTAGAAATACAATTAGAGAGTGTGAGGCAGAGAAACGGAGAAAAAAAAATGGAGAGACCCTCAAAAGAGATAAATGGTCAGAAAGAGACCATGAAATAAGATATTACATGGGTAAGTGAGATAAATATACTGTGACCATGATAGGCATAGAGAGAGGGAATGAGCCACAGAAAAAGACAGAAAACGATAAATAAGATATAGACAGATATTAGATAGATAAATGATAGTGACAGTGATGGACAATACACAGGAACACAGTGACAGAGATAAATATTGACAGAGATCGAAATACATAAATAACAGGTAGAGAAGGACAGAGGGTGGAGGACAGAGATAAATAAGTGATTGCTAGGTAGGGAGAAGCAGATAAATAATAGATAAATATATTAGAAACAGATAAATGATAGATTAGATGAAGCTAAATGAAAAGGACAGGTAGCTATATACATAAAAAGAGAGATAAAGAAAGATAGGGACAGAGTGAAAGAGAGAGAGGAAGAAAAAATAGAATGAGCGAGAAAGGAATGAAAGAAAGAAGAAAGAGGAAGAAGGAGAAAAAGCTTTCACACCATATTAACTACACACAAAATATGTACTGTCCTTGGCTAGGGTAGATCCTGGTTTGGAGGATGTGAATTACATGTAAGTGCCAAGCAAGCTGGAATTACTCTTGCTTGCAAGAGGAGAGAAGTCTGGGATGGTAAAATAAAGCCTAGACATCTACAAAGGATAAGATTAATATCAGCCAAGTGGTCAGGCGTGCCAGGACCAAGAGAGGACAAAACCTACAAAAACGAACAGGCAGCAAGGCAGATTCTAGACAGCAGAGATACCCCCAAGGACATGGAAGAAAAGACATTTTTTAGAGAAAGGGACAGTCCGCCCATGCAGATCTTCAGGATTGGAATGAAGGATGTTGTGTGATACAACACACAGGAGAAAGGTTCAGGCAAAGAGAGACCTGAGCCACCTCCATAGGTACAGAGAGTTTACAACTGTACCAAATGTGTTTATGGGGTCAGGAGGACCCCATAATTCTCCTTTCTGGAATGGAGGGAAGATCCTCCAGATTCCAGACCTTCTCCAAGACACTTCTCTTGAGCACAGAGCTGTTTGAGGTTGGCCTTGGAAAGGGGCCGTTAAAGCAAAGAGGGATCTCAGTGGGAAGAGATGAAACAGATCTCTTATTCCTGGATACCCTTCTCTGCCACGACGTGAAATGGGCCACACATAAGAAATGATACATTGGAAGCAAGGCTTCATCTTAGCTGAAAAGCCAAGAAAGCTGTGGGGAAAGATAGTAAGCAAAAGCACAAGGCAGAACTGGGAGGGTCATTTCATTCTAGGCAAGGCTGAAAGTAAGGTCAGCCCATGTAAGAACATGCAAGCCACTAAGACACACGCACAGATAAAACAGGAAGGAAAAAAAATGGCCTAGTTCAATCCTCAAACCAGGTCACTTGCTGATTCTCACCTGTGATGTGCTCACCTGATCTACAAGCCATATCCACATCCTTCTCAAAATCGGTCTGAAAGACAGAGAACACAGAGGACATTGTCAGTAGGAGCTGAGAGGGAAAGAAAGACACCTGAAATGCAAAAATGCTTTAACTCACTAGACAGACACAATTTACCCAAAGAGTGAAGCAGAAGAATTTGTGTTAGCCTTAGAAACATGGAAAACAAACCTATTTATTTATTTATTTATTTATTTATTTATTTATTTCCAACTATAACTCTCAGGCATTGTTAAAGCTGTAATAATGCTTTGAAGCTGGATTCATCTGCTCATCCATAAACTACTTCCAGGACTTTCAAATTGAAATCTTTGCCTGAAATATGTTTATGCACATTCCTAGAACACAGGGGACAGATTTCTGGCCTGTTCTGCCTTGTATTTATCTCCCCATACTTAATCTACGTGGATTGCCCATCAGCTAAAACGACCTGAGGATGCCTCTGAAAGTCTCCTATACCCACTGTGTTTACTCAACTTCAATTAGCGAGTCACACACAGTGCAAATATGTCTCTGCACCTGAAATTCTTGGCATATGAAAACAATAGTCCCTGTAGGAGCAAATGCTGCAAAACTTTTTCAAATTGTCTGTGCAGCTAAATGAAACTCATCCCTTCTCCCGGTATAAATGAGTGCTTTTCCTGAAGCACTTTTCCTGAAGTAACATGTCAAAGAACTGGATATAATGAATCATGAAGGGTCATGAGTTTTCATGGAGTGATGGGAAGGCCACAAGCTAACCAAAAGTAGAAGAGTGTATTGATTATTTCTGGTATTACTTGGGAATGAAGGGTCTTAATGTAAGAGCATTAACATGATGAAACATATTCCAGTGCCATACTAGCTATCAAGACTGTTAAAAAACAGTCCCCTGCAATAAACTGTTCAAAATTAGCAGGTTCAGATCCAAGAGTCTTAGGAGAGCTGGCTGAAGAATTCTATCAAACTTGCTATCTAATTTCTTAGTAAATTTGGGAACATCAAGGAAATATCAAAATAATAGAAGAGAAATAATACTGGGCTTATGCTAAAAAGGGCAAATGGGATAAAACAGAAAAAAAATATAATCACACTTGCCTGATAAGATTTTCAGAATAATATAATAAAACGGTTCGTACTGCTCCTACTGACAATTAATTAAGGGCAAGTGTATATTTAATACCAGTCAACAAGATCGCATGAAAAACCTACCCTGTTCAACTTGTTCCCATTCACTGAGAATATACTGAGATTACTTAAAAGGGTAGATGCAAAAATGCAGTCCTGCAAAGCCTTTAATTTCTTTGGTTACACTATGACAGAGTCACTATAAAATAAAACTGCATCTCTCCAAAAATACCAGTGAGAAACCATCATTTGTGGGTTTTTTTTGTTTATTCGTTTGTTTGTTCGCTTGGATGGGAAGAAACTGATTGTAAGTTGTCTACTTTTCAACACTTCAATCAACTTCCAAAAGGAAGCTAAAAATTTGCATTCTACAGAGTTTTCGAAGTGGTAAATAATGAATGAAAACACAGAGCTGTACACAGAAGAATAAAAATCTGAGGTTTCAGAATGTATTGCTCGGGATGGTGACAACAGAATAACACGTGCAGTATCCATATTTTTAAGGGATACTGAAAAACTGAAGGATGTATAGGAGAGAGTCATAGAAATAATTTGAGGTCAAATGTCTTACAGAGATAGAATGAAACAGCTCAGTGTAGTACTTTCCAAAAAAAAGGATATGATTATGGTGTCTAATATTGAAAGAGAAAAGGACTAAGCACACAAGGGACTTTCTAATTAAACATAAAAGAGCATAGTAAGAACTTAAATATGAAAATAAGAAGCCTACACATTTAAATTCGAAATGATGCACCTGTTTAACAAACACCTATGAGGTGCATACACCTAAGCACTGCATGTCTGACTTAAAGACCCTGTTTTTTGAAATGAGACCTTTCATCCAAGCTACTTAGCTTAGCACAGGAGGGCCTAGAAGAAATGCACTGGGTTGTGATGTAGGTGGAATTTAAGTAGATGAATTAATAATGTTTTGCAGTATTAAACTCTATGAATATATCAGTCATTAAGACTGATATATTCAGTCAATATATCAGAGTCTCTACATCAACCTGAGAAATCAAATGATTATTATACCATTGTTTATAATTATATCATTGATATAATAATCAAATGATTATTATACCATCTCCATCATGACCTTGGAGCAGATGCAACTTTTTTTTTTTTCCTAGGAAGGAAAGCAGCTGGTCAGACTTAACACCAAATTGCCTGTAAAATCTAATGCTATGAGATTGACATTTTGAGCTCCTGAACACTATAATGAAAAGAAACAGGATTTGTGGATGAACAAAAGAGCCTAAGCCGTGTATCACATTTGTCCAAGCATAGTTTTAAAGGAAAAATGACTGTTGATTGCAAAATGTAGGACAGAGTGCTTTGTTTATCTGTTATTGGTTAAAAATCCCCAGGTCCCTTAATAGTAGACTAGATGGTAGTTTTCCCTACCATTAGCTGAGCATGTCCATTCTGAAATGACCCCCCAGAGTCTCCGTTGCCCTCTTCTTGACGATCCACAACTCGGCACTTGACAGCATCTTGGACCTGCGGAAGCAAATGGATTTGCAAAAGGCAGTCAGAAAAAATAACACATAAAGGCAAACCATATGAAATTCTGCTAAAAAGAAAACCATATAGTCCTTGGTAGCTTAGAACAACGTGGCTCCTGCTTCAGTAGCACTTTGGTATTCAAGTGCTTCAGAAGCTACATATCTCACACGCTAATAACGCAGTGCAAAGGTTTTAAAGGTACCCTGTGCCACACTTGGTCACTTCCAGTAGTTTGATTTATCCAGTTAAAAGAGAAAATATCTTTTACTCTGCTTTACA
This sequence comes from Crypturellus undulatus, assembly GCA_013389825.1. NCBI lineage: Eukaryota > Metazoa > Chordata > Aves > Tinamiformes > Tinamidae > Crypturellus > Crypturellus undulatus. Next base: position 253,001 of record VWPW01008947.1, on the reverse strand, counting down.
ATATTTTTATGATGTATGCTATTGCATAAATCCTTATACTTAGACCTAGTAAGTGTGATTACAATGCTATATTGACTTTATTAGATATCTGATCCAAAAGGCACTAAAATCAATGCAAAAACCTGAGTGACTGCAGTGGGAGTTAAACAGAGCCCCAAATTCATAATGCAATTAGTTAAAGGAGTCTCAGCCAAGCCAGTAAGTAATTCCATTGATTTCATTTGTCTGACATAAAGAATTAATCTATTTTATTTAATTTAAAGGAACTGTAGGAAAAAAAAATGAGTATTGGAAAAAAACAAAGCTTCCTGTCTTTGCTATTCACTTATGAATTCATTCATTAAGATGAAAAGAATAAGAGAAATATAAAATATTCTTCATTTTCTGCCCTGATTTAATTTACAACTTTAAATACCCACAGGGAGGCTGGAGAAAATTTGCTCAGTTTCCTGGTTGGATTATAGCTAGCTTTACTTTATAATTCTAATATCTAGGCACCAGTGCCAACATACAACCATTCTGCAAACTTCTGCAGTACACATTTTCCCTCTCAAAATCAAATAACAAACTTGTTTTGGCTAATATTCCATTTCTGATGGGAGGGCACATTTCTGGAAATGCTAATTTTAGTGTTAAGTAAGCCAAAGATTATACGATAGAAAGCTAGAAAACAAACGGAAATAAAAATGTTCCCAAAATTCCATTCCATCCAGTCTATATTACATAAAACAGGGCAGCCATTGACTCATCCACTCATCCATCCATCCCACCCATCTTTCTCTGACTGATAATGTCATGGCCATTTCTGTGCTCAGTGTTGATGTGAAGGTGAAAGTCAACAACTCACAAGATTAGAGAAGCTAACAGGCCAACTGCACATTTTTTGATGCTTGCAATAGGAAATATGTTGGCTATCCATAAAAGAACCACTCCTTGTGCTCACCTCCCGCCTCAGGATGCAATGGACCATCACGATGACAAAACCCTCCAGTGAGTCAAAGACAGCGAACAGGATCTGGAAGAGAGCTGACCGCCGATCCGTGATTGCCAGGACTGCAGACATCCAAGTCAGAGCCAGGAGAGGTAGGACCACGCAGGAGCTCCAAAGGGATGCCCTGTTAAGTGAGAGGAAAAGAGAATTCAACTTGAGTATCATCCCTTTCCACACGTGATGCTAATTCAGCCTCCTGATCCCATGGGGCTTCAGAAGACCTTTCCTTGGAAAACGTGCACTTGTGCTAATGTTTTCAGAGCCCCTCTCCCAGGGGAAGCAGGAGAATGCTTTGCACACTCACACTACCAAAGCAGGTGACATCCATTTCTAAGGGATGGACTATGAGCCATGATGCAATTATGGATAAGAATCAAGGTGGGTAGGAAGGAGGCAGATACCTCATCTTCCCCTTCATGCCCTTCCCACTCTGTACCCCTATTTTACCACTGTGGTATTTCCCAAGGGGATAAGAGACAAAATACAATCACAGGAGGTTGCCAGATGGAAGCAGAACAGCTGCAGAAGAGGCTGGTTTGTTATGATGGTTGTCCATACTCAAGTTACAGACACTGGGACTTCTACAGCACATGGAAGACACTATCAGGTGGGAACATGTATCACGGTTCCAAATAACCAAAACAGATGAGCACAGAGCTGATGTGGAGCTTGATCTCCTCTTGCTGTTGCAAAACAGCTCCCTTTACAGCAGATGCTCGCTACAAGGCTGCATCAGAGTTTCAAGATTTATTCTCGAGGGGACATGCTGTGTTGAAACTGCTTCTTAATCCACATTGTAGAAAACTGGACAAAACAGTCTTCTGCAATGCAAGTACCTTCACATGAACCCTCAAGTCTTTTCTATGCATAATGACTCTAGAAATGAGAAAGCATTTTTTTTTGTGCATAATTCAGTCATTTAGCTCTCTTGTTGAAGGGGTCCCAAGTGATCTTAAATTCATGATATGGACGTTTTAGGAAGCTGACCTAACATTAGCTATCAGTTATCCTAGATCTGGGTGCTTTAAGGGACTTTTTGATGGGGACATATCTAGCTAATACTTGCATCTAGACTAAGTAACAAGTTGAATTTCAAGATTTACTGCATAGAAAACCTCAAACTATTTACTAACAAACACATATAAGCAACACAATAAATTATAGGACGGATATCATAACAAACATTTTACAGTACTCACATGTGACTTAATTACCACTGCATGCTATACACTCAATTTTTTAATAATGTTTACCTGTTGGTTAGCCAGGTACCACCCTCACAGACCTTCGTGAGAGATTTACCTGAACAAAACTGGATTAAAGAACAGGTTTGGACATCAGGATTTAACACCCTGACTTCAGTTTAGAGATTTTCAAGGATTGCTACAACAGTTGTGCTGCAGTGACCATACACTTTAGTGATGGGTTATTTGTGTAGTCATAAATATACTTTTACTGTAAATATTTCTGCTGACAGTTCAGATTCAGTTATGTCCCTCAGTGGTATACTTAAGCAATGTAATTTACTTAAAGGAACGGATAAATGACATTTACTTTTCTTCAACTAAATCAAGCACTATGAGTTTTCCATGTAAGCTAAAGGCCATGACATATCTACATATCTGGAGTTTTCATATACGATAATAAAATGGAAAGTTCTTTTAATTTTAAAGAACTGCTTGCAAAACAGAAGAACAAAACAAATCATCTAATGACAACCCTCAACAAAATAACCAAGCCCAAGTGTTCCAATTCAGCCCCCCAAATCTGTCTCATCATATTGAATTAAGGGAAATCTCACATTGTTATCGCTGGCAACGGGGGAATTAATGAAACTCGTAGTAAGCACAGAGAAAAGAAAACCAAAGAGGCAGAAAGGCCAAATGGAAAGACGAGGTTTCCTCCACAATGTGCCATTCTAGGTATGTCTTCCATGCAGGGACCAATAAGGCAATATGCGTGGTCTACTGCTTGGTAAAGGAAGTCATTCCAGGAGCAACCTGTAAAAATGCTTTCTGGTAATGGAGAATAAACAGAGGCTGCTAGAGCAGTTCCTATCAGACAGCTCTGCTTTCTAGAATTATCCGATCTCCTATCATACTCTTAATAAAACCAGATGTATGCATTATCACCAGCAACATGAAAGGATGAAATGATGAACTACATTGGAATCCCTTCAGAGCTTCTGCAGCCTTTATCCCGGACACAGTTAGCCCTTTCTAGCCTCATATTCTATGATTCTTCATACAGGCAAAGTGTTTAACTTTCTTCTGAAACAAGACATCTTGATTAACTTCACTGCAGATCGCACATAAGCAACCTTAATAGTAGCATTCTTACAACACTCCCACCTCAGATGATGAAAATAGAATTATGCCAGATATTTGGGTGGTGTAAATCAGAATTTTCCCAACTGAGGTGTACTGATTTACACCAGCTATAAGTATGGTCTGACTTTCTGATCTCTCTTTGTGATTCATCTTACAGGTGCTGACAACTCAACAGTATTCATCCCTTACAAATGCTAAGGAAATGTTGGTTTCCATTTAATGCATAATCTTTATTCTCAGGTGGCAGATGGCAGCGGGTCATAGGACTATAACTTACTTTAATTTTACTTTCATGGCTCTGCTTAGCTTTTGAAATATTAAATGCAAAAAAAAAAATCTATTAAAAAACTCTAACAAGTCTGAAATTTGAGAAGAAAACTTGAGGGAAGATAAGTGGATCTCCTGTGAAATTGCCTTAATTCCACTTGCAATTAATTCAATTCATAGTAGACTTCATATTTTTGCCAATTTTTTGGTCTGTCCCTTTTCCAAGAGGTGCAGAATAGCTTTCAGGACCTAAGGAACATCATAGTGTTACGGTGCTGTGCAACGTGAAACGATGATTTGTTATCATCTAATGACATTGTGATTACTTAATAATTCTTCATTATGGATTGTCTGTGATCAATGAACCCAGGATTTCTATTGCTTGAGACAAAGCACTAACTGCTTTAGCTGGCAGATGAAGTAGGCATTTTTCCTCTTATTTGTTCCATACATCACAGCACTCATTATGAATGACAGTAATGTTATAAAGGGAATTGCATTATGCTCCACTGTTGAAGCACGATGACGGATGTGTGATGGCCATGAATGTTACTCAGCAGTACAGTTGTCATGTCATGCTGTTCCTCTCCACCACCCCGTGCTCCTGCTGCTGCGCAGAGAAATGTCATTACCTTGGGATATAGCAATGACACATCACAATGCAACCAGGTATTGCTAAAATGCCATGTGACAACATGGAAACACTTTGGTGACAATGCCCAAAGCTTCACCTAGTGGAACAAAAACTTAACCTCGGGATGAGAACACTAAGAGACCCAGCTCTGGAAGCAAACAAATCATGGTCAGAATGTCTAAGGCTAATTGTGTTTTTGCTCCTTAACTAGCTGGTGGCTTCAGGATTCCTCATCTTTGCAAAAGAAACAGGATAAATTGATGAAACTTAGAGGTTAGTAATGAAAGGGAAAAACATTTTTTGTAGGCAAAGATCTACATAAAGAAAGTTTAAGAGGCCTGGGTCCTGATAAAGGGCGAGCAGGAGAAGAACTCTAAGTACATGTCACCAAAGATGTAAAGAGTCATTATAAAGGGGTAAGTAATCAATTCCTCTCATTACTCAAGTCTGACTGGTAGCTGGTACAATAAGCTAAGGAAACAGCAGAAGATTATAACTTGGAAAGCAGCTGTTGGGGCAGAGCTGTGGAAAGGGACACACAAGATGAAGGGGCTGCTCCCCACAGAGGGGCTGGTTCTCATTTTGGAGAGCTGTTGGAGTGACCCTGCTTCTATTTCACAGTTTTTCTGCTAAAGGAAAAACAGTACAAATATTTCCTTTATTCTTTCTCTTTCATATTATTCCTAAAAAACAAGAATATAAACGTTGATGGAATCTTAGAGATAGTTTTGGAGGAAATCCCTTCAGTATTGTTTCCATATTACCAAAAAGGGGATATTTGTAAGTATAAAAGTACTACTGGGCATGCTACTACCGTGCATGCTATCACCATGCATAAGGATCACAGTAACACAAGGCTTCCTTCCTTACTTGAGATTATTTTTTTAGCCATTTCAGTCTCAGATCAATTTTTTTTTCACAGGTGACAAAGACGAATTATAAAGCACAATTAAAAGGAAGGAAATGTGGTAAAAGGCATCTTTTCAATGGCAAAATGTGCCCAGGACATACTCCAGAGCAGACCACAGGGAGAGAGCGTCGCTCTCTACCAAGCAACTGTGGCTAATTCCATGCAGAGGAGAGCCAGGAATCCTTATGGCATCTAATTTCTGCTGGAAGACTTCAAAACTAAATGGTAAAGCTGATCTAAAGTTTAGGATCAATGCCAGAGGAATGGTAGTAGTCACAGGTAGCATAGTCAGAGTTTTGCCTTATTGACAATCTCATTTACAATAGATTTGAAGAAAAAAAAAACAGTTCAGTTGCAGAGTGAAGTGGATGACACGGGTCAGATTAGGACTGGGTGATCTAATTTATCTATTACTCAGCTGTCTTTTTGCAAGGACAAGACCATAGTCAACTTCAGGACACACAAGAGAACCAGCAGTGGCATTAATCACTTAATGTACCTATCTTTTGCGAAAAGAAACAAAACCCAAAATATCTCATAAACTTTTAAAAGACCCCTCCAATCTCTACCAAACCAATTAAATCAGAACATCAGGAGACTGGTATTTCAAATCTCATTTTTTCCAGATTTTAAGATGAATCAGATGTATGTGATTTATGATAGACCAATGTCAAAAAACCAAATAGCATAGCAGAAGAATTTGACATTGTTTTACTTAAGGAATTTACTATGAACTGAATCATGGAAAAAAATAGTCTTTTTCTTTTGTGTTTCTACATTCTGATCATTAGATTGATCAAAAGCAGGAGCTTTACATGCTGTAAAAGTTTAAGACTGTTTCTTTTGTACATTTTATATAGCGTAGATTGTTCTAGACACTTAAAACAAAATAAATAATTACCCAGAAATGATAAATAAATAATGAAAGTAAAAAATAAAATTTCACAAGGGAAAAGATCAATCTTCCCTTCCCTGCTCTCCCTCCTACCTTAACCTCAGGGGGATAAAAAAGCAGCAATATGATTAGCAACAGTTATTCCAGAAGAAAGTTATGACATTTTCAAAGCTATGACTTCTTTTTGCACCTAAGAAGAGATGTAACAACATTTGGTTTTCAAAACTCAGAGCTATGGAATGCTTTAAGATGCTGAGATCTCATTGCAAGTGTTGTTGGAGGACTGCAAGCAGCAGCCAACTCTTATCAAATCTCAACTACAGCCCTATGAGTTATCAGACCTAATATGAGCCCTGTCTAAAAACAAAACCTGTCAGGGTGAGTCACCAGCTCACTAAAATCGGAGTCAATTCTCTGTAGTCTCGTGTGAGTCAGAGATTCAAGCACATGCTTAACTGTTCACCTAAACTGGAGCTTGAGGCTCTAATATTCTATCAATATCAATAGCAACCACAGTCTCTAACTCCAAGAACCAAACTGAACTGAGGCATTAAGTGTATACCCAAATTTAAGCAAATGAACAGTTCTGTTGTCCTCCATGGGCTGCTCATCTGCTTACATATAGACATATTCTAAAGAGCTTTACATGATCCAGCCCATCAACTTTTGTTCCCGGGATGTTTTAGGAACCCTACACTACATGGCTCACAGAATGAGGTCAGGGAGAAGGTGGGATGTGGGGACAAGGGCAGGGAAATGGGGAGAGAAAACAAACAGAGGCTGGCAAAGGAGGGGAATGAAAGAGTGAAATCAAAAAAAGAAAGTGAGAAAGAAAGAAAGAAAAGAAGTTGAAATTAGAGGAACTAACATGGCGTTACTGGTGGCTGTGGCCGAAACTTCTGCAGAAGAAACTACTCCACACTTGGAACATTTGAGCGTCATGCCGTAAAGGGGCACTGCCATCTGACTGCAATTAAAATCAAAAGACTGAAACAAAACAAAACACTTTGCTCATGAACACAAACGTAGAAAGGAAAGGGAAAGAGAAGCCAAAAGAAAGAGAGAACGAAAGAAAGGAAGAAAGAACAAGGAAGGGGAACCAACCAACCATAACCAGTTTGAAAGAGAAATGAAAGACAGAGGGGAATAAAACTCTCTCATCTGTATCATTCCGGATGCAGGAAATGGGAAAATGTGTGGTTCAGAGATGCGTTGGTGCCGCTGGAGTGGGTGGAACTGTGTTGGGGAAGGTTTTGCCAGATTTAGGGTGTCTCTCTCCAGCACCCATGGAAGAGAAACTGCTCTCCCAATCTCCCCTGTCTTCTTTTGACTTGTTTTGAGAAATTGTTCTTTTCCCTTCTGGCCTTTTTCGCTTGGGGAAAAAAGAAAAAAAAAAGAAAAGGAAGTGGCAGGGTGGTACAGTAGAAGGCAAGAAGTAGGGCTATGGGGACTGTGTCTGCTTAGTCTGCCTCCTAAAGCAATGCAAGAGATAGATACTGCTTTCTCCATTGGCCCTTGTGTGTTAATCTTCACCCTGATGGGAACATCTATGAGGAAGTTGACAACAGCAGGAGTTGGGTCACTCTTTGATGACAATCTGTGACAAAGCACAGGCCAAGGGAGCTGTGTTCTTGGAGTTAAGCATGAGCTCTGGTGTTTGGTTGGGCTACCCTGAAGGGAGGTGAATGGGCTGAGTACGTCTAAGTGATTTGTTCTCTCAATTAGCAACAGTTATTCCATGACATCTGTTTTGGAGCTGATGACATCTTTGGGATTAACTCTGGGACTTGCTCAGATAGGTCTCTCCTTTTTTTTTTTTTTTTTTTTCAGGATACCATCAATCCCTGGCCATTGTGGGCTGGAGCTTGGGGACCCAGTAAAGGTCCCCAAAACTTGTGTACCCAGTAAAGGGCATGCCCATCTGGTTCTTTCGAAGCTGATATGTACAGGAACCCATCCAGCTGACAAGCCACCTCTAACTCAGGAGCCCAGAGGCCACATTGGCTTCATATTAGCCATGTTTCTTCCCCAAATTTATTGATGTCTATGCACTGCCTGGTAAGCACAGATACATGGCTTCCACGACACACGTGGTCTAGGAAATGGACAGGAGTCACCAAAACGTCCTACAGACCTACACAAAGAGCCTAATATCAGAGATGACATTAACATCATTGGCAAGGGGCAGATGGTTTTCCCCTAGGTAATGGCAGTGCAGTTGGTGAGAGATGATGCTTGCAAGTACCAAATGTAGGGCTGTTACAGTCCTACCTACCTGGGAGGGAGACTAGAAAACTTGACAGATTCCTAACTTTTATGGCTGTGTTCAGGCTCTAAACTAAAAAGAAAAAAGACATTGCTATGAACACCAGCACAGCATTATCAGTGGCCATGTGAGCTTACTTTTAAGTGGTTATTGATTGGTCTTTTAATCAGTTACAGTGACATAAGCCATTACTTCCTTCCAGAATAATGACTTGTAGCTAAGGCATCCCACAGCAACTTGCAGCCTTGAGACACAGAGAAAATTAGCTACTGTGTCAATAGATACATATCTTTGAGGAAGAATGGTGTAAATCCAGTGAGAACAATGGCTGAACCAAAGATAAAGTGGGTCTTGAGAGGCATTAAGTGCAAGACCATTAAAAAAGATGGTCTATCCCCAGACCTAGGAGCCACAAAGAACAGATCAGCAGAGAGACAGAGAGAGGCAGAGATAGGCAGCAAAAAGAAAGCAGATTCAAGAAATTTGATGGAAAACTATGCCAGAAAAAACATGAATGACACTGAATCACAAAAAAAGCTGGTCAAAAGACCACTGTAACACACAACTGTAACTGCTGTCGGGTATATTTATGCGGAAAGCTGTGAGCAGTAAGCACAAATGTGCATGCATTTATATTCAAATTTCTTCTTGCTGGAGGCAAAGGGGTTGTTAATACACTAAATTCCTGCAGCAGGTTTATATTGGTGCATGTGTGTATGAAATGGTAGCTAATGAAATAATTACAGTGAATAATGCATTCATTTAATTAGCTTCTTTTCCGACTTCCTAAATATCCACAATATTCATGAACTCATCTGGAGTGTTTGCTGGAGCCTGGATTTTGCTGCTTTACGGAATAGTGCGTTGTACCATGCATGGCCCAGAGAGCAGGAACACTGCTTCTAAAATGAAACACTCTCAGATGAAAGGCAATACGATTCTGTCTATTTTAATGTAGTCATTACCTTTCCAATTACTTTTACTCTAGGCACTGACAATCCAGTGCTGTTGCACCCCACCAGGACAGTCAAATATTTCTCACAAGATATCGGGGTAAATTTTCTCAAGTCCTCTCTATAATCGATGGAGAGAGGAAAAAATAAAGTTCCTCTAAGGGGCAACTTGGAACAACTAAACGAGGCTCTTGTCTCTCTCCAGTGGCTAGAGAGGAAGCCCAGGGAGATTAAACTCAGCAGGCTAAAATTAGCCTTTGTGAATATACCCTATAGTCTCATTTTTGTTCCCTGGCTGTGTGAGCACACAAATGCTTCTAGAATAAATACTGGCTGAATAAATTTAAAATTCATTTTAAAGGCTCCTGCGTACAACATTAAAACATTTGCTTTTAGTAGCACTCACGTCAATAGAGCTCGAATGCTCTCTGTGCAGCTGACCGCAAAAGGAGTCAGATTAGCCGTGGGGAACTGATTAACAATTCCAAGCACGTATCTGCTGGAAGCCACTTACACGATTTTCTCCCTAGCTTTAGTGCACGGTTTATCCCAGACAGGATTCAGGGCAGTTCTGTGTGCTGATCCAGTTTTCACTATAACCATATCCGTCTTTCTAAAGCCTGGCTTTGTGGTCCAGGTATAAAGTCATTGCCGTTAGTCAACGTTTTCTGACAGATACGACACAATAATGATAGCTATTTTCTCCACTAAATATAGGGTGAGACCTACTGTGTTTCAAGTACTATTTTGTCATAACTGTTGGTTAACGTTGATTTGTTTGTGTCAACCGATCTACGCTGCAGTATGTGTGCTGGGCTTCCCTTCGTGTTAAATAGCTCTTTTTTCTCTTCTTTTTCTCTCTTTTTATTTTTTCCTTTTTGTTTTGCAACACTGAACCATACTTCTTGCCTCTGCTAAACGAAACACAATGTTTCTTTATACCATCTCCTCAGATGTAAACATCTCCGAGGCAGTTACTCATTCCGATTATCTCCAGATCTACCCTCCAACACGGTTCCCAAGCCCAGGCCAGGAGTGGCTAGCTATAGGGAGGCGGGTACCAGACTCTCAAAAGCATTTCAGCATTCTCGGTGGGTGCACTTTGGAAGGAGAACAAAATCGGCAAAATCACTTAGCACAGAGAAGGCTTAAAAGTACTGCACACACACACACGGACACGAAAGAGGGGGGAAAAAAGAGAAAAGAAAGAAAAAACAAAGAACATCAGAAAAAAAGGATCTTTTGTTGTTGTTGTAGTCGTTTTGTAGGTTTTGCTTTCAATGTATAACAAGGAATGTGATCAATAACCAGATGGCATGCACGAAATAAGGATATTCTGTGTGCATTTAGCTTAGAGAGAGAAAGAGAGTGAGAGACTCACTGCTTTGCTAATCCAATGAATGATTTATTTCTGTGTTTGCTTTCAATATAATTATCTTGATACTAACTCTGTTTGAGGTTAGGGTATTTTCTTGAGTTCTCCCTTTGTAAAGAAGGCATCACCCAGAATAAAGCATCCTCTCCTTGGTAGCTGTGTTAAGCAGTGTGCCAAGATCTCTTCTTCATGTGCCTTTCCCAACTTGGAAACTTTCCAGCAATGGTATTCCCTGCTCATCCAAAGCAACCCAAGTCTCCTCTTATTATCACTACCAAGGTGCCACTTAAGACTTCTGGTTTTGTCCTGGTGTAAGAGAAGGACAAGCTGTGGATGCTCTAACATCTGCCTTGAAGGGTAAAGGCACTTGAACCTGCAAGCCCTAAAGGAAGATCTTCTTAGCCATATGGCCTTGGCCATAGTGAATGGCCAAGCTTCAGATTTGTGGCCAAGCAAAAATAAAAAATTGTCTGAAGAAAATGTGTGGCTGTAGGCTATGGAGCTGGGAGGGCTCTTCCTATCAAGATTCCTGAGGAACTATGCCATGTGGACACCTCAACACCTCTACCCAAAGGATGAGACTCCTCAGGTTCCTCCTCTTGCTAGGTATGATCCAGCTTCTGCCCTCTGTTATGCTGCCATCACCCTGTGAAGACTTACTTTCATTGCAAGTACTCAACAGTGCAATGAAAAGAGCATTTAGCCTTGACTGTTATCTTCACCACAACCCTCTAAGACATCTTAGGGTCCTGCAGGACCACAGTGGATGGGGACACTTGTCCTTTCTATGAAGCCCTGGAATGCAGTACACAGTACAGCAGGTATTTATGCTTCCTTCACTGACACAGATGTAACTACTTCAAAAGCAGGCAGCTCTTCCTCCTAAATTTTTAGGCTGAGCTTGTAATCATACATGGAGGCATCGGAATATGTCCCGCTCTCCTTGTTCTCTCTTTGCAAACAACTTTTTCCTTCAGAAGTACATTCATTATCTGCAAACACCATCAAGTGACAAGCAACCCAAGCAAGGCAAATGTCATCAGCTAAGCAAGAAGTCTTTTTGAAGAGGAGGTCAAGAGTTAGCTTCTCCGACTGAAACAGCAGCCCAGGTAAGACAGCGGATGCAACGCATTAGCATCAGCAGTCGGGCCGATCTGTACATTTTCCACGCTCTGATTTGACTCAAAGCGTCAGCATGCCATTTCTGGGTTTGCTTGAAGCATGGCATTGCCCAGGGATAAGGTCTGAGCAGGCTGCAGCCTCGCTTGGATGAAGGGAATTCTCATCCTGCTGGAGTTAGCAATAAAATAGTCCTTGTCAGCAGAGTTTGGTGCCAAGCCAACAAGGCAGTTCAGGTCCTGTCCCCTGTGTGAAAACACACTTATAAGGACTATGGAATAGTTTCTTCAATTTATACTGTGAAGAAAAGCAGTTCTGCACAACCATCGCTCTGGAGGTGTTCACTGGGGAGGTGGTTGTAGAAAAGATTATTTAAATAATACATTTTTCTATCAGAAGAGGTATCTTTCTCTAACTATGGGTCTTTCTTTCTACTCATCCATCCATCTACTAATCTCTTCACTCCCAGACCTTCCAGTGCCTTTTCTTGCAAGGCATTTCATCGCCCTCACAGCAACGTGCCTGGCTTTAGATGTGACGTCTCTATCACGCAGCCCACGCCACGTGCCACGCTCTGCAGTGGCAACTTCCTCTGTGATTTGGCTGTTGTCTCTAGGAGTTGGTGTGCGGAGTGAAGCCATTTTAACAAAGAGATGAACTTCTAACCCTCCCTCTTAACAACACAACGCTGCTTCCTGGGGCTTTAGTCTCTGCTGCACTGAATGACACAACACAGCACTGCATCAAGAATTTCTTCGGTTTGCTTTGTTTAATTTAAATGTTTTCTTTGTTTTGTTTTGTTTGTCTCCAATTTTTCTTTGGATCTCTTGCCTGGTTATTGATCACAACCTTTTTTGTTTGTTTGTTTTCATTCTTTACTTAGATGTATTGATAAGGCATACCCTGCCCGTTCCTTCAGTTTCTTATCTGTTATTCCATCTTTGGATACAAGTTTGTTAAAAACCAGAATGCCAATAACCATGTTCACCTGTTGAAAGAGAAACAACACACAGTTTTGTTCTCAAGTGATTCAGGTCAAACTCAGTAGCACAGAAGACAAAAAAGAAAAGACATTTCGGCAAGTTGCATCCTTTGCTTTGCAGAAGCAAGGCCACATCCCAGCAGGCCATCACCCTTCCACCCCATCCCACATCCCCTGACCACATGTCAGTGAGTTCAGGAAAACAAAATGCAGCTGATGGCAGATTAGAGAGGTCTCTGTAAGCCAGGGAGAACCTGCAAACTGCTCAGATCATCACAGGACCTCTTGAAGTCTGATCTGTTTTGCTTAGTGCATGCTTGAGTTCTATCAAGGCAAAATCAAGGCACAAAAATATGCTTTTTCAGGAATACAAATAGAAGATGGTCAATACTGGGGAATAATTGTGGGTGACAGTGGCTACTTTTAGAAGCCTCTTGAAATAAATATCCACAGGGAAATGCAGGTTGTGTAGAGCTGAGCTTGCACAAAGCTCCTCACTGCTTCTCCTTGAATGCATTGTTTGGGTCGCTGTCGCCAGCTGCATCTGTTTTACAACCCCCATCTAAACCTCAGCAAACTCTAAACATTAACACACTTGGGATACAAGAACATCACTCCATTACTAGGGGCACAGCACCGATGGTGGAAAAGAGTGACACTCTCCTGGGTTTGTTGTCAATGAAACATCTCATATGGGTAGAACAAGGATCTAGATGTTGCTCTGTGTGTGGGGCTTGCAAGGATATGTGTAAGGCCAAATTCAGAAATGCACATTACACATTGGCTGGAAGTCTGAGTGAGTTTAATAGACCCTTAAAGGTGTTCATCATACACATTTCAAGGGCAAGGAGATGTCTATTCAGACTAAGTCTCATCTAACTGCCTACAGAGAAGCCTTTCGGAGTGTGCACTGATGGTTTCGGCAGGACATTACCCAGCTCACTGATGGAGAGTCCACAGCTGGGAATAAATGGAAGTGCTCCCAAATAACAGTTCTTTTCTTTTTCATCAACTGCTGGGTCACAGGACTATTTTCCACAGCTGCAAATCCAATTTGAGAGTATACCATGCTATCGTTTATTAGAAACAAGGTTGGCAAGACTGACATAGTAACACAGCCAAGGATCAGCAGGAAATCAACACTGACTGTGTGCTTGGAGACAGAGTGCGCTTAAACTCACTGGCTTTTCTTCACCATGCTGGGAGGCTGGTCAGAGCAAGAGACACCTTTCTTCAAGGTACAGGAAGAGAGCAGCACAGATGGGGCTGAAGTGTGGTCGGTTGGGTCACTCCTGAGGCCTGGCACAACAGGCCTTGTTCATTTACAGGAGGAATGATGATGAATGGTGAAGGCTTCCTAGTGACTTCTGAGATGAAATGTAAGGAGGACAGAGGGGCTTGGAGAAGGGCTTGTATGTTCAATATCCTGCTGCGATACCGGCTCTGTTTCTTTACAAATGAGGACAAGGATATGGCATGGACATGCTTCTAAGCATAGCTAAACACAGACACTTTGAATAGCCTGCAGCGTAGCTTTACTTCCTTATCTCTGTGATGCCGTTCAGAAGCAATTTGAGATCCAGCCCTTGAGATAAGCGATGACTGATGGCTCTGTCCTGACTTCACCATGGCTCTCCCTGTAGAAGCCCACTGCCTTCAGCCTCAGCTGCTGGAGCTGAGGGGGAACAATCTCAAGAATATCAGTTTGAGTAAAGATATTCTCAAATCAAGGACTTTTCTCTGATGCTGAGAATAATGGGGGAGGACATGGAAGGAGGAGGTTTTTCCAGGTAATGGAAAAAGCATGTTCACAGGAGAACTGCACTACAGGGATGCCTGAATGGCTTGGGAGGAGTCACTACAAGCCTACATAGCCTGGGTTAAGGCACAGGTAGTAAACCTGGCTGGAACCAAGCCAGCTCTGAGTAAGCTCAATTGAATGTCTACATATCGTTCTCTTCAGACTTAGGGTGAGAAAGAGCTTCATAGTTCACGCACAGAACCAGATCCCATCTTTTTTTTTTTTTTTTTTTTCTGTGTTTCCCTGTAAAATCACTGCTGTGCTGTCTGTGGATCAAGCTTGCCCTGAGAGCAGTACAGCTGCATTCACTCATCACAGCCCTGCAAGAGCCTCGCTGTCCTCATGTTGAGCTAGATGGGGTGACCTTCCATCACTGTCATGGTCACATGAAAGCAGGACAAAGTATGTACTTTGAGATCAACGATCCTGGCTCTGCTGCAAAGTCACAATGTGAACTTGGGCAACTTACTGAACTTCTGTTTCCCAGTTTCCCATTTAAGAAGTGTTCAGTGCTGCTTTTTTCTACTCCTCCCCAAGCTCCTCAGGGAGTATACCTCCTCCTACCATTTCTTGGGCATCATTCTCAACTCACTTCAGTCACCTAAGAGTCAGGCAGTCTAACCTAGGTATGTTGGCTCTCTCTAGGCAGTGAAGAAGCCTCCAGAGATGATTCACTCCTTTCTAAGATCAGATGGACGAGTCACCATTTGCTGATGTTGATCCCTCTGGAAGGATATCACCACTTACAGCTTAGACGCTGAATAAAAGCAGAGCCAAACAGAAGGAAGCACAATTTTTACTATCATACTAACTATTGCCAATTATTCCGACTATAAAAAAAAGATTCTGATCCCATCAACAATATTACTGAGAGAAATTCAACTATGATGTGCCTACAAATACCTAGTAAAATGGCACGAATGTCTGTTTATTCATACTTTTTGCTACCCAAAGACTCAAGTCTGTTGTAACCCTATGCTAAAGAAAGGTCTCAACTGATACAACTTGTTTTATTATAGAGGAAGGGCAAGGGCTAACTTCTCTCTTTGTCATCATGACGAAGTGATGGCACCAAGACAGCTTGATGTGCTGTGACAGCAGTGAGAATACAGGTAGCAAGTTACTCTCCGTTATGTCTGCTACTGCTGCAGGGCAGTTATCCCCCCAGGCACTGCATGAAACAAAAGCTTGATGTGGAAAAAAAAAAAAAAGATAAAAGAGAATTCAAGTGTCAACAATCTCCTCCCTGAGAGACTCTCCACAGCACCTGAGGCTTACAGGCCTTGCAGGACATACAGCTCCCTCGCTGGGCAAAACACTGGGCTGGAAAGTAAGTGCAGACTGTCATTGTTAGAACACAGCACTAAAACTTGTGTGAAGTTGATGAAGGAGGGATTTCCTAGAGGATTAGAAGTTCTCACATTCCTCGAACCCTGTCTGACTGTCAAGATTTCTCATGGCCAGTGAAGCTTCTGCAGCAGGGAAGCTTCGTGAAAGGGATGTCATCACCTCTGAAGACACCTCCGGCTCAGGTAGTAGCTGTCAAAGAGCGTTTTTGGTGCTGTGTTGAAGCCAAGGGAGAGGGGACAGCAGAATGGACTCACGTCTAGCACATCCACGCCATGAACTGATGAGATGATAGAGTTTGGGAATGTCCACTTTAACCATGTTGTCTCTTTGAGCTAGAAGACGATGTGACGTGTTTAGAGCCACACAGAGCTCCTTCAGCACTGACCTGAAGAGCTTCATTTCACCTGAAAAATGCAATTCTTCTCACATGCACTCGCCACCTGGGACAGACTAGGAATAAATGTTGGCTGTAGAGATACAGCTTGGTCTGGGCTGGTTCTCAACCAGGAACAACAGTTTTTGAAGGAGTTAATGTCAGAGTTTTCCACCATCATTGTGCATTTTCATCTAGATAGAGGAAAAACAAGGTAAAGCACTAACTGGATGTCTAAGGGACTCCAGAGAGCACAGAGGCGGAAGGCTGAGTGCCGAGGCATATTATATTTCAGAATCAAACCTATCCCAAAGGATTACCTTGCTGCCTTCTAACACTTTACTCTTTTCTCCTGAAGGGAAAGGTTATTAAAAGAATAAGTGGAAATAGAGAGGGATTCTTGGATTGAAAGAAGGGAAGTTCTAGACAACAAAAAGGAAAAGAAACAAAAAGAAAGCTTTCAACCAAGCTCAAATACCAAAACAACAGCAGCCGCAGGTCCCACGAAGGCATAGAGAAGACCTCCCTCTAATGACAGCCAGCAGCTGGAAAATGAAGAGGGAAAAGAAAGTTACCCAATGGCTAATGTCACTGACAAACAGGCATATTTTTTTGTTTCTTCATTTTGTGGAGTTCACCTCTGGAGGAAATACCCCACAGCAAAAATGAAGTGTGTCACACCTAACAGCAAGAAAATGTTGTTTCCTATTCCTCCAGAAATCACATGCAGACTTAGTTGCCTGAGGGTGGGTCTACAGAGTAGTGTTTGATTGTTTACAGTGGAACACATGCAAAATTCATGATGATGCTCTGCTTCAGACCATGTGTTGGAAATAGTTATGTTAGTCTGAAGGCAAGACCATGCTCCTGCCCTATTCTCTCAGAGCAAAAATATTGGAAATTCTCCCTGGTTCACTTGCTAATCATTTAGTTTGCCTCACTGGAGTGTATTTTTGCTGATGTGGGGAAAGGTAACATGTAAGTGAAGTAGGAATTAACAGCCTTCTCAAAGAGGATGCTTATTGCTTTTCTTTTACAATATCTAACCTGAAGAGGTCTTCTCCTTTCTCCATCAACAATGTGGGAGACTTTGCCTCTTAAACTCTGAAAATCTGAATTATAGTTTAGCTAATTCAGCTTGAGGTGGGACTCTTCTGACTAAAAGTTGGTGTCTACCATGTTGGTGGCTCTCATTAACCCAGTCACCCTAGGTGACATTTTTAGTCAGTGGAGATCTAGTCAGTGTAGTCCAGCATGAGGCATCTCCATTCAGACACTCTGAATTCCACTGATTGCTTTGACCAATCTTCACTATTCAAGTAGTCTGGATACCCCAGATGGAGATATTACAGGAGAGATGAACCCCACCTCTCCTGTAAACAGTAGGACTATCCTGCAGGTGTCCCAATGGAGTTGATACTGCAATGTCCATTCATGTGCAAACTTGCTGCACACTTATATCTCCATACAGACAAGTCTGGTGTAAAATAATAATAAAAAATTATAATAACAATGCAAAACAAGCAGAGAAAGGTAGGGGATCCATCCTCAGATTGAATAGTAAACTGGAATTTTCAGGCCTGACCATAAGGACAGTCATGAAGAATTACAGCAGCACTGGAGTTATGGACTCATAAATTAGACACTCCAGGGTAAGTGAGGATGTGGATTCACGGCAGCTCCACAGAAAGTTCCAGTGCACATGCTTTGACATGGTGGTACCCTGGAGAAAATGTGAGCTGAAGTAACCTGGTTGCAACAATAAACTACCATGTATTTGCCACAGGATAAGAACAGGCAACCACAATGGAATGAGGATTTGCTCAAAGCCCTTCACCCTGCTAACCCTGCAGTAATTCGTTTATGCGACTGTACTCTCAGCAATATGTTTTCGTTCTGAAACCAAGAACTGCCTTTCAGAGTCTCCCAGGAAACAAAACCTTGGAAACATTTCAATTCTGTTGATCAGCCTCAAATGCTTTTGTATCAATTCTGACTTGTAAAAAATGTAATTTTTCATCCTAAAATACAGAAAAACATTTTGAGAAAAAAGAAAAAAAAACCCAAAGTATTTGAAATCGGAAACAGGACATTTTGTTTTTCTTCATGGCCTTCGTGTTGTTTATTTCTAAATTAAAGCTGTAACGTGTTAATTTAATCTGTTCTGATTTCCTTCTGATAGCAAGTTGTGCCATCAGAAACTGTTTGAGCAACAGCAGCAACAATAAAACAAATAAGCAGTTGGAGGAGATAGGGAATAAGGATGATACTTTGGAGGGCTGCAATGACTGAGAATCTCCCTGATTGAAAGAAAAGAGCAGAGGGAATAAAAGAAGTCCCCAAATTTTAATCCTTCCTCGAAATTTTCAGTCCTACGCTCAACACTCATTTGAGACTAGTTTTGCCAGGGTCTCTTTCAGTCACTGAATGAAACGACAGGTTGAACTGAAGAACAACTCCTGAAGCGAGGGGAATGCAGCACAGAAAGGAGGAACATCTTTGAATGATGGAGCTGACAGCTCTGCATCCTGTGCTCAATTAGAAGCAAGGATTTGGAATGACAGAGGCTTTTGTTCCCGCTAGGTCGCCGGCAGCCCCTCTCCCCCTCAGAGCATTGGGCTTTCTGAAGGGAAAATTCACACATCACCAAGCACTGTCCTTCATCCTTTCTGACTGCCTGACCTCCATATTACAGAGCCTAATCGAAGCATTTCCTTGCAAAGCTGTCAGAGGTGGTGGCTGACAGCAGGGAAGGAGGACGTGTGAAGTGATAGCTGAGCAGGGGAACCGACAGCAAACTCCAGTAAAGTATGAGTGTGTAGTGTAGATGCTTTAATCTCTTCCCTGTGAGGCATAGAAATATTTGCATTTTACTCAGAGGTTCCCCAGTGCTTGCAAAGGGAAATTTTACAGATCTCTTAAATGGAGTTGCCACTGGAAGTGAGTTGTTTAGCAGTGCCCAGCAGTTCCAGACTATCATCTCCAAGCATCTTGACAGCAGCTCCCGTGTTCAGCACCAAAGACAACACGTCTGATGCCCTTCTGCATCTCCCATGGCCCTAATGTGAGACAGAGGCTTTTTTGCCTTGGCCTTGCAAAAAGCTGCCTTTGGCCAAGACCTTCTTGCCTCCCCCTGCTCTGCTGGGAAGCTGGCAATGGATCTTGACAGGGTCATGCACAAAATTAAACATTCCTAGTGCAATAGTCAGCACATAACAAAGACTGCAACTGGGATTCGGGGCCATCTTACCAGGATTCAGAGATTAATGTAACAGCTGCTGACATACCTGCAAGTGACATAAGCCCTGACCCAATGACACACAGTAAGAGGGTAAGATACGGACCTTTGTCTCCTCTAAGCACTGAGGGACATCAGGAGGCTAAAGAAACTACAGGGATCTCCACAGGGAATTTGCTCTGTCCTAGTATTCTCTAAGGTGACACGGGGGAGTTTATGAATTCCCAGCTACAAGTGGCACAACCTCAGGTCTTTACTTCAAGTTTAGGAGGCAATTTGTCAAGTTTTAGAGGTCCAGTCCCTGGAGTAGCAGCTAGACTCAATCCCAGGAGTCCTGGTGAGGACTGTCACTATTCAGGCAGTCTAACATAAGGAGGCAAGTGGCATGTCCTGAAGACCTGTGCTAGCTTTAAAGATTCTCTTTGAGACTGGAAGGACAGTCCTAGCAGGAAAAAGCATGGAAAAGGAAAAATCCAAACTGCACTCCTCCATTCACCTGCTTCACTGGAAGGGCTGGGTTGTTGCTGATGTCCTTTCTTTCCTTTTGCAAGATGGGAACTTTATAACTTGAAAGTTTGCCACCAGAGATGATAGTCTAGGATTGCTACAGATGGAATTTTGCTGGGCTCTACTAACTAATCACAAAGTTTAGTGAGCTCTGGGCTCCAGTAGGCTTTGCAATAGACTCACACAGTTCTTTGATGGTCAGAAATGAATGTCCTTGGACTCAGGTCTGTTTTGTTCTTATTTGCTTTTAACACATAGGCGGACATCCTTGTGAGCATGTGATTGAGGAGGATAAAGACTCCAGCTCTGCTTTCCCCTTTTCTCTGAGCCTAAGCAGATGTTTACTGGGAACAGGCTCCTACAAGGTGTCTTGGCATGCAAAACCCTTGCCAGGAGTTCAGGAAGATGCTTGGGAGAGAAAGGCTGGCCTGAGCTTGTATGTTAGCTCTATTTATCCAGGTCTGTAGGGCTGGGCGGGAGTTAATNAAGTGGCATGTCCTGAAGACCTGTGCTAGCTTTAAAGATTCTCTTTGAGACTGGAAGGACAGTCCTAGCAGGAAAAAGCATGGAAAAGGAAAAATCCAAACTGCACTCCTCCATTCACCTCCTTCACTGGGTTGTTGCTGATGTCTTTTCTTTCCTTTTGCAAGATGGAAACTTTATACCTTGAAACTTTGCCACTGGAGATGATAGTCTAGGACGGCTGCACATGGAAATTTGCTGTGCTTTACTAACTAGTCACAGAGTTTAGTGGGCTCTGGCCTCCAGTAGACTTTGCAACAGACTTGCACAGTTCTTTGATGGTCAGAAGTGAATGTCCTTGAACCCAGGTTTGTTTTATTCTTATTTGCTTTTAATGCAGAGGCGGACATCCCTGTGATCATGTGATTAAGGAGGATAAAGACTCTGTCTCTGCAGAGGAAAGCACGAGATTCACTCTTGCTCCTTTCCCCCTTTACTCTGAGCCTGAACAGATGTTTATTGGGAACTGGCTCCTACCAAGGTGTCTTGGCATGCTTCAGTGTGCCAGGCCTGAGCTTGTATGTTGGCTCTATTTATCTAGGTCTGTAGGACTGGGCTGGAGTTAATTAGCTCTATCTCTCAGTAATACAAACAGCAGGAATTGCAACAAGATGGCAGCGTTATGAATGTCCAACCAGAGGCTATTGCTTGCATGATCAGGGCATGTGCTCTGCAAACTGTGGCAAAAACGGTGCGTCTCCGGAGGACTTCTCCATTGGATTAAGGCTGAGAGCACGAGTGTAAATTCACTATCGTAATAATCAAGCAAAAGCCATCTGCACATCAGGCTGATGAACCACACAGACTTGCAGAGGGAGAGGGGCATGGACAGTCTGTCTTGGGAAGCGGACATGCAGCACAGGAGCACAACGGAATGAATGTGCCCTTGCTGAGCATGGCGAGTACCCAAGGATGCATTTGCAGAGGGTGCACACACGGTGAGAGCCCAGAACGTGCATGGAGTGAGCGTGTGTGCACGTCCCCGGATGCGCTGGCAGGAATCTGCAGGGAAAAAGTTGGGCTCTTTCAGCCCTCTGATGCTTTTGAGTGTGCCATGCAGTTTTTCAAGCCAGAAAATAACAGCATAGTCCAGTTAACCCCACTGGAATCGAGTTGCTGGGCAGTGAGGCAAGCAGCAGTGGAGACGAAAGGGCTGAAAGGAGTCAAGAGGATTAGCAGCACAGAGAGGAGTGCTACTCTGGTTCAAAGGCCCCTGGGAATGAGGGGAATTCAGCATAGCCCCTTGGCTAACTCACCCATGTGTCACTTGGAGAGCCAAGTGGGAGCTGGGCAGGTTTTGTTGTGTGTTGACACCCTTTCTGCTGCAGTCTGGGAGGGCTTTGCTGCAGGGCAGAGAGATATTGGCAGGAGCTGGTCCAGGGCAGTGAGACAGAGGATGCTATTCTGCATGTTTGCCCCCTTCCTCCTGAGGATCCTTTGAAAGGCCAACATGGACCATGAAAATCTGATCCTTAGGCATAAAGGGGAGGGAACTATGAGGCTTTTTGCACCAATTCGCACCAGTCCTGATGCCTGAGTATGAACGTGATAGGGAGAAGAAATACAGAGGGCCTCCTTCTATTCCCCCAGTGCCTGCTCAGTAGGATTTGTTCCGGTGGATTTGCACTAAGGAAAGCCCCAAAAGCAGCAGACCTGCAGAAAGGCTAGAGGGCACTCGAGATCTCATTAAAAATCTTGAAAGCCAAGCTCTGCATCCTCTTCTCGGTCACTCAGCAAGTGCTGGATCCCTCCTGGCCAGGACACCCAGACACCTGAGCTAATGCAATTGAGTCAGGACAGGTACCACCTACGCAACCTGAGGCTCACACAGGCTTCAGGAATTGTAACCTAAAAATTTCTGTTTAACAGACCCAGTTTCCCAAGCTCTGTGTACTGTACAGTAATTTATATCTATATTAACACAAAACAGAGATGCTGCTGTGCATTTTTTACACTCTCTTGCTCTCAAAGTGCAAGTCATAGACAATCGGGTTGTGGGTGTGCAAAATACAGTAGAAAAGGCCGGATTTTGCTGCTCTTTGGTTATAAATTTAGAAGGATCAGGGACTCCACATGGCATTTTTTTCAGTGGGCCCATCTAACCTTTATCTGTTGCTGCCCAGATCTCCTGCATTTCTCTTGGAGGTTGTTCTTGTATTATACAGGTCACTAAACTAGTGAGGCTCTGGAGAAGGACAGTGTGGGGTAAGGAAGGATCTGTTTTATTGCTACATAATGCTATTATTTGGCTGCCACGGGGCATAAAATTGTTCATCTATCTTTTTCACAACACACTGAATAACAGTTTCTTTTCCTTTTAGGTTGCAATAATGCTCTGATCGGAGTGACTCCAGCCTTGCCTTAATGACTCTCCACAGTCTTTTTCTGCTTTCACCACTCTGCTTTTCTTCCTCCTTTAGATGAAAGAAGTTCCTAAAGGCCGCTTCCAAGACAAATCCTGAGCTGCTTCCAATGTGAGATTTGGCAAACAGGCAAATTCAGACTGTTTTTAAAAACTTGATTTGAAAAAGTTATCCTCATTCTGGTGTCTAAATCTGAGCTGAGCTTTTTCTGAAAACCTGGATCAAATCAGGCACATCATTTAACAGACCAACATAAAGGCATTTTTCATTTTTAAACATCCTATACTTTAAAGTTTCCATGTTTTCCTCTATTTTTTTTTTCTTCAAAGTGGTTTTATGCTTGCATTAAGGGAATAGAACTAACCCTAATAAACACAGTAGTAATCCAACTTCTGCCAGCATTTTGTCCCTGATGATATTTCAGATGTGCTTCTGAAGCAAATACAGATAAATCCAAAACATACTAATGACTGCTGTGCTCATATCTCCCTGTGAAAATCTCCTTCTTGTTCAGCCAAACCAGCTAACAAGCTGCTCCCAATCCAATAATAAGTCCTGTCTCTGTGGACTTATCTCTCCTAAAGGTTCAACCACACATTCAGGTTAAAAGGAAGAACGTGTAGAGCTTCTAGCTCTGAATTGGGAGCTGATGCCTTGAGGAGACAGGATGGCTCCTTGCCTTCCCATCCTCCTTGCCTCCCTTTATGGTGGACAGCACCCTGAGAACTTAGCTTGCCACGTTTGTTCCTCTGAGAGGGTCAGAAAGGAAGAATAGGAGAGTCCCTTTACTCACTAGTTCACGGTGCCGTACCCCTTGGCTTTAGTAAATCCCACGGAAATGGCAACCACCAAGGCAGGGAGCCCTGCGAAAATGAAAAAAAGGAAAATTAGTCATTTCAGCATATGTGTGGGTCTTCTCCCACTCAGCCGCTTGATAAACTCTACTCCACCCAGCGTTATTCTAGCACCATCTGTCCCAGCCTGGGTCTTTGGCAGAGACCGAATTCAGGACTTCCAGAGCCAAAAGCATGAACCCTCATTGCTGCAGCTAAAGGAGTAAATGCCATCAGCCTGCAACAAGTTCATAATCTGCTATGGACTCACCAGTTCTGCGGGGACTGACAATGCATGTGGATGCATAAAATATACTCATTTTATTCTTAGGGACATTCTATCTCTAAGACATGGTCAGGAATATCAGAGCATCTCCTCAAAAGTAAAATATACAGTCACAGCGCAATCCTAAATGCTGGGAAGACAAAGATTGAGGGCTATGTTCATTTATGAGGGCTATTTTAATATAATATATGGACAACTTAGTTGCAAATATCAACCCAAATGAGATGGACTGGAATTGGCATCTGACTTTTTCCTATCCCAAACACATTTTGTTGTTTCTGTTGCAAATAATGAGTGCGTTAGCCCTGTTTTAAGCTCATGGTGCACAAGACACAGAAAATTTATTTTGAGGTTGTCATGAGCTAACACTGCCAGCATAGGGTAGTATTTCAGGTGCATATGGAGTGAAGCTGGGTCCTTGATCTTAATGCTAAAAGCTTCCATAAAAGTGAGGGAAGAGAGGAGAAGAAAATGTGCTGGCTATTGGAAAGTCAGCCCTGAAACTCGGAGTAATTTCATAAAAAGTACTGAAAAGGGTGAGCCATGAAATGCCTAGGCATAATCTGGAACAGCAGCCTAGAGGCAAAAGTCATTATGTCCTGCTAATAATCTTTTCACCCTTCCTACCCCGGCAATGATAAACTGCTCAAGGATCTACAAAGGAGACTGGGTGCTTTTCCGCTTTACTATTCCCATCCCCATTCTCCCCTTTCCATAAAGAAGTGCCTGAGGATGGGAGAGCAACATCTGGTTCCTCAGCCACAGAGGTCTCTGCGTGGCTTTTTATAGCCTTGTGACAGCATGAAGTAAGCTGTCTCAATGCTAAAGATGGGCAAATCCCATTAAGAATTAGCAGGATCAGTAGCCAGCTAGGATTAGCATTGCTTGACAAGGACCCTAATTCTTGTGCTGCAGAGGTCATGCCAGGCGGCTGCAGGATTGTAGTTTGGAGCACAGAAAGAGCATCCAAGCAATGACCCTACACTGTGGTCACTTGGCAATACAAATCGTTGTAGGATTTAGCAATAGTGAAGACCAGCCTGGAGGTGTAGTGCCAAATTGGCTGGAATAGAAACCGTTTGAGCATTATCGCAAAGGAAAGTGTTTCTGCTCCCAAAGGAGATTCCCCAAGCACAACTCACTTCCGATCAGCTCACAATCCACCGGCAACGGTTTTAAAAGATGTCTCTTATGTTTTCGCCTAATCTACCATTGCCTCTCTGGTTGAGCTGCCTTCACGTCCCAGCTGGATATATTCTGGGCATTGTGGACATACCACCTGCATGGTGAAAAGTGCAATAAGATCAATACGGCATTTCCTTGCTGCCTCTGGCATCAAGAAGATGTATGTAAAAGGGCTTTTTCAGGAGTAAAGCATGATGTAAGAGGCTCTGGAAAAGATAAAAGCTGGGTAAGGCTCTGCCCAAAATAGCAGTTCGTTCTTCACAAAGTGTTTCTCTTAGATGTGATAATTATGCAAAAAAGGCTGCAAAGGGAACATGTCAGCTTTCAGGGACTGGCTTTTACAGAGTCGGGGAGGAACCCCAGCTTGTTCAGAGAAAGGAGCTGTATGAGGTGCATGTAGCAAAGGTGCATTGGCAAACAGTCAGATATGAAATTTCAATGATGGTTCTTACTTTTTTTTTCCTTTAATTTCCACCATTTTATAAAAAAAATCAAATATTTTCACAAAACTTTTATTCTATTTTTCAGTTATTTGGGAAAAGTTATTCCTAATTGATTTATTTGTATACTGCAGGTGTTTTGCACTAGCCTTCTAGCCAGTGAGTCATGCCTCATAATGGCAAAGTTTAAGGGGTTTTTTTATTGCAAAAAGTGAATTTTACATTCGCAATTCTAAAGAAATGTGTCAGAAATCTGACTCTAAGAGATTTTTTTATTCCAGTCCAGCAGGAGAATCAGATCATGTGCTCACCATGTTCCATTAAAAAGGCTACTCACAAATAACAACTCCTAAGAGTCATAACTGTTATGAAAAAATGAAGACCCACTCAGAGTCTGAGCCATGGCAGCATAAAAAATCCAACAGTGTAAAGCACAACACAGTCGTATACAGAATGACAAAATGATTTCTTCTTTTCGTGGAATAAATGTGTTGAGTGAACTGTTTCTAGGGAGTTGTTCATCTTTCTGTTCTAAATAATTTATAATATTTCTAATTACTATGAACTCTACAATGCCTTTTTATATTTTTTTTGGAGAAGCAAAGCTGCATACTCAAGAGAACAGAAAAACAGGGAATAAAATTCCCTGCTAATAAAAACCGTTGCAGCTCAGAATTTGGCAAAGAAATCTAGAACAAGAGCTTAGAATACAAATGTTTAATACATAAAGGAGGAGGAGAGGAAGAACCAATCTATTACAAAGTGAATTAAGCTAATTATTTGAGATTATGCTCTACAAAGCATATTTTCTGCTTCTTTCCTCATAAGGGGGTCATTAATTCCAGTCTACTGTTAAAGTCTAAGAGCAGGCTGAAGATCTGAAACTCCCTTGCTGCCTTAATAGGCTAGAGTGTTCTTCACTTCCTGTCCTAATTTATTCTAAACTGTTATTATGCATCATTTATCAAACAGTACATCCTCACTCAGAGATTAGCACATTTTAACAGCAAATGAAATTATGCTTCTTCATATGTATTTTTTTTTAACTTCTGCAGATCACAACTGCAAATGTCACCTGTCACACATTCTCTGGGTTAACATGAGTATTTGACCTAGCATTTGCAAATCAGAAGGAAAAAAGAAAAAAAAAAAACTTGTTTTCACTGAAATTACTTTAGTAACAGAGTGTTTGTGTAGAAACATATGCACAAGCACACACATGCATACACAGATTTTGCATACAAGGTATATTGCATATTAGGTTCTTGTGCTACACATGAACATCATATTTCAATACCACGATTTATTTTGTTTTCAGTTGTAAGTTTAGAGTAAAAAAACATAGGAGTGAGAATCATCCTTAAGCTCCAACACTGCACTATAAATCCAATCCATTTTGCTTTTTCAGCAAAACAAAACTGTTCTGCCTGTGTTTAATTATTCTCCTGTAGCAGAGTATGCAGGGAAAGAGATGCAGATTTGCATGGGTATTTAGTGCTAAATGAGATGGCTTTGATCATGAATGTGCATTTTCCACTCCTGAACAACGGGTGTCGCAAGAATGCATCTCACAGCAGAATCTGGCCCGAAATGACCTATTTGCACCTTTACTGTGCTCTTACTGTGCTGATAGCAGGCCGATCTTAGCCTCCTGGGGTGGTGGAGCATTGTCCCATCGCAGTGCAGTCATAGGAAGCAATAAATCTGCTTAGCACCAAGCGCGAACGGGTTAACCAGGTTGCGTTACTCGGGACAGGTAAAACGAAGTAGGCTGTGAAATGATCAGCAGGGCAGAGAAACCGCTTTACCCTAGAGTGCAGGTGCTGGAACGAGGATGATTCTTGATGTGTCAGAACTAATCACATCACAGCCCTTCATAGGCATCAGAAATATCTTGCCTGGGGTAAAATGCTTGACTTCAGTAGTAAAATGAGACACTAACACAGCTTAGAAGCACAGTGCTTTCTCTCTCTCTCTCTTTCTTTCTTTCCTTCTATTTTTGCCTGCTCGCTTACGAGCAACTTTTTGTTGCATTGCTCTTTTGTTGTTGCTTTGAAAGCCTAGGTTATGGTTTGTGTTTGTTTTCTACTACAGAATGCATCATTTAAGGCTGATAAATTAAACATACGGAAGAGGCAGAGGGAGAAAAATTAGTTACAAACATCTGCACCCGTCTAATAGTTTATTTGTCTATGGGAGCCCCTGCTGCCATGGAGACAGGATTTCAGAGCTTGCTTCTCTGCAGGTTTCACATTGAAGGAGACACAGAGAGAGAAAAAGAGAAAGCAAGAAAGAGAGCAAAAGCAAGGAGACCCCCATGCACGCTCTCAAACTTTTGGAAAATACAACCCCCCTCTTGTCTCATCTGCTTTCAGTGGCCTTTGGATGGAGTAGACAGAGGTAGAATGTAAGCTTGAGTTTTGCTCAAGGTATTTTTTAACCATTTTAGCCCTTCTTGACACCCCAAAAGAGCTATAACCACCTCTGGAGATATCATGGTCTACCATATCCGTCCCTCTTACTGCCTCCCCAGCAAAATTAAAAGACACGTTATGGGGGGAAAAGTGTTTAAGTGTTTTCCCCCCTTTTGGAGGGGCTGATTCCCAGACCCGCGATCCTCACCCCATCCGAGACACAAGAAACGCTTGCGGATGATGCGGTTCCGTAACCGGCCCGTCACGGCCATGTAGGACTGCCAGGCCTCTGTCAGCACCCAGCAGAAAGAGGAGAGGAAGAAGAAGTGCAAGAAAGCTGCCACCAGCGTGCATATCACCTGGAGATAGGAGGAAAGGAGGACACGTGAGAGGAGCAGCAGGCGGAGAGAGCAACTCAGAGGATAGCAGCGGGCAAAGGGAGCTGCTTCCAAAACACGCTCTGGAAGGAAAGATCACAGGAATGAGAAAATGAAAAGACATTCCAGGGGGAGATCATCTCCCCTGCAAGCTTTGACCTGGCAAAGGACTAAAGTACTTGCTTTAAGTTTAAATACTTCATGGAAATCAACAGTATTTTAGCGTCAGCTTAAAGATAAGACCACAGTTAACAATTTTGCTGAGGCGATGCTTGAACCCATGCCCTATCTAAACCCAAAGTGTTTCTTGATTTCAGCGAGACAGACTCATTTTCCAAACAATCAAAACATTGTCATAGTCCTTTTTGAGAGTTATTAAACCTCACACTAATCTCAGCTCCAAAGCTTTGCGAGCGCTGTGCTGTGGTAACAGAAATGAAACCAGAGGAAGGTAATTTAGACTGTATCCCTGCCAGAAAAGGATTGTTCTTTGCAAGAATTAAGCTGTGAAACCATCACTGCTAGTGGATGGTGGGGACTGTAAAAACAAAAGATGCAAAGAGCAGTCCATGAGAGTGTAACTAGCAGTAAGGAGGAGAAAAAAAAATGAAAAAAAGAAAGAAAACCCACAATATTAAAAGGAATTTCATAATGGTGAGTTCTACTACACCACTGAGTAGTCTCCCAAGGGAAACATGGGAAGCTTAAGCCATTTAAAATTAAACTGGGGAAAGTAGTAGGAAATTTATTATGAAGAACAATCCTGTAGTGCCAGGGAGATGGACCGGAAAGCTGACAAGCTCTGCTTTGTTTTTAAGTTGTCGAGGCCAAATCTCTTGCTGGCGCAAATTGGTGCTGCTCTGTTAACTGCACCAGACCTGTGCTGAATTTTCACCAGCAGAAAAGCTGGCCCTGTGAATCAATATGTTTAAGAACAAAACGACGGAAACAAATTTCAGTGATTGCCAAGAAGTGAGAGCAAACTGATTTTACAAGTGAATCTGGATAAAAAGAAAGAAAAAAAAGCATAAGAAACTCAGGGCAGACAGGGCAGGACAGTCCAGAATTTCTCTGCTTTGAGTTATATCAATAAATATGGACTTCGGGTTTATGGTCAATGAACCTTCCTCTTTTTTCATCCACCAGCATTTTTTAATACATTTCTGTGTGTGTATGCGATTTTTGCTTTCAATTCATACACTGAGAAAAACTGATGTTATCAGAGATTGTGAATAAAAGTAGGACAGTATGCTGTTTGAGGCAGGAACTGCTGTTTTGTTCCAGATTTGTATTTGACACCAGAAACCTATGAACAGATTCTGGATGACACTTCATACAAATAAGACATCCCAATATGATAATTTCAAGTAATTTTTACATTTAAAAAGAATCATAAAAAGGTGGTTGCTATTCATCAGCTTATAGATGTAAGTAAAATAGTTACAAACACAGGATTTTTTCAAGAATATTATACAAAAGATTTGAATTTTAGAAATTTGGGGGGTGTAATTTTGGAAATCATATATCATATTAATGATTTTAGTTTTATTGAACAGTTTTCCACTGACAAAATTCTGCTCTCTTTACTAGCAATTTGTAAAGAGCAGCTAAAGTCTTTGCTTTCCAATTTTCCACCAGGGACATACATTACATTTTCCAGGCATTTTTACTTAATCAGATATTAATGAGGTAGTTTTGAGGGAAAGGGGAGGAGAAGAGAGAAGGAGAACACAGCAAAAGATAAATACATCTATATTTCATGACTGTGCATGCAACTACTTTAAAATCCACTGGGAGCAAGGGCCTAATTTTATGTACAGAATTGAGACTGTATTCTCAATTGAGAAGTCTTCTCTTGTGGTTTCTAACCATCCCATGGGGATACTGCAGTGAAGGATGGAAGAGAATGATTTTCCACTCATGACAAACATCAGCCTCTCTCTGAGACTTCAGAGATAACAACTACTACCAGCCACTGCTATGTAGATGACTTCTAGTATGACGTAGTGATTTTGACCACGATGTATTTTTCTGTGGACAGAGCTGCTTCCCACAACTAGACATGAGCAAGTCAGTGGTTCTGCACTTCCCAAGGCACAGCCTGTGGTTTTTGAGCTTCTCAGAAGCCCATTGCCTCAACTTAAACTCCTGAAACTGGGCTGGGAAATCAGCCATCTCCACAAAGGGCTGAGCAGGGGGATCTGATGTCTTAAACTGTTGCAGGAAGATCTAGCAGAGGCTGTCAGTCTGTCAAGGCCATTAGCCCTTGTTTTGCTCTAAAAGAAGAAATATGTTCCTTCCAGCACGTAACCATGCCTTTGAGATATGGCCAGTTCATGCAGCATTCATTTCTTTTGTATCATGTTATTGCTGACTGCAATATTTAGCCTTTTCCCAGGCCTTTCATCTTCAAAAAGCTTAGCAAATGCAGGCGTGGAGGCTTGCCTTTGAGGTTACATGGATGGGA
The DNA here is from genome assembly GCA_013389825.1 of Crypturellus undulatus. Taxonomy (NCBI): domain Eukaryota; kingdom Metazoa; phylum Chordata; class Aves; order Tinamiformes; family Tinamidae; genus Crypturellus; species Crypturellus undulatus. The sequence goes on along the minus strand of VWPW01008947.1, from coordinate 222,123 downwards.
ATGAAGGGAGAATTTGTCATTTTCAGAGAACTAATTCTGTAGAAATTCTCCCAGAGTAGCTGCAATTATAAATCAATCGCCAACATTTTAAGAAGCTCCATTATCAATAATTGAATATGAATAAATTCCTAATTTACACTCTATGGAAGCCTTGGTCTCTTCTCGGTATACTTCTCTTTCTCTGTTCCCTGCCAGAGACTGTTTACTAGATGGCTGAGCGGAAATCCAAGAATAACCTTTCTATTTATGGCATTCCATGCACATTTATATGCAAAGAGCTAATCTGCCTCTTGCAATTGCGGCCGGGAGCTTTGAATCCCTGCTAACAGCTCTGATGATGTACAGCCAGAGTAAAGTGAGAAAAAGCAGGAGGGAAAACCTAGGCACGTAACTCTACTCTGTAGGAGGTGGGAGAGGGTGAAGGCACTCTGCTCCTTTCCTAGCAGGAAGAAAAGGGATCAAATAGGAGGTTCAGTCCTGGTTTACCAGGTGCATTATCCAATTTCTTTCTTTGAAAAGTTGCTCCTAGTCCTCCTCTACTTACGGACACACATGTCTTTGGTCTTCTAACATTTTCTTGACCTCTTCCTCCAAGCAAACCATGGCCATGAAGGACGGATAGCACTGCTTTGTGAAGTTAGCATCTGAATGGCACTTGCTTAATAGGTACAAAGCTGTCTGGCTGCCTCTCTCCCCACTTCTCTCTATATATACAACTAAAGAAACCATGAAGCTGTCTCTAAAACACAACCTAGTCCTGACCTGAAGGGCTCTCGGTAGAAACCAAGGATAATGAGTATCTCTGATTCATTAAATCTTCAGGTTTCTCTGTAAAAGAGCTTCTAAAAGTGACTTAATGCTCTGGCTGATGAGGTAGGCTCAAAATAATGGGCTAATCACTGGTCACTATTGAAGTTAAAACTAATTTGACTTATGAGTGTGATTTTAGCGCTAAGTGCCTTGTCTCAGTTTTCTGTTTAGTAGCATTTGGATAGCTTGAGTGCTTGGGGAGACAGAAAATGTACAACATGAAAATTCTAATGTTAATCAGTAATTTGTTATTCAAGATGCCAATAGGGAAATTGAAAGTGCTTCAGTTGGAGAAAAGTCATGCAGGCAATAAGCAATTCTGCTCTGTAACGTGGAAAAGAATTAGTGCACATGGCTTGAAAATGCGGGTTCTCTTCTTGTCTTTATCACTTGAGTCACATACCAAACTGCAGTGAGTCCCTCATGTTCGCTGTCTCAGCTCTGTAGTGTGTATGATGGGTCTGGTGATGTTTCTGTTCCCAAAAGGCTGGTCTTTGGAGCTATATTTAGTAACAAATGACAAGTGCTTGGAGCATTGATAATGAAAATTGCTGTCTTTCTTTTTATTTTTTAGGGAGGAAAATAAAATGGTTAAAGCACAAATAACCATAACCTCACAAATAACCATGTTTCTTCACTGTGCCATGTGCCAGCTAACTTTAGGCAGATATTCAAAAATACCACATCAGTTTTAATCAAAGCCCTGAGGATGCTGACAAATTATTAAAGAGAGAGTGAGAGAGCAAATTGAAATCTGCCACTTAGTCATGTCTTTAGTCATGTAGCTAATTGACAGATGGAGGTAAAAAGAGGAAGTGTTGCCTGAACAGATCATTTCAGTGCTAAATCAGGGGAAAAGCAAACAAAGTCCAACTAATCCCCTACCTTATTCCGGGTCTGGGTTTGTCCAATAAGGATGAGAGCATTGGAGGAAATGATGGACAGGCAGAAGTTGATAAGAATGACAGAGCGCTCTGAGCGGATATACCTGCAAAAAGAGAAAAGGAGGAGGGAGATCCAACACGTTACAACTTGCATTAAGCTACTTTGAAAGGTATCAACCATACACAGGTTGCACTAAGGCAGGTTCTATACAAGACCACTAAAAGCCCACTTTCTGCAGACATTGTATGCTGAACAAATAAGAGAAAGAGGAGCAGAGAAGAGAAGAACCTAAGTATAGCGGTCAGTCTCTTGCTCCTTGCATCAATGCTAGAGTCACGCAGAGCCATGCATCAGTGTAGAGTCGTCAATAAACTAGGGGCCAGCCTGGACCAGTGCCTTGTCTCCACAGGAGGTAAACCTGGATGCTGGAGGACCTTTACTGTGTGATTCTAATCAACTCAGGCGCAGCAGTTCTTGACCAGCTAGTGATCTTCCTGCATCAAGAAGTACAGTGACTGAGGGTCCTTGCACTTTTTAACCCCAAACACTGCAAACACAGATGCTATCCTGATTCATATATGTCCGAAACATTTCTAAGGCATATGGAGGGCCATAAGTGAAGGAGTTTTGAAAAGCAGCTTAAAAGAAAACATATATGCACCCATGGAAAGATTCTCTATGAGAAGAGTCACAGGCATGCTGGCTATGAAAGCAGATTATGAATGCATGCACCTTCACAACAAAGTGTTCGTGATTCAGTGTTTGTGATTTGTTTAACCTAAAAGTCCCTTCCTGAAATAAGGAAATATTTGTGGCTTGTTTTCCAAAGGGCAACATTTAACAATTTGCCCTGTGGAGAAGTCTTAACACTCCTCAAAACTAGGACAAATATATAACTGCAGTTATAGGTCTGGGACATTAGGAATCCAAGTTTGGAAGCTATTGCCTTCAGCACCTTGCAGGAGCAAGTCACTTGTCAGGTCTGATTTGCAGTGAGTTTGTGCACAACAATTAATTCAAACCACTGGTTATTAGAGGAAAATTTCTTTGAACACACGTTTATGTACCTGATAAAATTAAAGAGAAGGTCCTGACCACACCAGCACTTACACAGGTGAATAATCTTGGTGATTTGGCAAATGCTTTGCCTGAATATGAGCTGAATAAAGAGGAGACTCTTATGCCTATGGGAATTAGAGATTGACCTATTAACCAAGTGGCTCATCCCTGGAGGCTAATGCTAGGATTATTTTCCTGCAGTATATATCCTGGCATATCAACTGCTTATATTAGGAATTTAATTTCGTCAACCAATTTTAGTAAGAGTGAATCTGTCATAGTTTGGCTGTCAGCAGTTGCATTTCTTGTTTGGCAGGCATGATGTTAACTGCATTCAACAGTTCTGATGTCTCTGTTTTAGACTTACTGCAAAACTTTGATTTTAACTTCCCTCTGAGTTTTAGATTTAGCTTCTGATAAACCTGAATACTAAGAATATGCTTTTCTGGATAAAAAGAGTCACCAATGCAATGCTGGAAGCTGGAAGTAGCCTGAACTTGTCCTGGGTCCCTTGGAAACCTGACTTAACAAGGAATATTGCCTGAAACTCACACCAAATCCATTAATTTAAGCTAATCCTTTGCTGCCACAGGGACAGTCTTCCTAGTCAAACAATATTGTGCTCAGCCTCCAAAGCTGGGAAAGACTCTCACTCAAAATGCAGAGAACTTCTGCTCTGGCCTGGGTCTCGAGGAATATGGGGAAATCCTGCACAAACTGAGACAGATGGAGAATGTGGGAAAACCCTGCAGTCTGTCTCTCCATTGCCAATACGCTCCCTTCTCCACAAGCACTGACTCACTCTCCTGGTCTCTCTCAGTCTGTGCATCTACACGTTCTTCTCCAGTCACTTACTCATTCTAGTTACTGCACCACAGAGCACCTCAGCATCTTCAATGAAAGCAGTGCCACTGGATTTAATGCAGGGACAAGTCCCTCGAGAGCTCATGGACAAGCACTAAATCAATCTTCAGCCTTGATGGGCATGGAGTGAGGAAAGCTCACACTGATATCTGTCAGGATGTGGCATTCCTTCAGTCACTACCGGAGAGAAAAGTCTGCAGTGTCCCACATGCTGACTGCCTGGTGGCAGAAATGGTGCAAGAGCTATTCCAAAGGGAGCATTCATGTTCAAGTTATGGAAATGTCACTCTGACTCTGGAGGCTGTTGAACTGTGTTGAGTTCAGAGTTGGGAAACACTCTTGCGATGCTACCATGTCAAGGAGTTGCTTGCAAGGACTTCCTGTACAGACAGAGCTAAGTCCCTTCATGTGTTGTAACCTATCAGCAATTCCTGTTTCTCCCTGCTTTTCATTTTCCAGAGTTCAGCTGGGTAGATCTTTCTCTCTGAACTTGCCTTCCTCTCCACACAAATGGTGGAGCACATGGTCCACGTACAGATTGCCTCTCTACATACAGATTGCCTCTCCAGATGTGACCCAGTCACTGCCCAGAGGTAAGAAGGTCGTTCCATTTCTACAGCCCACTTGGTGACTGACCTCTCTGTCAAGGCTGCTAATAAGGGCAGAGACGCACCATCTGTAGCAGAGCTTTTGTAACCATCTGTCTCCTGGAAACTGGAGGGAGTCCATCAACAGGCCACCACCAACCGTCAAACAGCCACAGCATCCCGTCTAGAATGAGATTCTGCCAACTTGGCTGCATCTGAAGTGATTGCTTGCATCAAGAAACTCAGGCAGGTCACGCTGGTGGCTGAGAGGATGCCACTAATAAGCATCCACTATTGGGGTTTTGAATGAAAAGCAGAGGGTAAATTCATTTCCTCTCCGATATCCAAAGCTGGGATCACCCTATGCTTCGCCCCCTTTCATTTATCATGTTTCTTTCCCTCTCTCCGTTTTTTTCCCCCTTCTCTTTCTGCTTCCCATGTATAAACAAACTCTAGCTGGGCAAAACTCTGGGAAATTTTCCAAATTGTCAGCCTCAGTGAATCTATTCATTAGAACAGGTTCATATTCAAGCTGAGCCTATGTATACATGCTCCAGATGCCTTTGTCCAAAGGTCTGAATGGGAAATTTCACAGCCAAAGCTCCTCAAAACAGTTGAGTTTCAGTGAGTGCTCCCCAGAGAATACCATGTGGCTAGGACACTGCTCTGACAAGAAGTTTCTCTCCTGTGCAGTGAAAAAAGAGGCCACTTTTACACAATTCCTGCACTTTAGCCACAACAGCCAGAATAAAACAGCTGATCCAACCTCTGGGAATGCCTCCAGATGCCTGCCTGTAGCTACAAGAATGGATAGATGATATAACATAGAGGGCAAAATCAAGCGAGAGCCAAGAGAGAATGTTAACTTCAACATGATGTTCCTGGGATCATTAATAGGACAGCACACTCATGTCTAGCAGCTACGCCTAAGATAAAAAGGGTGCACGCTCTGGAGAATGCTCAGAGCTCAGCCATGGGAATGCTGTGAAGTTTGGAAAACATAAAACATGATTTACAGATAAGAAATGACATTAACTCAGCCCACCCAAGAGAAAGCCCTGAGATGGCCTGATCATGGTTTCCAGATATATTTTCATAAATAAAATACTTCTTAGGACAGACAGCTCTTTAAGCAAAATATATCTGGTTTCAGGCTCACTTGGAAATACATGTCCATCCTTGGTTAGCTCAGAAATTCCCATTCAAGTGTCCCATTAATGAATGTCCCATTCATGCTGAATTTGCCTCAGATCATTTTGGGCATAAACATTAGTCAATGTCTGGAATTAGGAACTAAAAAGGGCATATTTTTTAAGCAGGAAGAGTAACTAACTTTCCTATCCTCATTCCAAAATATTCCAACATGCTCCAAACACAAAGCAAAAATCTAATTCAACTGAGGTCTGAACTTAAGTTTTGTGATCCTGGATGTGTTTCTGATAAGAAAGTAAATACATGTCTGTAACAAACGACCAGCAAACTATCTGGCTTTTCACTCCTCCCACCTAAGTTTTCACTTGATCCTGATGCCAGTGGAACTGAAAATCACCATCCCAACAAAAGCAAATACCTACCCTGCCCAAAGAAAACCAAGAGAGGAAAAGCACCTGTACAGACCCAGGGACACCACAGCTGCAGAAAAATTTCACTTCCAGTTAAATGTTATTACGACTAGTCCTTATCTCAGACCACTTGCTATAATTAACTAGCCACTATGCACCGGCAACAAAAAGATCCATTTTTTTTTGCCCATTTTCACTGTTTTGCCTCTTTCTTCTTTTTCCGTCTCCATCAAATAGTAGGAAAAGTGATCCTGACTCACAACTCAGAGATGACCCTACTCTTTCCTCCCTACTAAGAAAAAAAAACTGACAAAATAAGGGCCACAGACTGATCTCAGAAAGGGTCACCAACAAGTTCCTAAAAGCATATTCTCTGTAGCCATTGCATTTCACTTTCACAGTAATTCAAGTAGTTTGGATTTTCTCTGTTTCATTTAGTTTGGAGTCATGAAGCTCTCACTGTGTTTTTCATGGGTTTAGGAAAGGCTCAGATCTCTGTACTGCAAACTGAAGTCTTATTTAAGCCTGTACAGAAGGAGATACCACGACCACCTGCGATTCTCAGGGCTTGAGCAGTCCACCAAAAGGGCTTGGGCAGGTGTTGACTCTTGTTCAAGAAACTGTGCTAATAAATCACTTCAGCTTTTGCAAATTATGTAACTATTTGCATAGTTGCACCTGACTGCTGCTTGTAGGTGTATGGGAGTTCTCTGCAAGAGGAAATAGTGAAGAATCCCACATGCCTTTGAAGCTAAGGGCAGAATGTAGCTGAGTGATTTGAGAGCTAGTTATACCACAAGCTTTAACATCCTTAAACTCCTGGAAATTGTTGTCAGTTCTTACGCCAAATGTTTTCATAAAAAGTCCTCAATCCTTTGATTTTATCAGAGATCCAACACGGAATACCTTGAACCTGTCTGTCAGAAGGCAATGAGTATCCACCTCTTTCCTGAGGTATATGAAGGCATCTAAAACAGCATGCGGGTTTTGAAAACGAAACTGTGTGACTACGAGGGGTCAAGGCACTAACTTCACTGTACTAATTTCTCTGGCACTAAAAGGAATGGATAAAGCCAACTAAGCCACCACAATGACTTTCTGCAGAACACACTCATTACAAAACAGTCCGTCCTCAGGCACCAAGCACCTAAAAGAGGAGAATAAAACCTGCAGGATCCAGCTAGATCAAAAGACAAGTGCTTTTTTTTCCCAAAAGAAGAAAGAAGAATGAATGTCGTACCTCCAAACAGAGACATAAATGATAATCAACAGCAAAAGTGTCAGCGAAGATACTCCACAGCCTACAATTAACGTGACAGAAGGGACCAGCACCTTTTCCATGTTCTGAAAGAAAGAAAATAAGATGTTAAAAGAAAGAAAGAAAGAAAGAAAGAAAGAAAGAAAGAAAGAAAGAAAGAAAGAAAGAAAGAAAGAAAGAAAGAAAGAAAGAAAGAAAGAAAGAAAGAAAGAAAGAAAGAAAGAAA